>VYZM01020740.1:60824-72949 GCA_013398915.1 Dromas ardeola | reverse complement strand
GCCCCAATACTGATTAAAAAAAAAAAAAAAAAGTAATTTCTTGTTCTAGACATAGAAGCAGTTTTAAACTTCTGTGGTCTGAACAACACTCAGTACATATTGCACAATACCAGACAACTGCAACAGATTGATAGAGCTCCTTTACCTATATTCCACAGACTGCAGAGGTAGAGACAGAAAGTGTCTAAAAAATTTTTTTTAATTTTTTTAAAAAATAAAAAAAAAAGCAAACAACAAAAACCCACAAAACCACAGCATAACAGAAAAATCTGTGATGTAGGATACTAATATCCCATGCTTTTCTCCTAATATTTACCTTCCCCATCAGACAGGGGTCATCAGACCTTGGACTATGTGACACTGACTGTTATTTGGGTTTCCTTTATGCAGGTAGTTTGGCAAGCAGCAAAACTGTTCCATACTGATATGTCGCCACCAAATTAAAAACCATTGCCCTTAATACTGAGTAGCTATAAAGCTGAAATCACTGGCTAAAGACAGTGTATTAGTGCACAAGAGCTATGGAGTACAGTAGTTAAGTGGTTATGCAGCACACTAAAACAGAACAGAATTTTATTCATGCATTCACCACATAAAGAATTGCCATCTCTAGAGTCACTCACTTCTGAGCTGGTTACATTTGTACAAATACCTCCAAATCCAAACTGAAGTAGCTGAGCTTTGAGGCAGTTTTCTGCTGGATAACAGTAGTTTTCTGACTATCCATAATCTACATAGAAAGTAAACATACAGTTACTGTATTGCCTAGATTTCTGTTTTCTTGATTTTTGAATGAGTTCTGTTCAGCATGATACATCATTATTATCCAGTGTCTTTTGAGACAGGGAAGGAAGCTTTTTTCTTAAGAAACACCACCATCAGTAAGCTATCAAGAGCTCGACCAGATCTTTTCCTACACTGCAGCTTCAAATACCCAAACCATCAACTTCCTCGAAGAAGGGTCAGGCAGTCTGTGCCTGTCAGGGTGGGAAGTAGAGACTCCCAGAATGGTGAAGGCTGGAACCTTGTGACTTCTGGCACCAGGAGGAAGGTTCCTGCTCCACCTCAAGATCTGCAGAACAGATTCAGTGCCTTTTTAGCCAACAAGGGTCTGGCAGCTCTGTTCAAGAAAGAGCCCAAGCCAGGTAAAACCAAAGCCACACAGGAGCACCAGAAGAAAGCAGCAAATGATAGTAATGGGAGATTCCCTGCTATGAGAGACAGAGGCCCCCATCTGCCAACTTCAACCACCATCTAGGAAGGTTTACACTGATTTGGGATGTTGCAGAAAGACTGACAAGGCTTGTCAAGCCCTCAGGCTTCTACGTCCTGCTGCTTTATCATGTAGCTGCCAAGGATACTGCCGGGGTGACCAGGTGAGTTTCAAGCCTGACTACATGGCCCTGGCAGTGATGGTCAAGTGCCCACAGGGTGCAGGTGGTGACGTTCTTGATCTCACCAGTGAGGGAAAAGGGCATGAGGAGTAGTGGACCCTCCAGGTCAACAATTGGTTTCACAGGGGTGTTGGTAATAAGGGTTTAGTTTTTATTTCTGGGAAGAGATTAGATCCATATAAGTGAGGCAAATACACCTTTACCATGCTTTGTCATGGGTTGGCCAATTTGGTGAGGAGAGCTTTAAATTAGAAATTACTGGGGTGGGGGGAAGACAATCACCAACACTCGGGTGAGGAAGTTGTCAATCAATCACATTGACAAACAAAGTTTGTGGGGTGAGAAGCAGTAGAGAGCTTGTAAACAACAAAACAGGGTTGAAGGGGCCCACTCCAAGCACGTCCATATAAATAAGCGTCCTCTAGACAGAATTACAGGCAAAGCTCTTGCTCCTTTTCTGGGATATCATCACAGCTGGATGCCTATCATAAACTGGACTCCTCGGTGGTATCCAGTGAGTGGAGAAGACAGCACGAAATGCAATACCAGAAAATCCACTTAAACATAAAACAAACCAACCAAACAATCAAGGACTTCTTTACAGTGGTGCTGGAGTAGGTTGCCCAGAGAGATTGCAGAACCTCCATTCTTGGTGATGTTTAAAACCCAGTTGGACAATGTCCCCATCAACCTGATCTTACTGACCTGCCTTGAGCAGGGAGGGGTGGACTAGATAATCTCCGACCTCAACTATTTCTTGATTCTGTGAAGTTATAGTGGACATTAATGCCTAAAACAGCAATTAACTTACAGGAAGCTTTGTTTTTAAAATATTTTCACATGCTCTAGGCAGACAAAATAAGGCTATAAGTATAGTAAGAATGCCTCCTCCAGGAACCATTCTTTTCAGTAAACAACTGACAACTAAAACTGGGATTCAAGCCCTTATTTCCTATTTTGCACATACTGCGTATAAAATAAGCAATCTTATTCAAAAGAGTTTTATATTTCATATATATTTATGCCAGAAGCTTCTCTTATTCCAAAATATCCTGAAGATAATTTTGTCTTTTTCATGCACAGAAGTTTCTAGGCAAAAATCCCTCTCAATATTGCAAACATACATATATGGAATAAGTTTTCATCACATCTTTAAATTCTTAAACCTACAGGGAATATTCATGTCCAAAAGTCATCAGCTTATCATATAAACCAGAAAGACACCAATTCGGCTGCAATTAGCCTTTTAACCCTACCTTCCTAAGATTAACCATCAGTCAGCTAGCTCAAATCAACTTAAACAACTAATCATACACAAGAACGGCTTGCGCACTTCTCTTTTCCAAACACCTGCTTTGTGCCTGGCAGATGAAATATCTAGATATATGGAAAGTTTCAGACATGGTGTCTCCATGTAGGCCCAGATCATGAGCTTTCATCCTTCATTTTATAGAAATGTTATTGTATGATTCTACTTGCCCCATTCTGGCAAATCTTAGCCAAGAGATATTCCTAAACAGCGTACCTTCATAACCTCCTTGTTGCCAGTTTTAATAGACAACATGCATATCAATAATTACAACAAAAGATACTGTTGGCTAACTAATCACTCCCATCACTTACTCCACTGTCATATCCTTACTGCTGCTTAGCTTGACATCAGAATTTTATCGTTAGCAGTTTATCTAATGCTACAAGTTTCCTTAGGTTTTGTTTTAGTACCACCTGCCACATTTGGTAGGTTTCCAAAGCTTGGAAACTTTCTTTAGAAGTATTTCCCTTAGGATCTTGTCATTTTCAACAAAGGCAAAATATTTTACCACCTGAACACCATACCAAAATAGCAAGGATATCTAACTCATTCTGTCACAGAGTTTGTAAATACAAAAGGTTGTACAAAGGACTAAGGACACACACATTCCTTTTGCAGCTTTCATTAGGAGCAGCAATATTGAAGTCTGAAAGTCAATCATAGACTTAGTTATAGGGTTCCCTCACAGTCTACAAGATGAAGGACAAAAGCTGTTTTGTACAAGGCAGATTAGGAACACTGTGAAGCTGGTTCTCAGAAAGCCCAAGTGAGGCCCCGAGAACAAACTGATGTATCTAGAATTTTATATAGGATCTGTAGAAAACCTAAACTCCAAAAAAACCCACTCCTGCAAACAAAATTTCTGAGCTTAATTTTTCCTTGTACCTTATTAATTGAAAATATGTTTCATTTCTTATAAGACATGGATGGGTAAATATCTTCTCTCTCCTCCTCTGGAATTATACAGGGTTTGTATTCAGAAAATGAAAAAATAAAAATGCTATCTTGCCTGTTTAGAAAGTCATTATTTGTGAAAGTCAACTTCCAGCTAGCCAGCTCCTTTCTGTACTCTTGCAAATCACAATGGAAAGGGACAGGGGGATTACAACAAACACTAAAGGGAAATTGAGGGAGAAATGCCAAGTGACCAGTAGAAAGTTATGAGGTGACAATAAGATTGGAGACAGGGTCAGAATTCCATTTTCTAAACTCTCCTATGGGCTATAAACCAGAGTAAAAGAAGAGGATGGACTTCTACTGCTTGACTTGACATACCAATGAACTCCTCTTTTTCCTTCCCTTGTTAAAAAGTACAGAAAAAAGTCAATCAAGGCCACAACAAATGGTCCAGAGAACAACATTCAGCAAGCATTTTTTTGTAAACCTTCGGATAATTTCAAGAGACAATTTATGAAGTGATTAATGAGCCTCTTACAGGGCTGTGCGGTAACATAAAAAATATCAGATTGTGCTTCAAGTGCTTTTCTAACAGTTATCAAGTATTTTCTAACAATTATATGGACAAAGCCATGGGCAGAGTGCTAGGGCAGTGCCTTTGAAGAGCAAAGGCAGAAGAACAGACCAGTAACCGTGGCAGTAGAAAGTATTCTAAGCACAGAAAACTGATGATTCATCACATTCAACCATGGCAAATAGCCAAGAGGATAAAAATACTTGACAACCTATGTGATAGAAACAGTTGAAGCTTCCCACAGAAAAGAAATTCCTGGGAATCATCTGGACTTCAGGTAACAGGGTGAGTCTCAGTCACCTCTTGTGAATGAATGTAAGAAATCCTTTCAGCTTAAGACGCCACTGAGGCTTTCAACATTGGTATCGCAATGTCAATATTTCATTCATGCCCTTTTTCCTTTGAACTATGCATTCAGATGCAGTCATGCTGGATTCTCCTGGCTGCACACTGAAGTCAAACCCTGTGTCCATTCATGAGGAAGGAATATACATAAGGCAGCATGAATTGCCACTTACGTGACCCCTCCAAAGTATTGCAAAATTTCTCAGGTCAACAAAATAAAATGCACTGCAGAATGGAAAGTGGAGGGGGGAGGGGGCGAAGAACCCAAACTTTTTAACTCTATACTGTCACATCATGACTAAATTCAGATTTTACTGGCTACCAAATATTTGAGGCATCTTCCATCCAAAGTCAGATCTATCATTACACGGTTTGTGATGAATACACTGGTATACACCAATATCTAATCTCAAGTCAGATTTGAGACCAAAAAAGACCAAAATTGTTTGAGCGCACTGAAAAATTCAGCAAAAGCAGTTTGAAATGACAACCAACCAAAAACACCCTGCAAGACCAAGCACAGAAGTTGTCCATAGTCTGATAGAAGTTTATACACATTTTACGCCTAGACCAGAGACAACCTACAACTCCTCACAAGCAGTTGCTCCCTCCCTGGAAACAGAAATGTTGTTCTTAGGAGGTTCCAATCTGTAGAGTTTCTCCAGGGAGGAAGAGTTTGTGATCCACAAGTTACCAACACACTGGGTATGTGCCTCTCATTACCTGCAAGTTTCTGCAAGTTTCATTTGTGTTGGGATTTTTGCCTAGCCATCTGTTGCCACATTCGTCACAAAAAGCAGCGTTTTCACTTCAGCTCTGTAACACCAAGGGCTGCATTGGACATTGCTCAGCATCACGAAATATGCTTTACTGCTGCCAAGTAATTGTTCACAGCATCTGTCTCCGCAAGGCGACTACTACCACTGCAAGCGAGTTAAACCCTGCTGCTATAATCACATTCAAAGGTAGGAAGTTATATCTTGCTTCAGCCTCTTTCCAGCCTACCTCTTTATCTTAACTGTGAACTGATGCCTCGCATCCTGAAGCATGGTTATGAAATCCGTACAGGAGTCCACATCAGCAGCAGGCTGCTCTCTTAAACAAGCCAGGTTTCCCAGCACCACTGCCACGTGTTCCCAAACCTGCATTGATAATGTTACTATTTTGGTTAATTTTTTTAGCCTTTGTCATAGCTTCTCCTACTAGCCAGGGTGAGCGCACAGGTCTGGCAGTCAGCCAGTCAGCTGTTCCCCAGACTACTATTTTACACAACAGCATCTTGCAGCATCTAACCTCTTTAAAATGGCATCGGGGCACATGAGATTCTAAAAAACCCACCTGCACAGAAAAGATAGCCTGGCTGGCTGTTCAGTCCTCTCCAGGATTTCTTCCCGCACCCCCACCAGCTGCAGCATTACCTTATATTGGACATGACAAGAAGAGGCAGCCTGCACCACCCCTTCCAAACATCACTGTAATTTGCCACCGCTTAAGTGTTTCTCAAGCAAATTAAAGAAAATGCCTCCCAAAAGTAACCTTCCCCTTCCTTTCAGGTGCTATGGGAAGGCTTCCTCCTCTGCATGGGGCAGCTCTGCTCCACAGGAGTCCTCTGGGGCTGTTCTAACCAACTGAGGACATCATCCACCTTCAGGGCTTCCAAACCTCAGAAGCTCACGGAAGGTAGGAGCTAACAACACATCGAGTCAAAAAGCCCTACCAACAAACATGGTCACTAGATCACAGTCCTGAAAGTCTAAAAACAATTGCAAGGTAAATCAAAATGTGATACAGAGTCCCATAACAGCATTGGACTTATGACAGCTTTAACGCCTTAAGGGAACCTACATTAGACTGCGGCCAATAAGATAGACACTGGAAAAAAGTTAGAGCCTTTTTGTTTCTTCAGGTTTTCCTATGGAAATCAGTTTCACCCGCCCTCCTGCCAAAATTGTCAGCATTTCCCCTGTGAGCAGGACTGTAGGCAATTGGCTTTCCCAGAGCACCTTCTGCAATTTCTGTACTTGAGACAACATGGGTAACGGTTATTTTTGAAAGCTACACAACTCACAGGCCAGTCCCACTCTGTGCTGAGCCCAAGCCATGTTCTCTCTCTTGTAGCAAAGAGAGGGATTTCTCTGCCCTCTCAAAATATGTTTCAGACATGGTTAAAGTTATCGACAGACTGTTTATTTCTTTTGGAGATGAAAGGCAGGACAAGGAGCTTGTTTAGCATCCAAGAAGATTCAGTTTTGGGACAAAAATTACCAACATTATTGATATTTCTGTATTCAGTCATTTCTCTAGATCTGTCGCTAGAAGAGCTGCAGCACTGTGCAAAAGCACCAGTCCAAAAGCTGACTGATTAGCCCTTAAAAAGAAAAAGGAAAAGAAAGCCTTACATTAAAAGGACCAGCTGTAGAGTGACCCTCTCGACACATCCTTCTCTCAAAAACTGAACAAATAAGCTCTCCCTTGCTCTCACGGGGTTCCTACATCAGCACCTCCACTGAAGAGCCAAGAGGCAGAATTCAGCTGCCTGGGCAAGGCTGCTGCAGGGAACCTCAAATATGAGGAATGCAGACAGCAGTTTTATTAACATTCAGGTGACACCTAGTACATGAAAAACCCCCCACGTTTCTGCAATATATTATATTCCAAGTAATATCCTACAGCATGGCTCTTCCTGAATTCATAACCTGTTGAAAACAGGACTTGCTGTGGCGAAGTATGTGTTCATGTGAGCCACAGTCCTTGTGGGTCTCACTCACGTCACTTCAGCCTCAGTTCAACAACTGCTCCAGCCCTCAGATGTGTGCATGGCAGTCCAGCCTTTCTTCTCTCTTTCCCCCTAACATAAGATGCCTAATTTCACAAATCAAGCAATATAGCGAGCACTCCAGCTAAACCCTTTCTTTACATTACTTGCCCTGCGTCAGCCTCTGCATAACAAAGCAACTCAGCCAGTTGCCAGGAACTAGACCTTAGGTACTTCAGTGCTTTTAAAATGGTGAAGCAGGGCACATGTTCATAATTCTTACTACCAAAATAGCGACAGGTCACTTGTGCTACTTAACATACCACCGGAGACAACATCAGATGTAAGGGAGGGAAATTATTGTTGTGTTCCTTGGAAGGCACAAGGCACTAGTGCTACAATAAATATCTATGTCTTTTCTCATCGTTTTATCTGAAAAACCTTTAGCCACCTCCTGTGGTCTCTGTTGTTATCATTGCACACACTTTAATAGCAAAGACATAAATTTAAATGCAGTCAGCTGCATGACATCAGCACAGCTGTGCAGCTAGTCTAATTGCTCAGAGTGATGTCATACATCAATTCCAAACCTGTCCTACTTGCCACCATGTTCCCCTAAAAGGTAACTTGTCCAGTACTGAATTTATATCCAGACTACACTGTGTTCCAGAGAAACTGTAAAATTATTCCACTGAAACCATGCGTCAGGCTGTTGTCAAAGACTGAGGAAGAAATGGGGCATCTTACCTTATTCACATTGATTATAGCTCTTATTCATGTGAGCCACAAGATGAACCTTGACAAGAGCCAGACATTGTGCCTCGCTTACATGGAAACACCAGCTTTATCTCCTACCTGTAACTCCTGTCCCATGCTTTGTTCCTACTCCCTCTCAAGTGCTTTCACACAGCTCCTGTCTACTTGCACAGCTATCTATCGAGAAAACTGACACGTTTCTGTAAACCTTGCTTATGCTTGTGACAGCTCAGTACTATGAATGTACCTACTGAAGTGCATTTCAGACTTTTTTCTTTAAAAAAAAAAAGCAGAGGTCAAATTTATGTAGCTGTAGATAAGAAAACTGTAATGACTTTCTGTAGGAAGGACACTATAGGTACGCTGTCTTGAAGAACTCATGATTGCCTCTTAAAACCACACACTGCTTTTATTTGGTTCACACTCGTTAAAATGCCCAAAACAAAACTATCAATTCATGTTTTCGCAAAAATGCCCTGATCTAAAGCAATTATATCCCTGCATTCCAAAGCAAAAACTGAAATAATGAGATCAGAACAAAGGATTTACTTCACTTGTATTTATTTGCCATCATCTACGATTCATTCACATAACTAATTTTCAGCTCACATTATATTGAGGCTAGCATAAACTTATTATCTAAAATAAAGGCCTCATTATTTCAATATGGTGCATTACTGAGCAACTATATTACTACATTAAGTAGCATTGCAATTTCCGATACTCTGTCACTGAATCAATCCTATAGATTTTACAAATGGCTCCAATGCAACTAAAGGTAAAACTACAGAATACATTAAGGTAAATCAATATGTCAGCTGGAACAATGATCTTGTCATTTTCGTGTTTCAACCAACAACCTTTTTGGCATATCTTGAGACACTACACCACCATAGAAGGAAATGCAACCACAGAAGATTCAGGTGGCTCAGTCCCTATTTAAAAAAAAAAAAAAACAAAAAGAAAAACAAATCACAAAAAAAACCACAAAACAATTATTTTTAGAAGTTCTACACATCTACTCACATCATCCTCTCAAGACACTGCAGCCTAACCGTTTTTGAAAGAAAAATCTCCAACAACAAAACTGTTAATACAGAAAAAGCTTAGTTTGTACAGCTTATATCTAGACAGCCTTTTTCTGTAAAGTATATTCTAAAAATAACTCTGGGATTTTAACATATGAATGCCTGAATATAAACTGTTACTGTTATCAGCACTGTCCTCCCACACAAGCAAAACTTGTTCTACGTGCACTTAGGGAACAACAGACTGAATAGACAGCTATAGCTCCCCCCAGGATGTCTCCAAAAAGTCTGAAATAACTGTTCAAACATCTGTTCGAAGAGGTACTGCCTTTGAGAAAAGGAACAATAATTCAAATGCAGCCCATGCAAGAGTTCATACCTATATAAGTCCCCACACTGCCAAATGTGAGGGGCATACAATGCAGAGAAACACAGCAAATAGACATTTCTTTGTAATCATTACTACATGGTTTATTTCTTCTCTCTGCAATATTTTGCTCAGTCACTGTGTCTGGGCCAAGAATAAAATGCCACCTAAAAGAGGAAGGGTAGCATGCAATCAGCAGTATCACAGTGTTCCTCTTGAGAAGATGAACTGCTTTGAAAATATCCTTTCCTCCCAAAAAAAAAAGCGTCTTGATTTAACAGGCAGATGTCAGGCATTTTTCATTAACATGAAACATATGCCGGTGTCCACACATGCAGTTTGCAATCCTTATTCTTGCAACCGAGTGAGCTACCTTTTATGTTTGACTATAAGCCAGAAGCATTTTGGAGCCCACACTTGTCTTCAAGAAGATGATTTTAGAAATGCTAGGGTTAGAACTGAAACACGTGTCCTTCTTGGACAAGTAAAAGCATAAGTAGTCTCTCAGCGTTTGCTCATGAATTACCCTTATCAATTAGAGCAGCCCTACTGAACTGTGATGAAACAGTTACTGCAAATACACATTTCATGGACCAAGTATTTGGTATTTCTATTTGTTAAGCAAGAATCTACTCATATTTTCCTGGCCTGAAGTTTTCTGTTGTACTTGAAGGAGGTTTCTTGTTGGTTGACTCATTAGTTCTACAGATGTCAGGGCAGGACAAAAAAAACTCAAGAAATTCAGGCCTTGTGACAACACAGAAAAGATTTATTAAAATACAGTGTCATTCTAAGACAGAGAAAAGCTAGTCTGCCTTGAAATTTCATCTGCAAGTCAAATGTAACATTTTGTTTGACATAATTGCATACGAAAGACTGCTACAGTACTAGATTAGGTATGAACAGACATTTCTAAATAATCATGTATGAAGTACTTGCCTGTTGTTTATGCAGAAAGAGAGACCATCTGTGACAAAAACTTATCTACAACTCCAGAACAATGAGATTTTTCAAGATAAGCTAAACCCTCAGCAGAAGAGCTTTTATAACAATAATTTGAAGTTAAAAAGAGCATTGAAGTCAATGTGACAGATTCTCTCATCTTGAAGCTATTCTCCTTTTCCAGACTGCTACCTAAGGAATACATGGAGGCAGGCTCCACCATTGCCTCAGTTTTATCATATGCATCCATCACTACCCTTTCACTGTTTCAAGAGGATCAGTTGGGAGTTTCATTGGTGTCCAGAAAGGTAGGCAGCTAGCAATTCTCTTTCAAAACGAGTATTTTGGCAACGTTGCACTGTGTAAACACTCCCTTGCCACTTGGAGTCTTTTGATCCTACTCTTTGGGTTTCTTTTTGTCTTTTTGCACCAAAATACTAGCTATAATACTTGCTTCGTCAAAGAAAAGACACTTTCCTCATCAGACATTAAAAACCAAAAAGGAGCATTCAAGCTGTTACCAAGGCCATCTCCATTAACAGACAGATTTCGCTACTCTTGTGAACTATTAAGCCAACAACTCCAGAATACTTTAGCTACCCTAAACGCTGTGATGAAAGAGCCAGTATAATTGCTTATTAATACATTACTCTACAGGATAACCATTTTTTCCTAACTAAGAAGCTTCCTTAGAGGGGTGGAACTTTTCACTTTGCCACTCCAAGAGACAATAAAGCCCTGATGACTTCTCTCTTATTACTAAAAGCACAGAAATAAGACAGTCAGAGTGAGTAATTTCTGTAAATCAAGTGCACAAATCGCTATAAAATTGCAAGTAAGTACTGTAAACACCACAAACCTTAATGTGAAGTAGAATGGTTCACTTAATCTTTCATGTGATTGCATTTAAAAAGAAAAGGCAATTCTGAACCAAAAACTATGTGATTTACAGGCACTATTTCACGTTAATAGTGAAATAGAAGAAAAAGGTTTCTTTTTTAAAATCTAGAAAACTTTATGACTACAGCTATCACTAACTATGCAAAGCCAGTGCTACGAAGCCGCATTTTTCAAGTATGTGCGTCTTACGGTCATGTACTGCAACACAGAGCACGTACAGGTTCCCTGTTCACACTAAAATCACAGGATAGTTCAAGTTACCTGTATCAGGGTGTTAAGCCAAAGACAAGCCCTCTCATTGGCAAACGGCACCAAGACTATTTCTGCAACACCAAACTGCCATGTGATCATAATGCATCTTCAAGGTATAGTCAATACGGGCAATACGGCCACAAGTATGCAGCACTGAGTTCACTACAAGTTGGGAACTCGCGCACACCCTCAAGCTTCTGCTGCCTGCAGTAAAGTTGGCATCACGGCCTGTGTTAGCAAGCTACAAAAGCCAGAATTCAGTTATGACAAAACTCCGTCGATCTTAGGAAAAATGCAATAAAATAAATCCCATAGCCTCACCAGCATCGCAGGCCAGTATAAATGGGTTAACATAGAGAAAATAAATTCCAGCACTTTTTAAAAGTCCTTCATGAAGCCAAAAGCTTTCTTGTGTTCCTTTCATTGGTACAACTGCTCATAAACAGATGACACCAGCAAAATCATAGAGGTCCGTATCAGTTTCCCTATAGACTCTGCTATGGCAGCAACTATACAGTATGTTGCATTGCATCAGTGAAAGCAGATATTTTCCAAGTCTTCATGGGTTTAGTTCTGGGATTCATTCTCCAGGGACTGAAATTA
>VYZM01020740.1:0-51399 GCA_013398915.1 Dromas ardeola | reverse complement strand
AAAAAAAAAAAGAAAAAGAGAAAAAACAAACCCCACCTTTACACAGAAGAGAGAAAGTGGCATATTGTTTTTGTAGTGAAGAGATTTGGTTCCGCTACAGATGCTGCCAATGCTAGCTAGAGCTAGATCTCCTAGATACAGCTCCAAGACTCAAACAAAATAATAAAGAAAAAAAGGATACTGTGAAACTGCCCCAGCCCAGCTGATTCTCCAGAGCTGCAGGAAAACAGTGCCTGGTCTCAGTCTGTATATTTTACATGTTAAATATTAGAGTTTTACTGAGTTCCTTTGCATCTCCGTTCTCCTGTTATCAGCTCCCCAAGCAAACATAGATTTGAAGCCCATATGGATCCAATATGGGAAAATTAAGCTATGGGGCATTCAGAGGCAGCCCTGCTCTTCCCAGGAGAGACAGAAAGCAGGTCTGTGCTGTCAGGAAGAAATGCTATACGGGATGACAAAGTTGAACCCCACGATCTAAACCTGTGTGAAGCATCCAGATGGAGTGCAAAACAGGTTGCTTACTTGAAGGAATCCACTTCTTTTCAAGGAATTTAAAAGACTAAAGCCATAGTATAGACCTGTCTGAGTAAGAGGCATATGCCAAGGCAAGACCGCATTTGGACTTAGAGGAAAAAAAGAAAGAACAGGAGACCACGTGCACCATGGGCGTCACCGATCAGCAGAGAGATCGCTGCATCTCAGACCGACACAGACAAGGGGGAGGGAGGAAGGGGGAAGATGAGAGGAAAAACCTCACTTGGATGATGAAATGTCATCTCTCGGCTCTGATTCAAGCTTCTCGGAGCTAAGCTCACATAGACAAGTGACAGGCTCCTCTCCTCAGTTTGCCATCTCATGCCACCAGTACCATTCAGAATAAAAACGCTTAGGACAATAGTAAGGAGCTAAATTTGACAGAGAACTCCTGCCTTCAATGCACAAGAAGAGAAAAGTTATGCACCTACCCTTCAAAACACTTATATACACATAGCACATATATATATAAACATACACACATATTCAAGTGTTTTATGTACATGACTAGAATTACAAGCAGACTCACTCAGAGTTACTATTTGTTACTGTCATGTTATAATGAATGTAAGGAGAACACAGGTAAAGAAGCAGCCTCACCTTAAAACGGAGATTGCCTCAGAAGTACTTTATCTAAGCCTGAGGACTTGCAATAGAGGCCACTAACACCCAGTCTAGAGCACTGGCTACGCTAGTTTTGAGCCACTGGAAGAGCAGATTTTAGCTCCTGGGAACAAGCCAGGAAAAGACATGGCATGATACACTTCAAGAAGCATCACACATGACTGAACAGATTAATTTTCCACCAGCCACAGGATCTATCCTTCTCAAAATCCACAGGACCTGACTGGATGAGGTTTAGGTCTCCCACATTTGAAACAGGCAAATCCTCAAGGACTTCAAGTTGTCACAGCAAGTAGTTCGACTGCGGGTGTGCCTGGGACTGGCCGCACTGCCCGAGATCTGTCCCTTAGAATGACACTCCCAGAATGACAGCTTCAGTGTGGAGGCCTGCCTGCTCATCCCCTTACCTCCGTTCTCTCTTTCAGCTGAAAAACACAGTTACCCAGCCAGAACATCATTTTTTGAGCCCAGAAGGATTCATTTCCTCTGAACCCACCCAGAAGTCCAAAAGCAGTGCATCACTGTGGAGCAACACGCTCACACCTGCACAGGGATAATTTGAGCACTGCATACAGCTAACGTAGACTGATTATTTGAGGTAATTTTCACTTGGTGATCCATCACAAGGGTATCATTGTGCCTCAGCAACACCAGGAACAAAGACACAGGCAGCTTTTGATTAAAAGGAAAAATCAATTCATGCTGATAGGATGACTTTAAGGCCTAAAGGAACCAGACTTGTTGAATTTAGCCACAGTGGCTGCTACCAAAGTAGCAGCATTTTCACAGAAGTGGAAGAAAAGTGCAAGGCACAAGCAAAGAGGAACGAGGAAGGACTAGCAGACCTTCTTGCAGTCATCTTCCTTCAGTTTTGGCAGGTTCTAACAGGTCACCTTACCAGGAAGCACATGCGTTTCTGGACAAGGATCCTTGTTCTACTTGACTGAAGTCATCCTTGTTCTGGTTGAAGGGGCAGAGCTCCAAATTGAACATATCCCAGTACAATAGTGGAAAAACTGAGGCAGGCTCTGCGCACAGTTACCTCTTACCTCTTTCTTGAGCAGTTCAAACTATAGTTATTTTAATAAAAACAAACAAACAAACAAACAACCCCCTCTTGCAGTCTATCACTTCCTATGGGAAATAAAACATCAGTTTGTAAGACTGGAGCTTTCCCAGTGTGTGTTTAAATCTTGAGGCGCAAGGCCTAAGCCCTTGAGTTGCAGAGTCCTAGACATGTACGCTGAGTCTGAACAGAGACCCAGCCCAAAGCCAAAACCCTCCAGGACCCACAGCAAACCTAGCAAGCATGTTGCAGGCAACAACAGATGTACCTACACTGTGACAATTACATTATTTGTACACTGTTCTAGTACCCCACACCAATCCTTAAAGAGTTTATATAAAAAATAATAACGAAATTTTGAGGGCATTGCTGTCAGACTATTGGCTTGCCAAAACCTCTCCAGAACTTTGGAACCCCCTCCAGAAGGGGGTCATTTCACAACTGCAGTTTTGAATGTTTTCTAGTTTGATTTCAAAGATTTCACAGCCCTCAGAGAAGTATCGGGGTGTTAGCTTATAGTTTAATTAAGTGCATTCCATAACTAACAGGAAAGGATGCTTGTATCTTAGAATAAAAGTGCTCATTTCTAAACTTTCATTTCAGATAGGAAAGACAAAAGACAATGCGTGCCCATGTGGCCAAGTAACTTCTGTAGGTAGCGCATCCTAATTCAACTCTGCAATAAAAAGCAAAAAAGGTTAACACACATTTAGCTATATCTGCATTTCGACAAGAATAACCCTTCATTAGGGCTCAAAGATACTGGCTCCTAAATTAATTTCAAAGCCTGGCAGACAAAGAGAAATAAGATGCTAACTTCAGTCCCCCAATGCCTTCCAAACACAACAAATACACACAGCAAACACAAAAACCCCCAATGTTATCCCACTGAATAGCCAAATCATCATTTTCATGGCAGAAATAAGTTTTAACTTGTATTTTGTGTTTTGAAATATCTAAAAGGCAAACTGCAAATGGGGTGTGGTGCTTATTTTGAAGTTTTACATTTTAAAAAGTTTGGTTATGACAGCAAAACTTTTCACCACTAACTCTATCATTCATTATGTGCTGTCACCACAATCGTAATTGCAGGGAGTTGTTTTTTAGGACTAGTGAGCAAGCATATTTATTGGCGTATCAGAAATAGCTTATTTTTCATAGTTATAACCAGAAGGACTCCAAATAGAAGATGAGCATCACCAGGTGGGAGGCTGGGGATACAGAATAGAAACGTGAAAGCCAGCATTAAATTTATTCTTTTCGTTAACTACCAATACAAACTGTTTACAAGAAAACCTCATCATCATTCTGTCTTTCCTCACTGTCATGAATGGTGACCCGTGTGTGCCCTCTCTTTCTTCCTCCATTCAGCTCCTACGCTTCCAGCTTTATACCAAGTGGCTATCCAAGTGGCAGTATCAACCAGAAAAATATAGCAGTAGGGGTATTTTTCCACAAGAAGGACACAGGCAAGGACGTACCAAGGATGTACTGGCAGTTATAACTCACAGTGCAGTAAGACTGCTGTTAGCCAAGCCCTCCGGGGGCCTGAAGACAACAGGCCTTCAAGAGACTCCAGTGTATTCTTGCTGAATGAATGCCAGTTTACCCCAAAACACATTTAACATCACAATTATTACGAGGATTTGCTGGACAGACATAAAACCAGGACTGAATATCTGAGTCACCACAGTGGCTTACAGCATAGTGTAAGTTCTTCCAGTGCACTGGGTTCAAAACAGTCTGAAAATGACGATGCCTTTGGTGCATGTATCTCCCTTATGGCAGACAAACCGTACATTTGCTCCCACACATGTATACAGACAGGAAGCTAAATATGCAATTACCCAATTTGCAAGTGTGACACATGTGCACACATCTTTGAGGACACACCCTTTCAAGCTTCATCCTGTATTTCCCCAAATTTAATTCAGTTTCTTTCCTCCCACAGACACCCATCCTGCTTGCCAAATAAAATTCTGGAAAAAAACAAGAAGTGAGTAGCACTCATCACTCTGGCTGTTTGTGAACCAAAATGTTTTTTACTCAATTAGTGCTTTATGTAGGTTCATTAAAAATAATAATTAAAAAAAAGAGATGGCAACAGGAAAAGAAAAGTCAAAGTGGACCTTTTTTTCTGGAAGTCAATTACTCAGAGAAGAAAAAAAAAATGGAAAACAGTATTTAAGAGGAGGAAAACAAATCCAGGGAAGCAGCCCATTCAGCAGTGATGTTTTACTGCTATTGCTTATTTCAGGCCATGTAAGTACTGCTGGAAAGTAGTAGAGATGAGTACATTGTTTCTTAAGTCATACCAGTGATAAATGATTAAAAATTAAAAAAAAAAAAAACAAACAAGAACAAAACAAACAAGATTATCTTGATTATGTTCCAATATATACAGCAGGATTGAAGGAGGAGATAAACAACTAAAATTACAATAATATTAACTACTATACCAGCCTAGCAGACATTTTAGCTTTAAGCTACTCCAGCGACTGCCAGAGATAACAACTAACAGAAATACCAGTATCAGGCATACAGAATAAAATAACAATTGCTGAAGTAACACCAAATTGAAGGAACTGTTTTTCAACAAATTGGCCAAGGGATAAGGCCCAAATGCAGAGGATTTAGAGAAGGTAAGAAAAAAGGCTGGGATTAAAGATAAACCAGTTAAGCTGCATAGGAGGGTTAGTACAATATTAGAAAAAAAAAAAAAAAACGCAAATGCAAGAAAATGAGAATTTAAGCTTTCCCCCTCCCCTAAACAGGTATCATTACAAACAGTAACTCTTTTCTTCCCACCACTTTGGCTAATCTTGAGTGTTTAGAGACTTAGATAGGACACTTCTGGGCAGCCATCCCCTCCGAAGGCATGCAGCAAGGCCAAGCCACCGGCGCCCTCGGGCCAAGGTTACACAAGCCTGGCTGTCCTTGGCCCTGCTCCCACCTCCCTGGGCCTGTTACCTACAGGCACGGACTCAACTACAGGACCAGCTGCTGAAGTGCCCAGCTCTTACAAAACCCGGACCTCAGTGACACTCACGTGCTGGTTCAGTAAGTGTCAGCAACGTCTGAGGTCAGGCGGGAGAGGACAGAGGAGGCCAGGCTGAGGTTCTGCCCCTGCCCGGCTCCCCGCCGCGTCCCACAAGCGCCTCCAGCGAGCGGACATGCCTCCATCATCCCCTTACAGCAAACTCTGCGGCGCTGAAGTGCTAGGACACTTCAGCTGAACAAGAAAGCTGAAATATTTAAAGCACGCAGTAAGAGAACTAACCCTAAATTTACCCACAGCGGACTCGTGCCAAGACAAAATGCTACTAAGAGAAAAGTCAATGAAAAAGACCAAGCAAGCCTAAGCCAGCTCGCAAACCACCACGGACACTCACCTCTGCTGCTGTAAGGGAACAATTCTCAATGCAAGAGCTGTGGGTTTACACACACACACAGATTTGAACTGTAGGTTTATAAACACAGAGCTGCTGTCTCAGGGTACCAGCTCACATTTTGAAGTGATCCTGCCCCAAACTCTACCTTCAGTCATGAAGTGACACATGGTCTCTCAGACTATTATTATTGTTGTTATTAGTAGCATTATTATTAGTCAGTCTATGATGCAGTCTTGGGAGCAGAGGCTGTAAAGTTGAAGACTGTTTTCTAGATGGAGATTAAACTCCAGCGCAACAGCAGGCTCTCCTTCGAAATGAAGGATCCTATGCACAGACATACCTTTAGCAAGCAATGGCAACACAAGACTAGATTCTGCTCTGCAGGGACTATTTCTGGAATATGAGAAAAAATAAACCTCAAAATTTCTCAAATGCCTTTGATTTTCAGGGCCTGCCTTCCAAAGAAGGCCCTAGGCTCCAGGACCCATGGGGGTACAGGTGCTTTAACCCCCAGACAGACCTCCCATGCTGAAACTCCAGAGAAAGGCAGGCATAGCCCTCAGCTTAGTGTTTTCTGCCACCTGCATCCTGGATTTTGTGTGATCTTTACAGAGCAACTATCGAAGAACAATCTAAAGAAACCTAAGCCCCACATAGCTATGATCACCTGTTGGAGCTTGATAACCTTCTCTCAAGTTTTTGTATCTTCATATACACGTACATAAGCAAACATGGTGAATCTGAACTACGTAATTAACAAGAATTCATGAATTCCACCCAGCTTTTTTTTTTTTTTTTAATTTTACTGCTCATTATTCACCACACACACATAAATGCAAATGAAGCAATAACTTCACCCACACAAGAGGAAGCGGGTTGTGATTTCCTACCAGCAAACATCCCTGCTATTAGAGTGCTAACAGGCTCAAACAAACATTTTTGTTTCTTACCCACAAAGTAGGATTCTGAAGCACAGCGAGGACTGGCTACTGCCTCGGGACCAGGGCACTATGGATGCCCCAGGGCCACCCCACAGCCCCAGGCAGGGAGCAGAACAGGCTGGGGGGCAGCCCTAGCGCGAGGTTTCAGGCACCTCCCTAGGGACGGGGCAAGGTTAGACCAAGACATCAGTCCACAGGTCAGGAACAACAGTGTCCACAGCCAGAAAGGAGTGTAACACACTCCTATAGAGCAGCTTAGTCAGGATTGAGGGCCCCAGGCTGAACTGAAATGAAGCTCCTGGGCCATGGGCAGATGGTGGTCCCAGGTGAGGCTGGTCAAGGCCATTAGTGCCTACTGGTGCCCCCAGGGCCCCAGTAAGAACTGTTTGTATGAGGCAAAACAAGTCTTATGAACAAGGGAACTGTAATGCTGTAGCCTGGGGCCTCTTTCAGAGGTTAAAGGCGCATAAAGGCATCTGATATAAATGCCATTTTCAAAGCACCTTTTGAGTTTCTGGGAAAAAGTGTCATTTATTCTCCATCTTCATGTGTTCTTATTTTAAGGAAAAGGCCAAGCAGATAACATTAAACTTACATAGAAATTTCTGTACGAGAAAGATACATTTGTAATTAAATATGACCCTGGTTGGATACATTTCAAAAACCTTAGTTTTCACTGGATGACATAAAGACTGGACAAGCATCTACTCTGCTTGCAGTGCTCGTTAGCAACCTGTCTGTTCTGTTCCTGAGAATTAACATCTTTATGCCAAGTTTCAGTGCTTTACGAGGAAGGTTACAAAAGCCTCACCCCAATTTCAGCAGTCTAAGTGTACTTAGTAGTTCCCTTTAATCAAGATACTAAACCAAATTACTGGTTCTCCTTTTTGTCTATCAAATATATATTTAGCACTATTTTTTTTTCAGCTACAAGAAGTTGACTAGCCTATACTTATCCTTCCAAAGAAAAACCTCCTTCAGGCAGCTCAAAATCTGGAAGTTTAGGATATGCCAGCGGAAGATAGAAATCATAGTTTCTAAGTATTACGCCACATTAGCCGTGAGGAAAAGAGAATCACTACGGCTATTTTGTACAGACCAGCTGGAAAGGCAGCAGCCACAGCACTTGCTACCACAGGGCTATTTCAGGACTGCAGATGCTTGGATCGACCCGCCTCAGGAACCAGCTGCAAAAAAGGATCCCGAGGAAAGCATTTTCTTTCTCTTCCCAGTGAGAAACCCTGTAACGCAGAGGCTTAGGAGGAACCAGAAAGTTAGCTGTGATGTTCTGCTGAAAGATACTGTTTTCCCCAGATGGCAAAGGACTCTGGGTTTATAGTACACCAGAAACTGGATAGTACTTTTACAGAGTCTGGCATTTTAAACAGAAAGTGGTGGGGCAGATTTTCTTTAAGAAAGGGTTAAAGAGCCCTGGGCCAGCCTAAAGACAGTGCACAAAAAGGCCCAGGTGACGTGATGGCTGGGGCTATAAAAAGCTGCAGCGATGTGGTAGAAGGTAAAGGAAAAACATTTAAAAGCTTAATCTTTCCTTTCCTGACTGCTAGGGAGGATGGGAAGGACAGTAAAGAAGTCTCTTCCAGGTTAGAAAAGACTGCAACGCTACTGTGTTATGCAGAAAACAAAGGTATGGAGATGCTGTGAGAGAACTTGAAATCAACTGTCTTATTAAAAATGAGGGATCTGGTGGGTTATGGTGGTTCCAATGCTCTATGTGGAGTAGGAAAATGAAGGAAATAAAAGTAGAAAAAAGGTAGCAATGAGTGTGTACTTAAAGTGCCTAAGAAGTGGGGAAGAGAGGAAGGGAGAGAAACCTCTGTCAGCTTGACAGGAAGGCAATTCCCACCATATACTTAGAATCATAGAATCATAGAATTGTCAGGGTTGGAAGGGACCTTAAAGATCATCTAGTTCCAACCCCCCTGCCATGGGCAGGGGCACCTCCCACTACATCAAGTTGCTCAGAGCCCCATCCAGCCTGGCCTTAAAAACTTCCAGGGATGGGGCTTTCACCACCTCTCCAGGCAACCTGTTCCAGTGCCTCACCACCCTCACGGTGAAGAACTTCTTCCTAACATCCATTCTGAATCGACCCATCTCTAGTTTTAATCCATTCCCTCTAGTCCTACCATTACCCGACATCCTAAAAAGTCCCTCACCAGCTTTCTTGTAGGCCCCCTTAAGATACTGGTAGGCCACAATAAGGTCTCCTCGGAGCCTTCTTTTCTCCAGACTGAACAACCCCAACTCTCTCAGTCTGTCTTCACAGGAGAGGTGCTACAGCCCTCTGATCATCCTCGTGGCCCTCCTCTGGACACATTCCAGTACGTCCATATCTTTCTTGTATCTTCTCTCCTTGAAGGATGGTGCCAGCACCCTGGTGGGATTAGCCCCATGATTCCTTAACCTTCTCTTTGCTCTATGGTACCTTTTACTGAGACCAATGAAAAGCTTGCCCTTCAAAGCTTTGGCACTGTATGTGACAGCTCACTAGCACAAAAACGCAACCTCTACACTGATGTTTTCATTCACTTGATCACATGAGGGCGCAACAGCAGTTACTGGGTTTGAAAATGACAATCCAACAAGCAATCTAGACTTAAAGAAAAGTGGCTCATGACTTTGTTTTACCTGTGCTGGAATTGGGTTTGTTAATTTTCTGTTAATTATAAAACCTTTTTCATACTCAGAACTCATCAAAAATAACATTTGTTTTTATGACACAGGGTTTTTCTGCGTGCTCAAAATTGCAATGAAAAACAAGTTAAGTGTTTTTTTAAGGGGAAAAAGAATAAAATATTAGCTACATATTTATGGTGCTTAGCTCAGCTGCTTAGCTGAGACTCAGATTAATTTCAACAGCAATTTAATTTATTTAATTTGAATTCACACATCCCACATGCTACATAAGTACTCTTTCCCCTCTGTGACAGTACTGGAGTGTCTAGTATCTCATTCCCTACTGAGGATGTGAAAATCTTCACAGAGTGCATTTGTGAAATATCTCCTTTACAGATATAACAGGTTTCTCTGGAAACAAAAATAATCTGACAAATTCCTTGACCATCTGATGAATGCTGAGGCATATTTTATGTGCGCTGGTTTTATCTTAATGCCAAGCTAAAAAGATTAGTTTGCTCCTGTGTTGTGGAGCCAGTGGGTTGTGGACTATGTGTACTGCTCCAGTCTCTGAGGAAGAGTGTTTACAGCAGTGTGCTGAACTTTGAAGCTAAATACCCACTATTCAGGCAACCAATAGTCTGACATTTAAAATCACAGCTACTACTGAATATACCTAGGCTACTGGGTAGAGGACCAGTCTTCACATATGGATGCCCCTGTGCCGCACATCCTTGCATAAATTTAACGTAGAACTTCACCAAAAGCTTTTATTTCTTGGTGAGCCTGGCTATGCCTGCAAGACAAACAAGCTACATTCAAATATTTGAAGGTATTTTCTTGGCACATGAGAAAATGTGAAGTTTTGGAAGGACTTCTTAATTGACACTGTGTGACTGTGTGGTTCTATAGGGCTCTAGTAAAGAAATTGTGTGTCTGTGTATATATATATATATTTATGTATGTATATATATACACATTCATACACAGAAGGGGGTGGACAGAAAGAGCAGAAACAGGCCATCTAATTGAAGACAACCCTAGGGGCACACTTGCATGCCTTGCCTACTGCAAAGCAGTGGGTATTGCTTGGATTACCGAAAGAACAAAATAATGATCTGTACATCTGCTGTAATGATTTGCTTTGAAGGCTGCATTCTAA
Organism: Dromas ardeola; assembly: GCA_013398915.1. NCBI lineage: Eukaryota > Metazoa > Chordata > Aves > Charadriiformes > Dromadidae > Dromas > Dromas ardeola. Next base: position 41,040 of record VYZM01020740.1, on the reverse strand, counting down.
ATGAAAAGGGAGCTAGCAGGGACAGAGAACAGTGGATTATACCACTTGTTACATCTCCAGCAAGAAGCCAATTCAAAATACCTTGTACATCTGCTAACTCAATAGCAGATGCGCCAAATCTTCGGTTGGGTCTACTGGTGATTGCTCTTACCTGAGGTCTCTAATACATGTCACCTGCTTTAGGTTGACAACACAAGGTTGAGGTGCAGAGGCCTCTCAGAAGACAGGGACAGTCACGCTGGCTAAACCTGGACCTGTCCCAGTGCCTGTCACGGACAGTGGTCAGAAGGCACACGCCTACGGAAAAGTGTACAACCGGAGCCAGTGGGCAGCAATCCTTTCCTCTAATATGCATGTAGTCTCCAATGACTCATCTCAGACATGCCTCCTGAGCAACAGATAACTAATATTTAATAACAGAGGATAGAGTTCTCTTCCACAAATTTGTCCGGTCTCCCCTTGAACCTATGTAAAATATCTACGATCAATACCGTCCTGTGGCAGGGATTTTTACTGCTTAACAAGCAGTTTTGAACCTGAGTGCTGCCAGTTTCATCCAAAGATGTCCCCTATTTCTCCATCATAGGGGTCACTAAGCAATCCGTCCTCACTCACATCGTCTGTGACACTTGAAATATTACATATTAGGTCTACTTCTCATGATCTCTCTCCCTTCCAGCCTGAAGAGTTGAAGTCTATTAGATGATTTCTCATACAGAAGTTATTACATACCTCTGAATTTTTTTCCTTCAGTTTTATTATCTCTTTTGGAGGTAGGCTTGGGGGACAATTAAGTGGAAAAGAAAGAAGAGTGCAAGGGGAGAAGCAATACCGTAACAGTACACAACATGCCAGATATAGGCATGCTATGGATTTATGCAGTGGTCCAGCGCTTTCTGTTCTGGACTCTGACCATTACTGTGCATTGAGCTGACAATAATACAGGTGACTATAACAACATCTGTATGTTGTCCCTCAGAAATACAGGAAGACAGACATGCTGTGTGTGCAAGATGGGACTTGTTCCCTCCGCCTTCCCCTTAAGCATGACTTCATACCTGTCTACAAGGAATTTCAACTGCTGTTCAGTACCGTGAGGTAATCTGCAACTCTTTACAGCCTGCTTTGGTTATTACACCCTGAATGCCATGGCATCAGCAGTGAGACAATTAAAAGGGCGGCTTTTCTGTAATACTGGTCAATAGTCTGGGTGTCAAACTACTTACTGTCAGGTATACTCAACCCTAGACATACAAAAAAAAACCTCATTAAACAGTTCTGGTCTGACCACTTCTAAGTTTTTAAGTACATCGAAGGATACAAAATGCTTCTGCTCATGTTGGAAGTAGAGTGTTCCTACATAAATACAGCAACAAAGAGCCTTTGACTCAAGGGTTTCATTCCCCTTTCTTTCAGTAAAAAGTAGACAGCATTTTAGATGCTGACTAATGTTTTTCCAATCAAAACACCCCCTCTTGTATATATTACAGACGTATGAATAGAGACATACAAACAGTGATTGTTAATACATTAACTTCTCCAAGTTGAGCTTGTAAGCTTGCTGGTTTATGGATATCAGATCACTGCATAGTTGGTAAGTCCTGGTCCTGTCTGTCTTAGAAAGCCATAGAGACAAGAAATCTGGGGTTTTGAATATGTATTTTCAACCAGTAATAAAAGAAGATTATTAATTTAAGATCCTAATGGATGTATGTGCCCCCTGCAAATGCAAAGCTCACATCCTACACAGTGGAGTCCTGCTAGGGCAGAACCAGCCCTGGAAAGCACTTGAAACACATGCTGTGAAAACTCAAGAATGTTGTCTTTCCATCACAGGGAGAAACTACACATGGTAGACATTCACTGTGAGTTAATGAACTGATTTATGCTATCTAATCCTCACAGGAAACATTCAGCTCTTATGTTTCAGTCCAACATGGTTAGACTTCACTGTTGTGTAGTAAGCCTTAAATCTGCAGGTAGGTTTTGACTGCTAGATAGCGCTACCCCAATGACAAAAATTTTAATTTTCACTCACTGATTGCTTCAAAAAGGTTTTCTTAAGCAACTTGATGGCAATAGTCTCATGGACACTTCTGCTCCACGTGTAAAACAGATGTATATTAACAACTCTAGATATACACCAGAGGGAATGTCCTCTCCTCTACCTTACCTGTTGCAGTAAAATAACAACAAATGTTATGACAATGATGCTGTCTTCCCATGTATTTTCTGAAAAGCACAGTATCATATAGTATCAAAGGTATCTTCATGCATAATCTGAGTCCACTTTTGACGCCAGCAAATTGAAGTTGAGCACAACATTAATGCTCTAGCATGGTCCATATCAAAAGCTGTTTGTAAAAATGGTATATAATCAGATTGGAAAGTCAACAATCACATTTCATGGCATCACATATTAGCCAGTATGCTGTGGTTTTTAACCCCCATTTTTTCCAGAATACCGTTAGGTTTGATCTTAGTTCTCTGCACCATTCCAAAAACAAGGGTCCAGCAGAAGATCCTGCTGAAAAAATAAACCTGTTCCTTGTATGTAGGAAATAGGAGAAAAGGGTGCTACCTACCTGAATCGAGACAACTGTAGCCATAGGTAACTTAGGTGACTTTATTGCCATGTGGCATACACTAGAGACGGCTATACTGTTGAATAAATTAACATTGAGTCCTTGGGAGGTCAAACAGCAAGTTTTTCAGCCTAAGGAAACAAAACCAAACACTACCTTAATGCATGTGGACACCATTAGGAAACACCAAGGAGCGTGGGAAAAAAATTAACTCTTCTTCATACCTCTTCTTTAAGAGGTGAAATGTAAGGGAGCCAAAATTACTCCCTTTGTCAGACATAAGGGAATAACACACAATCAGAATTGAAGGCAATACCTTTTGACTGTATAACTGCATGATTTAAGTGGCAGCACAGAAACCCCTGCTTCTTAGATCCTAGCTGCATTGTCGGTCTCAGATATATTGAACTGAAGCAATTTCTCAGCATCATTATTTTGGTCAACCTAGGGAAGATCCTGCACTAGAAATACTGCCAGTAGCAACTGCTGTATAGTGGTGACTGCTGACCTCACAAGATGAATCCTCTCTGTCTTCCCAAGTGAGAGTGGTGGAAACAACACTTAGAATTTGATTCCACAATACACATTACTTCTAATATGCAGGTCAAAGATCAACTTACCTAAAGAAATACGGTGAAAATACGCACTCTCCTCACTGCAACAGAACCAGTGCACATCACTTGTCCTCCAAATCAAAAGACACAAAAGCCAAGCACTGCCTCTCCCATTGCAGTCACCTTCAGAGATTCCATCTCTCATGTCACAGTTACGCAGGCAGTTGCCTAAAGGATAAATCACTGCAGTCCATATGAGGAGTGAGGGGAAATGCACTGCTTCCTTATTTCCCTCAGTGTCAGCAACAAAAGGACTGCTGCTGAGAATTTATCAATTATTTATGCAGCTGCCATTTCTTCTGCTGCTCTTTATTCCCCAGATTCAAATACCTCCCTCTCTCTGGACCAAACTCCATCTTCAATTATTCTTTCAATTGGGCAAATTTTTTCCCTTGCTCATTTAAGTTCTTTTTTTTTTTTGTTTGAATTGAACTGTTGGAACATCAGCAATTTGTAGATTAGATAATACTGAGTTTGGAAGTTAGCCAAGAGCTATAGGTTCACCTGCAAAGTAAATCATCCAGACTTGGCAAAGAAGATGGAGTAAAGAATATTGCAATGACTGTCATGGGCTTTGCATCATATCATAATCATGCTCGTGGCACTCACAAGAATAGCAGCACTCACAAGAACTAGGTAAGTAGAATGGCTGAAGCACCTGTGCAGTTTGCAAATTCATAACTTACGGTGGTGACCTCTGTATATCCATTGCAGCATATAAATCCCAGATTTATACACACGCAACAAGTAAACCACACAAATAAATGCAGTTTGCATGCTAAGAATCCAGGCAACACATTTGACTTGAGTTGACTTTTTCATATTCAGAAGAAATTTATTCTTTTGCTAAGACAAATAATCAAAAAAAATCAGCTTTTTAAAACTAGCTCTAGAAGCATGTCCCCACTTCCGACCAGTGTTACACATGCAGGGTACTCTAAATTACCACAGAAGCTAAAGAAAAGGAGGGAGGGGGATTTTAGGTTCATTTTAAGCCCACAAAAACACCACATCACCTCTGGAAATCTCTCTCTTTGAGTTTCTGAATTTTATACTGAACCCGTTAAGGTGTTAAGGATTCAGAAACAGAATTTGTCCCTCTTTTTAGAGATTGTGCATGACGTCTTTAATATAATGAAAGTGCAAATTTTTACAAAATGCTCAGAAAATAACTTCTCACTCTTCCTTTGCCATTCTTTGCAGCTTCAAAAATCTTGTTATCCATATAGAACCATTTTGCCTCAAATTTCCACTAAATAACACATTAAGACAACTAAATGTAGAACCTGAAAGTTCTGCAATGAGGGGGAAAAAAACTGAGAAGGTTAATTACTGTCATTACACAGACAGTTGTTGTGCAATGATTAATTGCGGAGATAACAGTTGTGGCACCATGCCTAAGGCTGAATCAAGTATTTGGCTTCAAAAGTGTGGATTTTCTACATAAAGTTTCTGAAATTCTAATATTTATTTAATGTACAAGTAAGCCTTGTTTACATTGAAAACATAAAATGGAATTTGTGTGGAAGCCTCACCATCTTTCTCAGGGTCTTTTTTAGTGGTAACTTCGTTCCATGGTGGATAGAGAACAAAGCACATTTTTCTGCCTTCTGGTCCACTCTCTGTCATCATACTCCACTAAGCAGAAGTTGTTTTCCCATCATACAGGTTCCTATAGTAATATACGAGAAGGGCTTAAACTCTTTCTTGTGATGATGACCTGTACCTCTATCTTAGATCCACTGCACCCAGAAAACACAGGTTTTCCAATGCTAAACTCTTAGATAAATTGGCCAGATAGATAGCACATAGTTACTAGCAATACTCAGATGACACACAGCTCCTTGTTGACAGAACGTTACTACTACACCCAATGATTCAGTATTTGGAGAAGACCAGTTACAAGATGAGGGAGGGCTGGTTGAAACCAAAGCTGAGGTAGGTAAAACAGTAGTCACATCACAGCTCAGCAGCCTTATTTAAAAGACCATCTGCAACTTCTGGCTGACAGCTGGAGTAGGTCACTGTTTCTGACTTCATGGGTGTCTCCTGGGGAGAGGAAGAAGGGGGCCAGGGAGGAAGAAGTGCTGGGTGTGTAGGAGACAAAAAGTCCCACATTCCGTCTGTTAAATAAATATCTGAAACATACCTCATTCCCGCTTCTTTGCTTTGTCTATTCTAGAAAACAGCATGTAATAATTAAAAATAAATGAAAAAAAAAACCACCCACAGGGCAATCCACTGCATTTCCGCCTCAACGAGGTGGGAGGAAAAAACATGACAGATGTTAGGTGGCCTTGTGGAAGGTGATGAACAGACTGTAGAAATGTAGGGAGATATGCAATGGCACAGAAGACAGGAGAACAAGACAAACCAATTCTAATGCTTACCAGGTGGTCCACATTCAAATAAAACCATTTCAATCATTATTTCTACACCAAAACAACATTAGCCAGAAATTAAATGCAGAGGGAATTTTAGGGATACTAGCTTGTATCCCAGAGAGTTTTTTATAAATTTCAATTAATAATTTAAATTATTAATATGGCTACTACTTTAAAGTTACTTGTGTCATTAATATCCCATGTAACTGAAACTAGAAAAAGCCTATGCTTCCACAAAAGATTCAGGTGGAACATCAGTATATATCAAATGCCACAGACTAAGTGTAGAACTGTTAGCCTTCATCCCCACATAGCTTCAAGAAGAATTAAAAACACTCCAAATGAAAGCAGACTCACTTCAAACACCAAAGCACAGCAAGCCTCTGTACATCTTGACAGGACTGATGCATTTTGTGTCACCCTGTGAGTATATCTTGGACAGTAGATTAGTCCCTACCACTTGGAAATTTTCATTAAAGAGCTTTAAAGGTCTTGTTCATGTAACTAGTATCTTTCACCCCCAGGCACTTTACCCAGTTGCATAGGTAAAACATCAGCAAAATACAGTCCAGCCTTATTTGATTGTAGCAGCACTCAGCTTTCACAAATAAGGAGAGAGAAAAGACAGAGATAATTTACTTTAAACACTCAGTAAAACAGTGTGTATTCCTGAAACTGGCAGTGAAGATGAAGGGCTGTGACTACAGTGCATCTACCTAGTTTCATTTGGTGGTTTGCGATTCTGCCCTTTCCTCTTGCACAGGGGAAGCAGGAGCTCATGGACTAACTTCCTGGAGTTGTCCCAAGGCAGCAGAATAATAGCTCTGGGTGCTCAGTGTCTTAAGGAAAGGAAACCATCCACTAAATTTTGACAGTTCCTCCGCAGGCAGTCTCAAAGGATGCTGTACAGCTGTTAGTACCTGTCCCCCTCCCCAAAGAGTCAGAGCCATGTCAATACTACTAGAGCTCAAGAGTAGCTCTTATTTCAAGCCTGCTACTTACAACAACTTCACAATACCATGATGATGTGAATTAGGAAGGTTCTCCCTCTTCTCTGCTTTCCATCTCCCTGTTATTCCTTCCTACAGAGAAAGAAGGGTGTTGGATGGAGCTAGCACACCCATGAAATCTTACTGCAGGCAACACTTTGTTTAACTTCTGCATGCTCTGGAGATTACCAATGGACATTTGGCATTCCGTGTTGAGGAGAGAACACTTTGTATTAATTATGTTGTCGTCAATTAACCATTGCTATGACTTCAGTGGATCTACGCTCAGGACCTATTTGTCTGTGAGGCCTTTCAGTGCTGTGGCTTCAGCTGCCCATTAGAACAGCAGTCCCTTGGGAAAACCTTAAAAGGCAGTCTCTTCTTCCCCTTTTAATTTCATTCTGTAAATTTAATGCCAGTTATTATGTGCATGGACAATAGCCTTTCTATGCTGTTTGTTTATAGAAAGTGACATCATTCCCTTTGAAAAAACAGGAGGAGGAATCTGTGGAAATAAATGCACCATGGCAGGGGACTGCTTTGGAGAAAGGCTCCTTCTCACAGGGTGAGCAGCTCTACAGGGAGCTCGCTGAGGGACCGAGTCCTTTGCAACTGCAAACCACCAGCAGGAAGCAGCCTCTGTGTAAGGAAGTGATTAGGTATTTATATCCTTCACTGTGGCCAGTAAACAGAATTAGTGTGACTTGGACTAAGTTTTAATTATACAGGAGCTTAATGATCTAAGCTGTTGTGGGAGGAGAGTGTGGGGGAAGAGAATGAAGGGTCAACAAAGTGCATCTGTCTGTTTTCTCTCCTTCTCTCTTCAGAAGTAGCATTCACAGAGCTATTTTTATTAGGTTTTTCAAGGTGGTTTTTTCCCCCCTTAGTCCAAGGAATATTAGATTCATGACTAGCTCTTGAAGAGCTAGTAAGCTGTAAGTCCTTGAGCTTAAAACACCAACAACCTCATTCCTCAGCACACATCCTCAAACCTGCTAGGCAGGTGAGGAAACCCTCTCTGAATGGCACCTGCCCACACCCTGTGAGCTGACAAAGTTACTCTGCTGCCTTGACCAACAGCACAACTTGAGGGTCTTAGTGAAGAACCAGCACTGTTTCTGTAACTGGGTGCTCTAATTAGAAATCTCAGGGACAGTGGGTCAGTTCCTACGTGTCCTGCATACTTAACTCCAGGAACGGCAATCAGATTTAAATTTGACTCCTCATTTTTTCAACAATCTCCCAAATTGGAATCCACCCTTAGCAAATTGTATTGAATATTACTGTTTAATTCCAGCTACCAAAAAAGGTCCGAAAATCATACAGGCTCAACCTGGTATTTTGAACATTTTGATCCTTTCCAATTTTCTTTTGCATAGAGGGAGCGCTCCTTGAAAAAGTCCAACAGTTAGCTTGCCTAGGGGTTCTCCTCAGCTCAGCTCTTGCACCTAGCATGACAGGGAAAGAAGAACGCTTGCTCTAGAAAACTCATGTTTTGTATTTCTAAAGTCATAGCTAAGGGCTTCGCTGGTCTTCCTAAGCAAATGGAGAGTCCATACAGGTTCAGATATTACTAAAGCCGACTTGCAGGGATTTCATTAGCCCCTGCCATTCACTTTTAGGCTAGAAATAAGTATAGAGAAGTGGCATGCATTCTTAAGTAGGTAAACTTAGAGCCTCTGGTTTTAGTCACAAATACCGTTACTTCTCTTTTTCATCTTTCAAGTGTTAATTGCTACACCAGTCTCCCAACATGACTCCAAACTGACAGAATACATATGACTATCATAAACAAAAAATAGGGCCCTTGCATACACTACTTCCACAAAAATATAAAAGTTTTTATGCAATTATTTTGAAATCCCCTGGAGAAAAGGCAAAGGTGATCAACAACATTATCCCTCTAGTGATGCTAAAAAGCACCCTGACAGAAAAGGTGATCTGAAATGTGACTTTAAGACAAACAAAGAACCTACTTTCTTTTACATATGGACTGAGTATTCAGATGACTTCTAGACAGAAAAGTTCAGCACAAGAAATTGTGATTTACTGCCATCCTCTTCCTTCAGTGGGGCTCATTATGATTTTGACTAATAAGCCTCCCTATCAGCAGGGGTAAACCACTGCTTTGTCAGCTCGATTGCCACTCACCTAACTCACCAGAGCACAATCCCGCAATCCATCAACTCTGTCAGGACAGAGGCACCGAGTTAACAGATGGAGGGAGATTTGAGCCATATCAATTTGCCCCATGAGTGCTCAATTAGAGAAATCTCAAATCAGAACTGAATTACAGGCTTCTGCACTGGTCACTGGTGCTTGTGCTGAGCAGACAGACACACAGTTAAGTACCTGGGAGCAATATGCAGGGCACAGGTATGTAGGAGAGGCATTGATGCATAGCTCAGGTAAAGGTTACACAGATTTGAACAGCTGCAGATTACAAAGCAGCTACTCAGGTAATTAAGTGCTCCTCACCCTGTGCTAAGACTGCAGAACGCAGCTTCATGGTTCCTACCCTGCTATTGAAATCAATTTATCAAAGGTTTGGTTTTCTTGTCAAAATGGCTGCTACTAGTTTTCAGCTTAACCTGTAGTATCAGCCTATGTGGTTAAAGCAACCTCTTAGTGTAAAGAGGTTGATAAGAAGACAAAATGAACAATTGATGCTATCAAGCAGATGGTATTAAGTGAATAATTCTGTGCTCTCATTTAAGGCATGATCAGCTGGATTCAAGTGCCAAGTGCAGGGAAAAGTCAGGCTACCACACCTGAAATCCCAGTCCAATACACCATCATCTGTGAGTCAGCTACCATAGAAACCCATGGCTTGTTCAGCGTGATAAAGTTTGGCACAGCAAAAACTTGTTTCTCGATGCCCGAAGATAAAAACACGAAATATCTAAAATGAATCAGAGGGGTTTGTTCTGCAAGAAGATATCTATCATTTTGATATTTGATAGATATATCTATCATTTTGAGCCAAACTTATGTAGTTTGTCATTCCGAACTAGACATCTATTGCAGTTAAATTGGCTTTTCTTTAGGCTGTACTGTTGAGAAATAGAATTTGTGAATGTGCTAAGTACTGTTTCTGCAGATACCAATATCTTCACAGTGACAGCAATTGAACGGATCATCACTTACTCACCTAGAATAAATGCCACACTAAGAAGTAAATCATCCTTTAGTTTTTCAAAGAAAAGAAATTCTTTAAAAACCACATGATTTACAGGTTACTTCCTTTCATAACGCACAGAGATGTACCTTCTTAAAGATGTTCCTATATATATTTACACAGAAGCCACACAACAGAAAACAATGTTGTCAATTCCAAATCTCAATTATTCTCTTAACACCACGGTTAAAAAAAGTAATCCCAAACTGAAATTCTTTACTTGCTAACAAGCTCATGTAAGACCATGCATTGGCACATGCGTAGGGGTTATGCACTATCTAACTCTATCGTGCCTATCAATCACATGCCTCAAAGACAGGGTTTTCAGAGTTTTCATTCTTACACGTAAAACTGCCAGTTCAATTGCTAGGAGAATGCTTCAACACAAAGCAGTCAGCAGTGTGTACGTCTGGGATTTACTATATTTCATGACGCCCGTTCAGCTTTAGTGAATAACAGTTTAAAAGGTTGCAGTCATGTGGTACAACACTGCAATGAGACAGCTCGAGAGCTATAAAATGGATTGCTTCCTAACACGGAAAGAGTTTTTACAAACAGAAAATCCCGAAGTGAGTTATTTAACTCTGCAATAGTAGGCAGCTGTTGACTAATATTTCCAAACTATCAATACAGAGTCAGAATGGAGGCTTTAACTAAGACATTTGTAAGGTTCTAGTCCTTCATTCAAACACAAACATGCATTGAACGTGTGTAGAACAAACCATATTTGTGTGTTCTGTGGCTTCTTGCTAGAATACTTCTACATGTACCCACTTCACAGTCCAGCAGTTGACTGGAACACAGACAGCTTTACTTATATTAAATTAAATTAAATTTAAAATAATAGTTAGGAGGAGGGGAGAAAGAGTTTACTGGGCAGAAAACGGCACTTAGCTACAAATAACCTTTTAAACATGCAAAGCTGTTCAAGAAGCTTAAAAAGCAGCAAAGAGATTCATTCAACTCTGCATGTTGAATGAGGAAGAAAAACCAAAGGCCATTTAAAGAGAGCACCTCTGCCATTTCCCACTACAATTATGCTATTTACAATGAAGTAGAAAACGCTGCAATACATAATAAGATGTGAGACATAGAAAACGTGACTGTGCTTTCAGAATGTCAATCAGAACGATTTTAGGCAGCATTTTTAAAACAAGAAATAGAGCTTAAAAGTAGGCCAATGTAAAGATTACCAGTTTTTTGATTTCTCATCCTATGTATGTGTTTTTCAGAATGAAATAATTTCTCTAGTTTCAAGAGTTTTATCACGACACTTCAAACAAAAACTATCATTGCTTTTCAGCAGAACAGATCTGAGAACACTAAGCACTTCTTTCCTTTGCAGAAACTATTCACCAAACTGAAACCTCACACTCCTAAACTGTTTCCTCCCAACTACACACAAGAAGCTTCTTCATCTCCCTGTTAAGACCACCTGACGTGAAGGGCCAGATGCTCAGAGCCAAGAGGAACAAAGGAACATGGCATAGACTAAAACACAAAATGGAGAAAGAGGGTGGCATGAGCAAAAGGTCATCACAGGGAACAGGGCTCAGTTCTGGAGAAGGAGCACCCAGTCAGACCATTCCAAGACAAAAGCCAGTAAAATGTTTAGACACAAGCTACCATTAAACTGTGCTGTCAATGCCATGGCACACTTCATCGTATTGCATGGGACTCACAGGATCAGCGAGGTTGTCCTGCACATGAATTGTTTTACACTGCAGGTTTTTTCCATTGCTTTTCCACTAAGTTGAGAGAGTTCTGGAAACTACTAGAGTCAAGTCAGGAGGACGGAAATCACCATGAGTATTATCCTTATAGCACAGGTCTTTTGATGTCAACAGAACAGTTTTTTCCAGGGAAAGAGTTTCAGACAGTTAGTCATTGGTGATAGTGCAGGATAACAGGCTAATTACAGCGCTATTTCTGGACAGCAACTTTCCATCTCCCTGTAGAACACTGTAATGAGACAGCTAGCATAATTTTTAAGGTACCCAAGGTGACAGAAGAGAGCTGTTATGTGCACGGCAAATATCAGGGGCCTTGGAAAGCCCAGTTAAGAAAGGAACAGAGTGAATTTCTGTTCAGAGGATAAAAGGCAATCTTATAACACTTTAAAGCGAGTTTCATGATTGGCAGTCCATGTTCCCAGCATGAATCCCTGCTTTTGACAATTAGGCTTTTGAGAAAGGGGAGAAAAAAATGCGCAGTTGGAAAGAAATGAACACAATGTGCTTTGCAACTCATTGCCAAGTCAGGTACTCATCCAACTGTAGAGTCAAAACTTGCTAAAAGTAATAAACCAGCAAAACTTCACAGGTAAAAAAAAAATGAATCATTGTATTTTAACACTCAGCAGCATGGAAGAGACCATTTTGACTTTCATTCAGTTAAAGAATTCAGTCATTTGTGTAGGTTCTCCATTAACCTCAAGGACATAAACTACCATTCAAGATACACACTGAAGTACCTCATTGAATCGGAAACTTAGACCCTGACAAGTTGTTAAGATTTGTTTCTCTTCCCCAGGAGCTGCTCAGCACCTCTTGTAACCCCCTTTTTCCAGCTCCACACTGCTTTTTTACACTAGTTCTCCAGCAAATGATTACTCACAGGTTTCTATCAGGTTCATGACTGTACAGCATCCTGAAGGTAGAGTGTAAATTGAAGGTGTGTACCAATCAAACACCAATGTTATTTTAAATTCATTTTACAGCTATTACCACACAAAGATAAGCAGGCCAGACAGAAAAAGATAAGAAAATGTCACATGGGGTTTCATATAAAGCTTCAATTTCAAGCGCAAAAAATCCATAGAGCTGCTTGGCCCACATCTACTGAAATGTGAACCTGTTTACAGAAGGCGTTCACCTGACTCACGGAGAGCATTTATCCACCAATAAACCCAGGTTTTTCCACTGCAGCTGCTCACAACTCAACTTGAAGCTCCTTATCAAGAGAAACAGGAGTTTCTCCCATTACCCCTGTGACACATTTCATCAGTAGCTCAAGGACAGAAGTAATGTCTTAGCTTTATAGTATAAAACACTCTTCCCTTCAGTCCAGCCAGGATATCTTCACATGTGGGAGTCGAGACTCTTCCTCCCCTTCCTCCCACCAGCCCACTGTAAGATAGGAGCAATTCTATATTTTCCTCTGCACACACACCTCCCTCGTGAATTTTAAGAGGTTCTGAAAAAACAAACGTCATCCAAACTAAATAAAAAGTATAGTCTTTGCTCTGCCGGGGCTCTGCAGACTGTAGAATTTGGCTTTCATAAGTCGTCTTCAACTCATAGTGAAACACCTTATCTATATCTGTTTTTTCTACTTGTGATGTTTAAGGAATATGCTAGCAGCATGGTGAAAGGAGACTTTAATGAAAATGCACCACAAAAATCTCTAAAATGAAGCGGTTACTTGGCTTTGGAGAGGAGGGGCGTTTTTACGAATTCAGTATATTAAAAGAAGAAGAATGTCTTGTCTATGCTATTTTCATATACTGGTGGCACCCAGGGTAACAAAGGAAGCACGTTACGGAATATCCCCAGTCTATCAGGGCCCCGAGTGCACTAATACACCTTAAATAGCTGTGACCAGCCTCACTTGAGGCTGCTCCCACCCCCTTGGGCCCAGGAGCTCTATTCAAGCTCAGCCCTAGGCCTTCACTCTTTGCCTAAGCTATGGTAGAGAAGCACTGCTCTCCATGGCCGTCTGGCCATGGAAGCCCCTTAGTCTAGGCCCTGACCCATCCTAACCCTGATATAGGGATTGACTTCCTGGCTTGACCTTCAACCTGCCTCATGGCCATGATATTGTCTCATGATCCGAACTCTTGGTAGGACCTGCTCGCCATCTCCAGATCTGTCCTGCTTGGCTGATACGGGTACTGGAGGATAGGCCGTGGCCAGTGAGGCCTCTGTTCTTCTAGTCCAAGGATCACCCTTGGCTTCCAGCTCCCCATCCCTTAGGGAGCAGCCCTGATCTTGACAGAGTCCGTGTGCACAACTTGGGATGATGAGTAGGTGCAAAGCTTACATTTAGAAAGGCAATCAAAAGTTTTTGACATGATTTCCTGACAGAATATTCTCCTTTGGGAGAGAAAAAGACAGGGACTGAGGGGCCTTTAACTGCACATTTTCATTGCTTCTTCTGTTCCTTTCCCATGCCTAGAGAGAACATTGTCAAGTCTAGCATTCCCCTGATCCATCACATGTCTTATCTTTGTGCGTATGAGACACGTTTGGCTTAATTTTTTTTAAGACAGCAACCATCTGAAATACTAAGTAAAATGAATTTTAGAAGTTTGTGACACTGAAAGTCACACTTGTTTATGTTGAGTTCATTGCCCAAATCCTGGTTTTGTCAAAGACCACTTCCTACAGTGAAATAAAGGTAAATTGCTATAGGTTGTCTAGCACATCACTAGCTGACACAGTCCTGGGATTAGACCTTTCTGCCCTGCATAAGGATTAAAACAAATCTTTTACTAACCACTCCACTGGAAAAGAAAGTGAACAGATGAGAATTACCCAGAATTTAACTTAATTTGGAGAAGCTGAAGAAAAGTAATAGGTATGCAGCTGTTTTTAGATGAAGCTATGGTGGTAGCTGCTTTTCACTTCTGCTGTTGTAAAAGTGCACAAAAAATTAGGGAGAGATGTCTCACTCATGAGTGAAGAGGATAGCACCATGAGAATGGAAATAAATAAACTCATATGCAAATAATAGTTTTCTCACTTTAAAGGAGAATTAGTGAACAATTTCTTCCAAAACACTGAAGGAAGAGTTACTTCTACACCACTTCAAGGATCATTTGTTATAACCAGAAATAAGATTTTCATAATATGTCAGACCATCAGTCACAAAAGTCTTACTAGTACAACTGTCAAAGACCTTGACTTGTACAAAATGTCAGTATGGGAGTTTTATTTAAGGGACATAAATCCGAAAACGAGTTCAACCATAAAATAAGGAAAATTTATTTGTAAGTTTAGAGCTATAATGAATTGCTGAAAATAAAACAAATGTTTTATATTTATATATTTTAGTATATAACATTTCAGGTTACATTCAAGAAGCAGATTGACTTGCGGTGCAATCACATGAAAGTCACTCAAACTTCTTGAATTGGTTTACCCTCTCCTAAGAGCAGATTGTAATACCTATCTGTTTAGGGAGTTTATAGTGGGCCTTGTTAGACAACTTAAGAAAGTGCTTTCCAACACTTGCATGAGAGTTGGACAAATGCATTTTATTGTTCACTACAACTTTAAAACAAAGGCCTTCTTTTTTTGGAAAACAAACAAACAAACAAACAAACAAAACCTACCCAGATGAAGTATGCAAACATAGATCAGTTCACAACACACTTCAAACTACACTGCAAGATAATGAACATTAATTTGCAAAGAAAAATGCTATATGCAGCCAGTCTATGTACCAAACTATTAATTTTAAGGTAAAGATACTTCATTTTTTTAAAGCAGTTATGTAGATGGTTCTGCAAATATAGTGCTTTTTAGATCAATGACCTCTATCTCTTTTTACCCTCAGGTTATGAAGCTTATTACAGAGACAAAAAATATTTTTCGGTACAATCTTTTCCGGCACTAATTTAAACTTTATTACACAATATGATGAAGTCACAGTCCTGTTTTCCAAAAGGAGGCAGGAAAGACCTGACCACAGCAGAAAGAATCTTGGGATGTAAGGGGGACAGGGGCAACATAATTACCAATTACTTAAATACTGCAAGAAAAACAGGGGTAGTGAAGAGCATGTTGAGTGAAAGAAACAAGACTTCTGTTTACCGATGAAGGAGAGAGTCATCTTCTGTTTCTTGTGTAATCTGTCAAGTAAGAAATGTTTGATTTGGGAAAGAACCAGCAGTAGAAGAAAAAAACACCACTGCTGATCAGTGTCAAATCACCTTCTAGACCTAGAGTAAACTTAGAATTAGACTTCTTGCACAAAAAATACCTGAAAACAAAGGACCATATGTCTCTAAACATCAAAAGACTGATGTTTTGTTCACCATACTGCCGAAGGAACTTGAAGTCATTAAACTGCAAGAAGCACATCTTTAGGACACAATTCTTAATCCACTTTATCCCTACTATAAACCCAGAGCTCTTGTTCAGACTCTATTTCGGTCCCTGTAAGTTTTCAGCCTCCTTCTGTTTTGCTCTCACTTAATTCTGTTTTTTCGTACTGCTGCTGCTGCAGTATGAGAAATATCCTTTGATGTTCTTGGCTTGACTCCACCATCTTCTACATTCTAAACAGAGACAAGTTTTGGCTGGTACTGTAAGGCAAATAGCCACGCTATGTAGCTAGTAAGTTGGCCAACATCTCTCCTCTTTCCTCAGTTGCCAAAAGACTTAAGCTACATCTTCCATATTGGGTTATTCCTCAACCTGCATACTTTTGCAGTTTAGATTGAATCAGAATCAATTCTACTATTTCTAAAAAGCGGGAAGAGCCTTTCTTCCTGATTTAACAAGAAAAAGGAAACTATTCCTTGTTGAAAATCCTACTTGGTGCTTTCCAGCAAGATTTGAGGTCTGCTGGGATGGGACTACAGTCACAGGGGTAAAAAAAATGCACCTTTCACAATCCCTGCGTAATCCAGACAAAATACAAGCCTTTGTACTAGTCACAATCTATGCATTCAGAGCAGACCACTTAACTATAAAACTCCTATCTCCCCAAAGACTTTATCTGTCCTAAGTACAATGAGCCTTTCACAGACATATCTAGTGATTCTACTTGTTCCTTGGAAATAAGAATGACGAGCAGTCAGAAGATGCAGTTGCAGGGAAAATCACGCTGAGGTTGAGTGTTCTTGCTTCAGGCGACTGAATACTGGTGCTGGAAAATGAAATGATATGCCCATCTCTGACACAGCCCCCATGGGATACGGGACATTCATCCAAGATAGAAATGTCAAAAGTGTTAATTCCAGGCACTCACAGGAGACCCTTCAGTTTGGCTTAAAAATGCTTAGCATATAGAGCTACAAATGAAGTTGTAGACGGGGAGCCATGCTTTGAACATATCATGTAGTATATATGGGCTTTTTAACATTCAAGTTTTAGGCATCTCAGACCAAGTAAGATCCAAAGAACTTACTTCAAGTTAACGAATATCTTTGACTTTAATTTCTTGGTGATTATCACCTTGAAAGTTAGGGCAATGCCCCTTGCGCAGCTCATACAAGTATCTATGAGAATTAATGTTTGTGGAACAGACGCTATTCAAAGCACAGAACAGAAATGTTCACAAAGATCCCGCCAGCAGGCGTGGCACTGTCTGCTGTAAATGGGGTCTAGCATTATGAAGGGAATGGGAATAAGAGAACCTCAGGCTGCTACACAGCAGCTTCCCGTGAGCCCTGAATTGCCCAGATGTGCTTCAACATCTCCCTGTACTCCCAAGACCCTCCCATCTGCTAATGGCCACTGGGAGACATGGCTGTCTCCCCTCACCCCACCGTGCCAGCTCCTCAATCAGGCCCTACGGGACCGTGAGGACAGGAGATTGCAAAATCTGTCAATACACTCAGGTACCTTACAGGGTCATGTCCCATAATTTGTCTGGCTATTGAAGAACTCCTTGCCTCAATGAGGGATTTTTTTTTTTTTTGTTGACTTACTGGCATTTTTCTGTGTGAAAAGTATTTTACTGTGGACATTATATATCAATGTATACGAACAAAATATGTGATTCAGTCAACAATACAGGATAAATATATGCAGTTTTCAGTACTGCCTCAGACACAACAGTATTTAACTACTTTGGGATCATAGCAGCCTTGGGAGGGCTGATCCTCAGTCTTGCCTCATAACGAAAAATAGGATGTGGTAATCTAATTAAAGACTGCATCGATGCACACAATCAAGGAACCAAACTAGAACTGTAGACAGGAATGGAAAAAGACTGACTGAACAGTCCCCACACCTCTATTCCTACCCCAATGACTTCACTTACTGTCATGTTTCAAACAGTGTAGGTGCCGTACACTTCCACACAAAAAACACAGGGGTCAGAGGAACCAAAAGTTACAAATAAAAGATTATGCTGGATGTTTTCACTTTGTCATCACACAGCTCAAGACTATGAGTTTTCTCTTACTGATAAATTCCTCCTTTAATCCATGGGGCTCAATTTGATTAAATATGAAGCACTGCATTTTCAAACAGTTTTAAATGTGTGTTAGGCAGCCTTAACTTTCCCAGTCAGTGCTTGCCCCAGATGGGGACTCTCGAAGGAGCGGGACCCTGTCATTTCTTCTTTTCAGAACTGGCATGCCATAAGACTAACCAAAGAGCCGCTCCTACGGCCAGGGTACGTCACAGGAAGAGTTCAGTCACTGCAAACATGCTCTGGGTGAATATCTTCCCAATATCTGGCCCAGAAAAGGTAACAGAGAGGAACTTTATGAAGTGAAGCTCCAGATTCTTTATTAGGGTTTTCTTATTAGGGAGTGTAGCGATAGGAGGAGGGGTAACGGTTTTAAACTGAAAGAGCGGAGATTTAGATTAGATATTAGGAAGAAATTCTTTACGGTGAGGGTGGTGAGGCACTGGAATAGGTTGCCCAGAGAAACTGTGGAAGTCGCATCCCTGGAAGTTTTTAAGGCCAGGCTGGATGGGGCTTTGAGCAGCCTGGTCTAGCGGGAGGTGTCCCTGTCCAGGGCAGGGGGGTTGGAACTAGATGATCTTTAAGGTCCCTTCCAACCCAAACCATTCTATGATTCAATCGCCTCAGTCTCCCCTTCAAGTCAGGAATCAGCTTCCTTTTGACAGATGTCTTCAGCTTTGAGGACTCTCAGGTTGCTACCACAGCCTGATCATCAGGTTAAAAGCCAAATGCACACCTCATCCAGGTGGAATCACAAGCAAAAACTTTTCCCAGAGAGTGAACAACTTTCCCTAGCCAATATTTTGGTACACTTTTAGATGGACTTAATGTAAATTCTTTAGTACAGTTGCAAATGCAACACAACAAAATTCTCCAAGTAAAAAAAAAAATAAAAATCATTGCATGTTTCTAAAGCACAAAGAGCCCAGTGTATTATGTTTCCACAGACTTTATGTGTATTAGTCTTAAAATTTTCCCTTCATGCAGGAGATTCCAGTCCCACAGTCTTACCACTGCTGTTTGAACGGAAGCCCCAGTCTTACTCAGCATGAGCTGTTTGGTTGTGTTCAGAGGAATAAATCTAACAGGATAACATGCTCCTTGTAGATTCTAGTGACCTTACTGTATTTACTTTATATTTTCAATACAATAACACATTTTCCTTCTTATTTATTACACTGTAAAATATAATAAAAACAGAGCTCCAGCATTATGTAGCTTTTGCTGCATTTTAAAAATGATTTTTCTTATATGAAATATACCTCGTCTCTCTTCCTTCCCTACCAACTACTTTGTTGTAGCTGTCATTTCTACAACGAACATAGGCAAAATCAAAGCATTTCAATTTTTTTCATTAGAAAGGAATATCAGATTGACAGTTTTTAAGCCTCTGTTTTTAAGCCACTGGAAGGCTTCTGTTCATTAAGGTATATTAATCACATGCCTCACTCAAGTCAGCAGTTCGGGGTCTGTAACATCTCCTCTTCCTGCCCCATAAGCAAATACGGTTTCACTGCAGGCTGATGTAAAGAAGAGAAAATCAGCTGTTGAGGGGTTAAGTCAACTTATACCACGTAACTCAGGTTCTGACAGGGGCTAGCCAGATAACAATACGCAAGAAAGAAACTAGAGAACTACAGAATTAATTGTGGACCAGTTGTGGAAGCAAAATATAAATGGTGATACAGTGTATCCTTCAGCATTTCTGCCGTGCTGGGTAAAATGTTAGGTTTGGATTTAAGCTACCTATCCATCTGCAAGGCAACCAAGAACAGCAGCCTAGAAACCTTCCTAAAATCAATCCTATTTCCACATTACTTGCAAAGATGGCTATTTTGTGAAATTCTGTACCCACAGGCACTCTGCTGTCCAGAAATCTCCACAGGGCCCAAGAGCTGTGTTTCTGGACAATGTTTGCAGAGCACTCAAGCACACTGTTCCCTATGTCTTGGGTAATACTAGCCTTTCAATTTGATCAAGTTAGTTCTCTTACAGACGGAGACATTTATAATTTGTTATTGTTATTGTTAAAACAACTGAGGTCTTGAAGACAGGAAAAACCCTTATGGAATGAGGTTTCTGAAACATGACCAAGCCAAAGCGACCAAAAATAAGTCCGGCCTGTCTGGAAAACAAAACTCTTAGTCTGCCTCAGTCCATTCCCTGTGTTGCAGCTATGCTTCTGGCAATACAAACTCACCCTGCCACTTAATCACAAGAGGAAAAGCAACCTAGCCAGCCCCATGTCAGGAGCTGACCCCCAATTCTTGATATCATTCACACAACAGATTCTAAACCATTAGAAGAATAAGGTTTTCTCCTCATTGTATTAATCTTCAAAGCAAATATACATGGAAGACAGGGTTTAGAAACAGAATCTAAACAGCAAAGACTGCACAAATACGCAGTGACTTCAGCAACTGTACTCCAGGTTTATGTCAGCAGAAGTGGAGGACATCATGTGGCCAACTGACATTCTCCAGATGTCCTCAGGGGGCCAGAATGCAAGAGAGTTACCTAGATGGCCATTCAAAACTTAGTGAAGGTTGAGACTGTTGTAGTTTCCTTCAAACAGTTAACAGCAACCTTTCTTGGAAAACTCCTCTTTCCTTAGTAACAACTGGCTAGAATCTCATCAACAACTAATTGAACTGCATAAGATAAAAACAATTATGTTTGGGGACCTCAGAGTGGCACCTGAAAGACATTCTGAACACAAAACACTGTCGCCTTTTTCCTTTATGTCAAAACCACACAACAGTTATAGGGAAACTATGATAAAGAGCAAAGGAAGAGATCATGAGCTTTTCTGTGAAGGATCCCACACAGGATATTTACTCGGCCAGCTGATGACTATGGAGAGAGAATTCCAGACATGTGGGTCTCAGCTAGGAAAGCCTTCCACACCCACACATATCCACTTTGTGCTACTCTTAAACAAGCTTCAGGATGAAAAAATAAGAATTATGGGTGAAATATTTGACATGAGCACACACTCCCTGGCTTACGCAGGCCTCTTGATGGATTGCCTGGAGACTAGATGTGTACCATACAATTTTCCTTGAATAGAGGGAAATGACAGACATTTACACAGTGATCAAGTTACCATTGAACTTTGCTGCCTTTACCAAAGAGAGCCGTATATTTGATTCTCCTAGAAGAGGTTTGGTTGCCACAGGTTTTGAGCTTAAGTAGAGGTCACAGGTTCTGAGCTTAAGTAGATTGTACACTATTAACCATTAAGAACTCAACATTTATCTAGCAGATCTTATCAGATATACTGCCCTTATTTCTTATTCCAAACTTTAGGAACCACTGAAGTATTGTCGTATATGAGGAATTCTTGACGGCCGTTTCATACTGGTATACCAGAGTTGACTACGACTCTCTCTCATACCCATCAC
The DNA here is from genome assembly GCA_013398915.1 of Dromas ardeola. Lineage (NCBI taxonomy): Eukaryota > Metazoa > Chordata > Aves > Charadriiformes > Dromadidae > Dromas > Dromas ardeola. The sequence goes on along the minus strand of VYZM01020740.1, from coordinate 19,738 downwards.
GGATACCAAATCTTCATATCAAGCTTTCTCCATTTTCTTCAAGTTAGCAACTTTGTTTGAAATTAAAAAATTAACCAGAACATAACTAAAAGCATCAATCATTATAATGTCTAGACTAATAAGAGAAAAATAAATATCATCATGCTACTCACAGCTGATAAAATCTATTTGCGTTCAAAGTATTAAGAGAGCATGTGAGGAATACAGTTGTTGTGCAAAAAGACATGACTGCAACAGTTTTTACTTTATATTGAGCTTAAGCATCTTGTGAACCTACTGGCCTTCCAGTTGAAAACACTCTGTTTATTCTTCTTGGTCTGAGGAGCCAACATTAATAGCAATTCTCAAGTCATACGGTCTTCAGGAGAATAAAGAGCTGATATTTGCACTTCATCATAAGTCAGGAAGGATGACTCCACTTCCTGATTGCTAAATTTACCATAAATCCCAAAAAGTGACTGTGAAAAAAGAAGTTCCAGCAGCCCAGGTCTTCCCGAAAGTTTATCACAATGTAAAAACAAAGTAATTTACCCTTCTTCACGCCTACACCCCAAAGGAAAATAATATTCTACCTACTGATCACAGAGCTCTACAAACTACTCCAGCCACTCTATTGTTCTGGTCTGAATTGCTTTCCTTGCTGGATGTTAGTCTTGGACAAAATTCATCACTGAAAAAAACACAAAAAAATCTCTTTCACTGATTTTCAGAGAACATATATGCTTATGCAGTAAGTTTAGACCCATGATTATAATTAAAAAGGAAAAAACCCAACACCTTCAGAGATGCCAAGCTCAGGAAAGACTACTCTGTTCCACCTGGTCCCCTGGTTAGTCACCTTATACAATTATCTTTTCATTACTATTGCAAGTTATGGAGCGCTTAGGTATGGAGCACGCATCCACAGGCACTAAATAGCTGAGTATCTCACAGACTTGATAGGAGGATAGCATTCCTAACTATTTTTAATTAAAAAACCCCAAAACTATTGAATACATCAACAAGAAAAAAAAAACCACTTCCTCTGTTAGAAAATAACCAATTTAAAATACATGCTTTGCTTTTTCAGCTAAAATACTCCAATACTTGAAGATCAGTGTCTTTGGGAATTCCACTTTCGAGCCACTGTGGGACAGAAAGTGAAGCGTGCGTGTTTAGTGCCTGCATGTTTAATCTGCCATAAGATTTCTACAATTTTATGCATCTTGTAATAGCCACATATCAATCCAGATTGTGTCCCTAGTTACAAGGTTGAAGTTTCTTGAAGCTTAGTTGAAGCCACCCATCAATTCTGACTAAATAAACAGCTAATTATAGCCATATGTTGATGAGTGACAGACCTGTAAAAGAAGATTTTTGTAAAAAAAATTAGTGGAGAAATAAATGCTCAACTTCACTGAGAAAGCATTCACTTTAACTGCAAGCTGTTGACTCAGTATTTTAGTTCCGAACGTTAATGGCATGTGTAGATAGCAATCATAACTAAAGAAATTGACCTGCTAGGATCTATAAATGTTTTTTCTTCCTTAAACACTGCAACTACAAATAAAAATTTGCAGCTTGTTTTGGAAGACCCCCATTTTTTCTTACTGAATGTTGATCTTCATGACAGTTACCTCACTGTCTCGGGAGAGGCAGGAGGATACAGTTGTATTGCACTTTGAAATTTATTGGTACAGAAGCCAAGCTTGTCAAGATGGTAGCATCAGTCACCTAGATTTTAACCCCTGCCTGTCTGTTTCCTTCCTAAACAATGTAGTTAGGCAACAACACAAGGACTTCCTGTGTTTTAAAATTAGTATTTGCACAGTCTGATGGAAATGTAATGATGGGTCTTTGCTTCTGGTAATTGTGGGTTACACTGCCACAGCAGTTTCACAAGGGACGAAGGCGGTGGGGGGTAAATGGGTAGGATGTGGCCACCCCATTAAAAAACAAAGTGGTGGGAAGCTGCCCACTTGACTGAGGATGGTTCCCAGAAGTAGCAACAAGCTGCTGACATTCACCATAGAGACCAGTTTATTTTCCTTATGGAATTGGCAGGTGTGCCGTCCCTACCCTCTCCCCAGCCAATTTTCCTCCCATGGTAGAGTAAAAACTTGCTGATTAAGAACAGGAATGAAAAGAAAGTCCAGTTTTTTTGTAGGTGTAACGCCCCACTACAAACAGAAAGGTGTGACGACATCCTTGATGATTAACACGGCTAGACTCCCTTATCTCTAGATAATCATCAGGGTGAAGCATGAACCTCAAAAAGGTGATTCAGCCCCTCTCAGTCAAATCTTGGAACTGCCCATCTCCTTCCACTGTCTGAGGAGAAGGGTAGAACAATTGTCATCTGAAGACAGGCCTCAGTTAGAAGAACAGAAGCTGATCTACCGCATTGACGGCACAGCCAGGCACTGGCTAGATTCTCTTCCCAATTGCTTTTGCCAGTAATATATGAGATATTTTAGCACAGATGCCTCCTGGAAGAGTGCTGTTTCAAAATAACATCTCAATAATGCTGAAATTTTCTGACCAGAATATTTGAAGGATCCTGAGAGAGCTAAGGACCCAACTTTCAATGAATCCTTACTAATAGTAAGGCATCTATTCACCTAGGTGTTTCCTGCCACTGGAATAAAGGAAAGAAGCTAAAACATACAAGACACCCTAAAATCTATTATCTTTTGATGTTACCCGCATCAACGTGATGCTATTTTGTCAAGGAATAACCTCTTGGGCTTGCAGTATCAAAGAGCCTTTTGTTGGCAGCATACGTAAAATCCAGATTTCACAACTGTAAAACAGCATATCTGATTTTAGCTGCAGATAAAAGCACACCACAATTCTTCAACAATTCAGCTGATGATGATTATTACTACAAACTACTTTTCAGACTTCTAAAGAAAACGAATCAATTACCATGTCCCAGTAGATTTGTACTGCATCCTCCATCTAAAAAGAAGGCATTTCTACTTTTTTTTTTCTATTTTGCTGAGAGGTGAGCAACATACAGTGTAATCCTTGTAATGCCACAATTGGTTTTATAATTACTGCCATGTATTTGCCATCTCACTCATTGGTGTTGAGTATGCTGTCTTTAGTCAGTATCTGGGACAGAAAGGGAAAAATCACTCTGCATCATTGGTGAGAATTTTGCTACAGACATTACCTATCTATCTCATTCCTTGAGCTGACAAGGGTCCCCATCTCTAGAAAGATGCCCCAAAGGGTTGTGAATACGCAGGTGTTTCTCTTGAAGCCCTTGCCAAGCAGTTTGGCAGCTATGAAATAAAGGGTCAGTGTGTTGGTTTTTTTCAAAATGGTATCAGGCAGACAGATGAGCACCTTAACTTCATTCACTGACATTGCTTCAGCACGAATTTTTTCTATAATTTCACAGAATAAAAGATAAGCACTCTGGCACACTTCACTGATTGTTCTGAAGAACAGTTTTCCTCTGTACCACCACAAGTGGTACATGAACCGATGGTCACTCTTGTGATGACCACAGTTTGATCACAGTTCAGAGGTTTCCAGGCATTCATGACTGCACTACAAGAGCAGGAGACATTGTTAAGTGAAGACAGCTGACAGACTCCTGAAACTTGCCAGCTTGGTCAAAATCTCCAAGAGCTTTAAATAGCACTTATATTGTCAGCACCAACCAATAAACCAAAATCAAACACAAAGCCTTCATATTCCTGTTCCAAAAGGTTGTTTTCACGTGGTCATAAAATCCACCCGCTAGAGCACAAACGATCTTTTTTTTGACCACCTTTCACTACTGGCAGGATGATATCATGGAGGTGAATTGCAAAATAAAATGTAACTAATTAACTTTGACAGCGCATTTATTCGATGAAGTATCATCTTGCAAAGCACAGAGTCAGTTACAGACACCTGCTGCCAGACTGAAGAAAGCAAATCACTGTTAATATGCTTAACTGCAAGGCTCCTCTAGCTCCCAGGCTCCTTCCGACGCAGGCTCGTAGGATCCCAGCGGTGGTATCCCAATGCATAAAGCAGGCGGGCAGCAAATCCTTGCTTCCTTCCTAGGTAAAACAGCAAATCAGTGTATTGATTAATAAGAGCTGTTCCTACTTAGAGTGCGGAAGTGTAAACAAGATGGATTAATAGCAATCTGCAAAAGATTAAAAATGAGCACCACATTTAAATCTCTGTTGGGTTAATTGATATTCACAAAGCATGTTCAGTAACGAGCAAATCTCAGATTATTTAGCTTTGATAAAGTGGCGTCAAGGGGAGAGTCCCATGCTGGGGCCCCTCCTGGAGGTTTGGCTGCCCGGGCTGAGGGCCAGTGCAGACACGGGCTGTCCATTGCTAATGAATGCATTTCATTTCACACTGTAGCCAGAAAAATTACTATTTTTGCTAATTCTGAGATGTGAAATGAATAAATTACTCTTGGTGGATGCCAACTTGCAACAAGGGATCTGCCAAACTAGAACCAGGTGCTGAAAAAGGGTGCAGGTGGCCTGTTCTCCTCACAAGTCAAATAAGAAATCTAAAATGCTGCTGCACAAACTGCAGCCGGCAGAGGAACACTATGTCTGACTGGCTGAAGCTCCCTGTGTGCAGGATGGCCTTGGGCTGAAATAAAACCGGCAGTGAAGTATGCAGTTGCACTCCCCCATCTACCCTGAATTTAGCTGCTTCAGTCCCTTTGCTGTGCATCTGAGGTTGCATTGCACAAATCTGCATTACACCTGAGATGGGTATTGCATGTTCTCCCCCAAATCCTGTACCTGTTTGCTCTGGAAGCATGACATGTTTGCCCTGAGAAATGGTAGGTGACCGAACCAATGGGTTCTCTTTGTACAGTACAAAATGGTTACAGACCTCAATCGGACCAAGTTTCCACTAACTCATCAGTTTTGGGAGCCAGTTCTGTGACCACAAAGAAGGACCTCCATTTTCAGAAACTGGAGGGGACCCCACCTTTGGGGAGTACCTCTGCGTCCTGTCCACTGGACTCCACTGCCTTTAAACAAAAAGTATTGCCTGCTTTACTGCAAAAGTGGCGGAAAAATGCAGTGCTTTCTGACACTTTGACAGCAAGAACTAGATAGAAGAAAAATTTGGAACAGCTTCAGCACTTGAAGGACAATTCCAGGTCAAATGTCCTCATGGCAGTTTCAACAGCCCATGGTGTTTTCCTGGTTGAATGAACAATGTCATGGACTAGAAGGACCACACCTCTTGCGTTTACCCATATCCTGGAAAGATTACCATCTTTGGTCCAGACAGCCACAAGAGGTCTAGCCTGCAGTCATAGCTGGGGTTGCAACCAAAATTGGAAGATTGCTACCAAGTGAAGTGGGAGAACAGCTATCACAGAATTTCCCATAGGCTACAGTAGCAAACTTAGAAACGTATTTATCCTACAACGAAAGAGGTTTGTCCTAGATGTGAGACAAATCTAATAATGAAAGGAGAAGTTAATTTTAAAATACTTTGTACCTGGTTATGCTGTAAAAACGCTGACACAATCGAGGTAACTGCTGATCACAGCAGAATCAAACCTTAATGTTAACAAAGTAAAAGCATCCCTCAGGGGAAAACATGTAAACATCTTCATCTGTATTTTGTCATTTAACAGTTGAGCAGAAACCACAGTTAACTTGTGCTATTGCTTAAATACCAGAAGTACCAGAAGGAATTCAATTAAATACATATGTAATAATAAAAATAAAATATTCTGGGCTTTTTTTGTTTACTCCTGCATTCCAGAGATGTCCAGATGTGCATGAGGGATAATGAAACGTTAGGAAGAAGTATGAAGATTTGTTCAATGAATTGTGATATGGCCTATTGAAAAATATACAAAAAAAAGTTTAGTCAGGTTTCACGTGGAGAATTAATAAAGACTTTTTCATGAAATCTGGCATCCCTGAATGACCTAACCAGTTCTGCATCCCCATCTGGAAGAAGTGGGAATCCTATCAGATGGAGTGGTTTGTCATATGTTAGTAAACACTTCTGTGCTCAAAACAAAACCAAGGGTTTACATTCAGTTAATGGAGAGCTGGTTAAAAGCTTCAACTGGTTTGCTCTTGAAAAGAAGATCTGAAGTACATGTTAGTTTTTTACAAAAATACTGCTTGACAGAATGTCAAAATAAAGATCTGTTTCTGAAGAATGGGTGGCAAGGGGAGCTGTAAGAAGCAAAACCTCAGAAATATGTCTTAACTCCGTCTCTTCAGAGCACTTGTACACCTGTACCTCAAATGACCTCAGTGATAATGTGTTCTGTACATAAATGGTTCAGGATCAATCATTTTAAAAGTTTAATATTTGATCAGTCCTCAACAGGCAAGTTGCGCAGTCAAGCAGCAAGTCCTTCTGAGAGTTACCTATACACACACAAATACCAAAGCTTCCTAATTACAGATTTTCCTCACAATAGCTAAACTAGTCTGCGCTGAACCATACCATCAGCCAGAATCCGAAAGCAGATTCGGGACATCTGACCACTATAAGCAAGTGATCAGCCCCAGATTTAACATTGCACATAACTGCTTCTCATCAACCTAAAATCTCAGCACAAAGATACCAGAGGGATTTTTCTGTCACATTAGAGTTATCAAACATAGCAAGGAACTGCTGTTTCATAGCACAGAACACCCCTTTGCCCAATTTAGTCCTTATTTCCATGCCCAGGAGAAATGCTCAAAGCCTAGCAAATCTATGCAAAATAGCACCAGAAGAAACACTCGTTCTGCTCATCCTGCCTCCCACTGATGCCACAGAACACACCAGCAGCAGGACACTAACATGCAGTGACAAGAGGAATCTCACAGCACTGCATTTCTCTCCTCCACTCGTGCTAATTCACACACACAGAAGTGACTGTAGCATGGTAACTATAAAGTGAATAATTAAAATGTCGCATGCAGTACAAAAAATGGATAATAAAATAACATAAAGAGTGTTTTATCTATGCTAAAACTTAAAAGGTGAGTATAAAAACTGAGATACCCCCCAGTGGAACCAAGCAGTAATTGCTGACTTGTTGGTGACAGGTCTTAATTTGTTACAGACACTATCAGCACAACAACGTGATCGCTCTCGCACTACAAATGCAATTATTTTTGCAAAAACGAATCACTTGACATTCTGGAGCTATATAAATAATTAAGATTTAATGAAATTTGTCAAAATATGTAAGCACAGCACTCTACAACATTAAAGACTGTGCCTTATTCACAGTTTCAGCTCAGTGTATTTAGCAGAACCTTGTTGCTTTGCCCAAAGGATATTTGAACCCCCAGGAGCTTTACCCAGAGCTGGAAGCTCCCATGGCAGGCCTGGCAAATTGCCTCACGGTATTTGTAACATCTTCCACCACCAAAACTCTGAGTTAAAAGCAAGCGTTTGGGCAGTTGGCATGCTGTGAATCAAAGAATGCTTAAACTCAACAGGGAGATAAATCTTTAGGCAAATAGCACTAATTCTAACTTTGTATTCCCAGGGCTTCATGTCAGCCAAACAATGCTCATGGTTTTTTTTTCCTAAATGACTTTTATCTGCACTAACAGGTCTTAGAGATATGCCTTTTATCTGCATTAATAAGTCATAGGCATCCATTACACCTTTATAAAAACGCAACCTAAATTTTCCAACGGCTTTTGCATAAGTTAGTAAGTAGACATAAAATATCTGATAAAAATGAAAAAAAAAATAGACACTTTATCTCTTTTTTCCATTTTATGGACCAATAAAACTTTCAGGCTCAAGGCACAGTTGTTACAGGTCATATTTAGCATGAACAGGTGTTTCCTAAGCACATGAGGCAGCCTGTCACTCTGCCGTTTGCCAGTCCATCCATTTGTCCTTGCCTGGCACTCTTTAAGCCATCTGACCATCTTCAAGTAATTTTTGCCAGAGGATAAAAAATCTCAGAAAATCTTCCAAGTAGTCCAAAGATCAGCAGTTAGGCATTTGGGGATCATAAGAGCATCTGATAAACCAAATGTCTGGGCATTCAAAAATGATGAATCGCTTCCTGCTTGCAAGAAAACCAAATTTTATTGAGAAAACACAAATTTGGGAAAACCTGAAAAAATAACAGCAGATGAGACAGACATCCTTCAGAGTACACTGGCAAAAGCCCTGACCTAGTCTGCCTCTGTCCACGGTGAGTAGCTGGAAAGGCATTCCCCCTTCTGGTGTGACCACCCTGAGGGAGATCAGACTCAGTGGATCTCAGGTGAAGGGGAGGTAAATCTGTTGCCTTTGATAGATATTTGGGTTTGAGGATTCCACCGTTTAGTCTGTCTGGGAAGAGAAGGCTCCGTTCAGGCCGATTCAGGCACTAAACGGCGGTGCCTGGGACATCTGCTACCTCTACTGATCAACAGCCATCCCTGCTAGCTGCAGTCACTGCTGGCTACTCCCTACAGCAACTGCTGCAGTGCCGTACAGCTCTTTCATCGAGAGATTGCGGGCAGATATCATCCTCGCAGAATCTGTATTTCAGAACAGGTGACCTTTTACATGGAGTCTTTTCCTGTCCTTTAATAAACAAGGAAAAAACCTTCCCATGACCAACAAAAATCTACCATTTTAAACTGCAGGCTACTGCAAACACCACAACTTCCTTCAGAAAATTTACATCTATTCTTCTTAGCAGGGCTGGTCTTAAACAGCAAAATCCCAAGCCATTAGCCACCACCAAAGCAAGCCTGACCCACTGCACACGCTTTCACATGTTCTTGGACAGATGCCCACAAATGACTGACTTCCCCTGCATCCTTGCGAGAGGCTGCTGCTCCCCTGCCCTGCCAGCCTTTCAAAGCTTCATGCTTTAGGCCTCATCACCTACTCAGGTTCAGCTCCCACACCCTGAGAGGCAACTCCGTTACATCCAGTAATGGATAGAGCCTTTGGGGAAAATCAAAGATTTACCCTGCTGTCATGCTGTAAGTTCACAGCCCATTAGACCAATACCTCCTAACGCAGAAGCAAGGAAGCACAGCGCAGGCTGCTTTCACCACTGAGCTCCACCCGCACAGGCAGAAGATGAGGTGGGATGCATCTGGCCAGCTTGATCCAGGTGCCAAGCTGCAAGAGAGGGCCACCCCCGGCACCTTTCCACAACAAGGGTTTCACAAACACACCGTCTCTATTACCTCCTTCTGTCCGCTTTTCCCACCAATCCATAGCATGGCTGCTGGATGGAAGACGGAGAAAAGTCCCCACTTCACTTTCACACGCAAAAGCCCTGTCCAGTCTGCTAAGGGATGCTGAGACGTCAGAAAGTGCAGTGCAGGATCGAAACAGGACAACAGGTCTCCCCCTCTTTCTTCCTCATACCTGCGGGACTGAGGCAACTTGAACCACCCTCTTCTAGACTAGGCCTTGGCAGCTCAAACTTGTTAATTCTGGCTGGAAGAGCCCTGATTCACAGAGTTTATGGCATATTGTAGTACTTTAAACAGCGACTGTGGTGTGGGTTGGATGTGAGGGAGACTGATTACTGCTACGGGATTTTATGCATCAAACCAGGCTTTGTTCAAGACTGCCCCAGGTGTAATGCAGCTCTTCTCAAAGTATTTATTTGTTGCTGGAAGGCTCTTTTCTAGAAAGGAAAGGAAAATTCAGTGATCAGATGATGAATACGTTGGTGAGTCTGGAGCTTGTCTACACCAAATTCCTTGTGGTTCATCACCAACTGAGACAACACACTTTGTTAGACAGTTTCAGTAAGGAATCCATTCAGCACACAATTTTTACTTTCAGTAGTAACTGAGTAGATCTATTCTGTTTTATTCCATTGGATATGACACATCTGTCTTGCAATTTAAGACAAAAACATGTTAATCTGAATTCCCACAGGCAGAAAAGACTATGCTATAGTGCTCTTTTTTTAGGCTTACCTTAGCATATTGTGGTTCAGCTAACAGAGTCTCATTCCACCCGCATGCAAGAAGGAATTATTTGACTATATCCACATACAAATACACCTGGCTTAGACCATAAGTATAAATGTGGAGTCTGAGGGGATTATCAAAATGATTGCACTGCAGCAGAAAATTAAGCAAACAATTGAAAATTCCTTTAAGTATTAAAGTATTAAGATTAAAAAGTAATTTAATCTGATAGCCTTCTATGAAGGTGTGACTGGATGGGTAGATGAGGGGAGAGCGGTAGATGTGGTCTACCTTGACTTCAGCAAGGCGTTCGACACGGTCTCCCACAGCATCCTCATAGGGAAGCTTAGGAAGAGTGGGTTGGATGAATGGACAGTAAGGTGGATAGAAAACTGGTTCAAAGACAGAGCTCAGAGCTCAGAGGGTCGTGGTTAGGCGCACAGAGTCTAGTTGGAGATCAGTGACGAGTGGTGTTCCCCAGGGGTCAGTACTGGGCCCAGTCCTCTTCAGTATATTCATCATCGACCTGGATGAGGGGATAGAGAGCACCCTCAGCAAGTTTGCTGATGACACAAAGCTGGGGGGGGGTGGCTGACACACCGGAAGGCTGTGCCGCCATACAGAGAGACCTGGACAGGCTGGAGAGTTGGGCGGAGAGAAACCTTATGAAATTCAATAAGGGCAAGTGTAGGGTGCTGCACCTGGGGAGGAATAACCCCATGCACCAGTACAGGTTGGGGGCTGACCTGCTGGAGAGCAGCTCGGTGGAAAGAGACCTGGGAGTCCTGGTGGACAACAGGATGACCATGAGCCAGCAATGTGCCCTTGTGGCCAAGAAGGCCAATGGCATCCTGGGGTGCATCAAGAAGAGTGTGGCCAGCAGGTCGAGGGAGGTCATCCTCCCCCTCTACTCTGCCTTGGTGAGGCCACACCTGGAGTACTGTGTCCAGTTCTGGGCTCCCCAGCTCAAGAAGGACAGGCAACTGCTGGAGAGGGTGCAGCATAGGGCTACCAAGATCATTAGGGGACTGGAACACCTCTCTTATGAGGAAAGGCTGAGGGAATTGGGTCTATTTAGTCTGGAAAAAAGACGGCTGAGGGGTGACCTTATTAATGCTTACAAATACTTAAAGGGTGGGTGTCAGGAGGATGTGGCCAGGCTCTTTTCAATGGTGCCCGGCAACAGGACAAGATGTAATGGGTACAAACTTGAGCATAGGAAGTTCCACCTAAACACGAGGAGGAACTTCTTTACTTTGAGGGTGGCAGAGCACTGGAACAGGCTGCCCAAAGAGGTAGTTGAGTCTCCATCTCTGGAGACATTCAAAACCCACCTGGACGCGTTCCTGTGCAACCTGCTCTAAGGTGACCCTGCTCTGGCAGGGGGGTTGTACTAGATGGTCTCCAGAGGTCCCTTCCAACCCTATGATTCTATGATTCTATGAAAAGCTTGATAACCGAACTCAAAACACGTAGTTTTCCATGTGAAAAGAATGTGAATCCTGTTAATGAAATCTCCAGAAGGGAAAGCAAGGGGATTTTGAGAGAATCTCACCTAAGATATTTCATGTCCACATGCAAATGACAGCCAGTACAGTGCCTAGTCTCTTCTGTCCCTTCGTAACACTGCTCTGAAACCAGAGAAAGAAAAATGACAGCAAAAATTTTGGGAGAAGGAAAAATGCCAATAGTTAGGTTATGCAGCAACCTTTGTGAAATAAAAGATTTCTATACTCCTTTAACAGGCTTACAGGTGCCTGATTTGAATATAAGTGCAAGAAAGTACTTGAGATCTTTTTAAACCTCAAACTCATCTTTATATGTGGGAATGCATTTGATCAAAATAATGAATTTTATCACTGAGAGATCTTCTGCTGAAATTTAACAGCAATTCCAATATTAAAAGGCCATGCAAATTGAATTCTCTTTCATCTTTCCATCACTACTTCCTTTTTCAGAGGACCTGACCATCCTGCCTTTTTGAATGTTAGAAATAGTACAAAAAGAGGAAATTTTGTATTGGAGTTGAATAGTTTTTAGACTTTTACCATTTATTTTTCATCAATCCACCAACTGTCTTCATTTGGACAGGCCAATATTGACTTTGTCTCTCTAACCAGGGAATGAAAATTGAACAGACTTCCTTCAATTATCCAGTGTCTATCCATCCCTTATTAGAAGAGATGAACATCTTGCAGGGACAGAGAGAAATGATCAAGGCACAATCCATTTTTTAGGGGTAAGCATTTTGAAAAGTCATGGACGATACTAATTAGGTTATGAGAGCAGCTTACATTCTTCTATCAATTACATAGGTTGCTTTTTTTTTTAAGAATCCAAAATATCCAGGCCTTGGAGGAAATATTTTCAACTTTCAGATGAAGATGGCTCTTTTTTTCTTCTTTTAGCTCTTTGTAAGCGAAGACAATGATACAACTTTATCTATAAAAGAACAATAAATGTCTGAGACCTTGGATAAGGACATTATCCACACACAAATAACAGACTATATTTGGCTTTAAAGTTCTGATTGTTCTCTAAATACTTATAAACTAACTAGGCAGATCAGACTCCCTGCCTGTGGACCAATTTTTTTCTTTCTTTCTTTTTTTTTTTCCATTTAGTTTCAGCAGAAAAACTTGAATAATCAGAAGATGCCAAAGGGTCACTTGTAGGTCTGGGATACACATCCCCCTGCCCAACCTGCACAAGCCATTCATTTCCCTCTGGTTTGCCCATATGTAAAATAGGGGCCTTTCTTGTCCTTGGCAATTCTGGTATTGCAGCATAGGTCACGAGGGGAACTCAGATTTCTAAAGCACTTTGGGTTTGGCAGGCAGCAAGGGCAAGGAAGGTGTTGAAAAGTGTTTCTGTATAGTTTCATAAATTGGCTGCCCTGGCATCTTAACATTTCCTTGTGTCCTCTATCCTCTTGAATAACATCCTTATCATAAAAGCACAGAATGCTCATTCCAAAAAGCAAATACTTCTTAAAAGCTCCTAGTGGGTAAAAAGAAGTTAGGAACAAATCTTACTCCTCTAAAATAAGCGAATTTTATCAAATATTGTGGTCAGACAGCCAGACAGCAGCAGTGTCTTAAGATGCCAAAAAGCAGTACCGGACATTTTAAAGATAAAACTTATTACTACTTTTAAATTCTAGAGTACTCTGGGAATAGTGGCTTTAGGCATGCATATACTATAGCATTTTCAGTCATACAAGCACTAATAAATAATGCTTACGCACTTGCACATTACTATCCTTTCAAAAATACATTAGATTTTTCATTATCTACTATAGGTGCTGTACAGAGGCTATTTTTATCATTGCTGCAATAACACAGAAGCCGTATTTGGCAAGACAGATACTTAAGACAGACTGACTCCCTTCTAAAGAAAACTGGAGGGGATGAAGTATTGCAAGCTCATAAAAGCATATTTCGGAAACATTTAAACATATTCTCAGCAATTAATCTAATTACTGAGCTCAACATCATAAAAGGACATAGAATATGAGAGTTTGGAACACAAATTCAGCGGCACCTCCTACAAGTTTTAGTTAAATGGTGTTCAACTACACCAATTATCTCTGCAGGCAGCTAAAGTCTAGTATTGATTGCTGTTTCAATGATACACGAAGCCATAAAGATTGACCTTTGTAACTTGACATTATTGGTAAGGTTGTGTGCTTATTACATTTCATATATAGCACAGCAAGTGATATTAATTGTAGAATTTTTAGTAAGAAGCAAACAGGCTGCAGAAAGTCCTAATATGTCCTAACGCTTGGAGCAAAGATGCCAAATGTAAATGAAATGAATTATGAATCCCAGGCAAATCTAAGCTTATTAGGAACATAAATGCATTTAAATTTATTAACTAGAAATAATTTTTGGAAAATATTTTAAATTATTGCTTGCATTTCTTTCAAGACTTTTGAATGCATATGTTATAATAATTTTAAAAAAATGAAATTTAGAAACGATGTAAAGCCCTACACACAATACAAAAAAAAAGAACAACCCTGTGTTTAAAGACTTAATTTCTCCCATGCTGAGGAAACGCAACATTTGTATATGTTTGCTTTGATGATGAGAAAGCTTCTCTCCCTCTGATCACGAAACAATGCCGGAGCCTCAGGCCTGATGGGAGGACAATGCAACCCCCTCTGTGGCACACAAGGTTCATAAGCACTCAAGTCCCTCAGGATGGCAGATGCCGCACTACAAGCACTTGAAAGAGAGAAATCTTTAACCCAGGCAGAGCCTGGTCCAGTTAGCCTCCTGCAATGCTGTATTCACATTTACGCAACTCCGACGCTTGAGGAAGGAGCTGTTGGGATTAATCTGCTGAGAAACAGCACAGCACCGCCTTAGTGCGTGGAGCTGCAGTTGGGCATCGCTGCGTCTCCCCGCCAGCAGCCTGAGACCAGCTGCTCCCACCAACTCCCTCCCTTCCGAGCTGCTGCAGCCACATGCCCCACGTTGCCTCGGAAGAAGATACAGTTTTGGACCCAGAACACAAGCGCAAAAGACAAATCAGGCTGTTAATTAATTCCAGGACAGATTGTGCATACAGCTGGGATTACCCCCGGCCATGAGCTTGAGTGAGCGGTGGAGCAGACACTGTTATGAAGATGGGCAGTCCACACCCAACAACGTTTCTAGATGGCCTGTGGCAGAAGACATGTCCTGGACTGGTCCCCCGCTGCAGGTGACCAGAGGCAGCACTTTGATTCTCACCTGGAAAATGAGTCAGGCACTTCTGACTGACCCAGGACTCCTTGTGCCACTGGAATCCAACATTCTTTATATCTTGGTCTATTAAGCGTTAATAGGAAGCTTCTCCCGCTTCATCAGCTGGGAAACAGTTTTGCCTGAAGCTGCCAGTGCACTTGTGCCAGACAAAAAAAGAAAGACACGGGCTTCCTGCAGGGCCACTGTCCTTATCATCTAACCTGACAAGCCAGCTGCGGCCGGAGCAGACTGGCCTTAGGGAAGGGACATAGGATGATTGTAAAGACCATTTTTATTCTCCACACAGAGCTGTAGCTAAATTGGAATTGGATTAGTCGGACGCTTGTCTGACTGACAACCCCAATTCCTTTGGCTGTTTTCTGATCTTTCCAATTCAGCTCTACCCATTCACGGAATAAAACGTTATATAAACATACAGGCTTTTCCTGCAGCATTTCTGTAGCCTTCCCAGGTACAGAGTGCAATAGCCTTGAAGTCATGGCCAGGCACGCAAGAGCACAGTGCCCCTAGATCCTAAGCAGAGTTCCACCAAGCCTTTGAGATGGTGGCTTTCTGCACAACTCAGCAGTGACACAGGCTTAGTTTACAGCTAGGAAGAGAAAATATTGTGCGTACAGCTCTCCTTTACCCTGCAGGAAAAGGAAAGGTTGAGTGTACTTTTTTCCTAGGCCTATGGGACAGGCTTTCTGCAGAACTGGGGTCCCAGGGAAAGAAGGGGACCTTCAGCTGGGTCATGAATATTCCTTACAACTGAGCTTTGTGTCTGGCCAGTCCCCTAAAAAAGCGAGTGGGTAGATGATTTTTGCTTTGTATTCCTCAATACTAAATATGAATGCATATTTTTCCACTAAGTGCACAAGACCCACATTCTGAGCATTCCTGCAATAACATTCAGTCATAGTCTGACAACATTTTCAAATGACAATCCTATTGTTTTAATTATTGTTGTATAAAGAGCTCAGACTCAGTTTCAACTTAAAAGTTGTGCCTGCAAGAGGCAGCCTTTGCAGCGGGAGGAATAACTCAAGATAGAAGCAGAGTATGGCTGTAGAGATATCCTTCCACTTTGTCAGATAGATAGCAGACAAGAAAAGGCAGTTGTCATTTGCTGTCTCCCAGCCCAAGGCCATGCAGAGACCAGAATCGTTGACCATCCTGTAGACTGGGAAACCCAGTTCACCTGTCCTCTTATGGAGTGTCTAGCTCACAAATTTTGTTATCCACTAGTTTGAATTCCTTATACAGTGAGTGCTTCCCAATTGCTAGACTATAAGCAAAAAAAATAAATTCCTAGATAGAAGATAAGTTTTGGGAGAGAGCCAGCAGTTCCAAAAAGCAGGGGTGCGGCTAAATAGCCAACTGGGGATGAAAAGACCAAGAACAGTGATTTAAAAAAAAAAAAAAAACAACAAACCCAAGATTGATTTTCTTTAGTAGGTAATTAGCAGCAACCTCAACAAGGAAATAGAGGCATCTTTCTGAAGCAAGGCAACAACATAGCAGGGTCCTCTCAAGATTCCCATCTTGTAGCTGTGGTGAGGGGCCTGCTTTCAGCTCAGGAAAGGACTGGGTCTCTAACACATGTTAAAGCTCATGTGCTGATCTGCAAGTTGGATTTCTGACTGTCTAAGTAAAGCTGATACGACCTGCTACTGGAGACACCTTCAGACTTTGACCCTGTTGCTTAAGTAGCAATTACAGACACATTTTGCTACTAGGCACAAGGGAGTTTTATGATACTGGAGTACTGTGCCCAGTTCTGGGCTCCCCAGTTCAAGAAGGACAAGGAACTACTGGAGAGGGTCCAGGGGAGGGCTACAAAGATGATCAGGGGACTAGAGCACCTCTCTTATGAGGAAAGGCTGAGAGACCTGGGTCTGTTCAGTCTGGGGAAGAGAAGACTGAGAGGGGACCTCATCAGTGCTTATCAATATCTAAAGGGTGAGTGTCAAGAAGATAGGGCCAGACTCTTCTCAGTGGCACCCAGTGACAGGACAAGGTGCAATGGGTGCAAACTGGAACACAGTAAATTCCATTTGAATATGAGGAAAAACTTCTTGACTTTGAGGGTGCCAGAGCACTGGAACAGGCTGCCCAGAGAGGTGGTGGAGTCTCCATCTCTGGAGATATTCAAAACCCGCCTGGATGCATTCCTGTCCAACCTGCTCTAGATGAACCTGCTTTGGCAGGGATGTTGGACTAGATGATCTCCAGAGGTCCCTTCCAACCCCTACCATTCTGTGATTCTGTGATACGTTTCATTGTTTATACTGTAAGACATTACAGCACTGTCCTTGATTCCTATGGACGTCTCCAGTGAGATGCCTCCATTTGAGATGCTCCTGGACCAGATCATTTTTCTATCAAGAGCACAGAGATTAATTATTTCCTGATGTCCTCTCTGTGTCTTTTTTATTCCATTAAACAAACAGACAGTGTTTGGTATATGAGTAAGAAATGTAGTGTAACAGAAAATATGCTAGAAAGGAAATGATTACTAATCACCGCTTTTTGTCCAAGACAGCTAAAATGACCCATTTCCTCAGCTCATCAGCTGAGCAAACTACTGACTTCAAGATGTGAGAAACCATCCTTGCTCTTTGGTTCCAAACACAATTTTGTTTCTGTAATGAATTCGAGGAGCAAATATGACCTGGGCTGAAAGAGAAGCACACAAGAACTACATTCATCCCATAAACAGAAGACATGAATGGGAAGCAGACAGACAAACGTAAAACATAGCCTAACAGTTTATTAGATAAACTTAGTGATTTTAATATACGGGACTCAAGAGAGCATCGCTTAGGTTAACATTTGCCTAGGACATTCCAGTACATGTTAGGAAGTAAAATGTAAACCACTTTTTAAGTAAAACCAACCCTGTACTATTGCTTTGGGCAGCAGGAAGATAAAAAGTTAATCAGAGCTCTCAAGTGACTGATCAGATGGAAATTAGTTACAGATGTAAGGCACCTCATTCATAATCTACTGGAGTTAAAAAGTATCAACTACCTTACGTAACACGTAACAAACCCCCAAATGGATATGCTTCCCTTACACTTCATTGAACTACTCCAGTGTCTCACTATTTCCAGGACTGAACATAATTCTGTGACAAAGTAATTAATCACTATGTATGCTTTACAATTAGTAGTGTGAGCCACATGCTCACTGTTCAAATGTTTTGATTCAGGAAGCTTTAATTTCGTGGTGGCTTGGTTTTGCCAGGAATGAGAGGAGGTAGTCCTCAAACATCAGCTCACCTGAAAATTTCAAACGGCAAGTTAAAATCATATATTTACAAGTGGCTTTGGGGCTTCCCTTTTACTTTTCTCTGACTCAAGAACAGCACTAAATGTTTCTTTCCCCTAAAAAATAATTCCTCTAAACTGAAACAAATGAGGGACACGTTACTGAGAAAATACATAAAATGCAGAGTTGTAAACAATGTTCTTCTGTATTTCCAGTTATAAGTTGTTCTCAGACCTATGGCAAGGAGGAATGACCTCACTCCCAACAAAATCTAGTCCTATCAGGAATAAATTAGTTACCGGCAAAACAGTTACCTAAAACAAAATGCAGTTTCAGGAAGACAGAATTTAACATCAAATTAAGGCTTTAAAATATATCTAGCCTTGTCTTCGAAAGTGATGAGACTTGCTTCAAAGGAAGGGACTGACTATGCAGATTTTCTACGACTTAGACATAAGCATACACATAGGCTATGTCTAAAGTGGCAGGTAATGAAGCTCAATGCAAGTGACCAAGTAAAACAAGGCAGCTGGTGCCAAGATCCCTGCATCTACATGAAGGTTTCTACTTCAGTCCAACTTTAATCTGGTCGGTTGGAGACTGAACGTTTCCCATCATGGACACGGTTTGAAGCTGTCCAATAGACCAACCACTGGCCCTTCTGGAGATGATTAAATGCATACCTAGACCAGAGCTTTTTCTTTAGTTTCTTTGGAAAACAAGGTATTTTGTGCTTTCCAACTCCAGCCTGATAGATAACCAGACAGCATTTGCACAGATGCAGCCACAAGTTAGGGCCCTGAGCTCTGGATTTCCTCTTGAGGATTTCCTCTTCAGGGCCATACGGTTCACCAAGGGAAGAAGAAGAGGATCTTCCTCGGGATGATGAAGATTTGGTGCTGTTAATTCACAGACACATTTAGCCAATCACAAACAACTCCTGCTCCCCTCTTCTCAGTTTATTGTCCTCTCCTGCTTTGCACTGCTCCGCTCTGTCATCCCCAGGGCACCATGCCCGTGGCATTTTAAGTGATCTACAGGACAAAGGCAGGTTGGCACTGTTGTATGGCTTGTAAGAGCTTGAATTTGCTTCTGCATGTCCACCAGCATAAGGGCTGCTAGGTGAGACAAACTCCATCTGTAGGAGGGCAAAACCCTCCAGTGACAGCTGAGGCTGACTTTGCCAAGTCACCCCAAGAATCAGGGGCTCTCCCATTCCAAACCCACCCCACAGCCTGTCTGTCATCTGCCTGTCAAGGACTTTCAGAGCTCACCTCTTATTGACTCTCCAAAACATGTGGAATGGCTCTTGTTTACAGGAACATTTCAGTGCAGGAGAATTTGGGTGAGGAAGGCTGTCCACCACTCCTGCGCTGGCCACTGCTCCTCTGAGGATGAGATACAGACATCTGATTCCTCACAGGGCTTCCACCTTCCCAAAATATTTGCCAACCCTCCTTGAATGTGGCAATGTGAAGGTGACACCACCAACCTAAATGCCCCGGAGAAACTCAACTACAGCAAAACCCCCATGCCCCCGCTGTGAGTTTGAAAATGTTGAGAAACTTCTACAACACATTCAGAAGGCGTTTTCTGTCTCTTCTTTCCCCACAACCCTGACACAGACAGAGCCTCTCCATCGGTCAAGGCTGTAAGGCAGAAAGCAACCTGTGCTCCCGGCCAGCGAGGCCCCCCTGCAAGCCAGCTCAGGGCCACAAACGCATTCCCTTGTCCAGGACTCGGGCAGAGACTTTGAAAAATGAAGTGGTTGCATTGGCAAACCTTCACCATTTGTTTATTTTGGGTGTTTGACCAGATGCGTCAGACATAGAATCACAGAATTGCCTA
>VYZM01020739.1:21038-47057 GCA_013398915.1 Dromas ardeola | reverse complement strand
ACAACATGAAATGACATCTCTCATTTGCATTAAAACTTGTGTTACAAAACTGAAAACAAGCTTCATCAGGCCTTCAGAAGCAACTTCTTGGAATATCAGTATGATTTCTCTTTATTCAGGAAGATTTTTGCACTGACTGGAATCTCATTGGCTTCCTTACATGTTAAATTCTATAGCTGCTGGAAACAGAAATTTGTAAATTCATTTATTCTTTGCATGCTTGCTTTTTTTTTGGACCCCAAGCAGAATTAGTGTGTACAGTTTTATAAGATTCTGGGATAAATAACTCTTTTCCCCTAGAGGTTTTACCATGAGTACATGCTTTCCTAATGTAAGAAATCTAACAATTCTGAGTTTACTCTGAAGCCGAATGAATACTATTTGGTGTGAAATTGATGAATGATTGTTATTTAGGGCGTTTAAACCACACTGCATTCACTTACTCAGAACCTGACCCTTTGAACAAGTATTTTGGAAGTGTATAGTTATTTTTCAGATGACTCTAGAATTCATCCCATGCTTATTACTATTTGTACAAGGCGTGATACACATTTTCAGTATTAGTCAGGTGTGCTTTATGAGGGTTTGTTCAAAATAAAATAGCAAGAAGTTATACATCGTATTTATTTTATCAGAAATTATGCAAAGTATGCAAAATGCACTGCTGCATACAGCCTTTCAAGTCAGGGTGGACATGCTATTACATTTCCAGTCTTCTAATAGATTGAGTTTTCGCTAACTCCAAGTTTTTCTGGAAGACATACTAACTGAAAAATCTCAGTACTGCTTCACTTTTTACTTGAATATTAGCGGTAATTTTCAGAGAGAGTGGAAAATCAGTAACATTAGTGGTTACATAATTAGCATCACTTACTGCTTTTTGGTGAGGTAGATGTGCCTCTTGCTTCCCTGGTGGACAGAGGACACTATGCCTATTTTAACCTTTACTCCCACAAATATTAACGTGTACAGAAATTCAAGTGACCTTACTGCCTCTTCTGGAATGAATGTAGTCTTTAGGAAATGCAGAAAGCATTGGAGGATTTGGTTTAGATTTTACAGATTAAAGGGCTCATTCCGATGCCTATTTCAAAGTTAGGGGAACTATTCCAAATTAATTTGGGGAAAGAGAACTTCTGCTAAAGATGTTAGAACCCACGAGGGAAAAATAAATCATTTTAAGGAATATTGGAAAATAGGGAAATTGTTAGCTGATAGATGTGAAGTCTGTTATAATCCGGATTTGGGGGGAGATGGAAAGGAAGGAAAGGGTTTAAATACATTACTACAGCCATGACTAGATGTAAAACACCTTTATGTGCACCTTCAAGTGCACTCACAATGTATATATTTGCATATAACTCTGTGTCTTTTAATTTGGCCTCGATGTTACCAACTTGCTAAATAAATTGATGTATCTCCTCACTCTTCACTGCTGAAAGTAATTGAAACCAGAAATAGAACATCATGATGAACATGACAAGGAGGGAGAGAAGGTGCTTGTGTATGTATCTCACATTCTCTAAAGGAAGGAAACCATTAGAATTGTAAATCTCTTGCATAATTGTGTGTATCTGAAGATTTGTCACGTGTTCAATTCTGAATTTCATTTAGAGTAGTTTAAGAGGGATTTTCATTTTTACTTTATAGTATACTATGTTACAAGCCACAAGATACCACTGGTTATACAGACGAAGTTATAATGGAGATGTGTAGGCTACTCCACAATATACCTAATACATAATATTTCTAATTTCATTCCAATGACATTTTTGTTGTTGTTTAGGTCATATTGATGAAGCTGAGACTGGTATTACCGGAAATCTTGAGATACACATTAAAGAAAAGAGAGAAAGGTTTGGGGTCATTTCTTGAAAGAAGAATGAGCTCTATATTATATTTGCTGAAGCATGCTGTGAAGTGCTACTTTGAAATGTAAGGGTTGAGGAGGATAGCAGGAATAGGAGACTTTTTAGGCGCAGCTGGGAAATCGTTAGGAGTAAGAAAGCGGACTAATCCTTCTGCCTTTATGTTTCTGATCTGGTTCAGCTCCAACTCTGTTCTAATTTGATACATTTTGCACCAAAGAGCATATCTAGATATCCAGCCCGATTGTGGTGTGCAATGCAATGATCTGCAAGGTTTATCTTGGAAGCTCTATGCATTCAAAGCAGCAGCAAAGTGGCTACTATGAAATGATTCCCCACCCCTCTCTTTTTACCTTAAGTAAACCTTGTATTGCGAAATTCCCATAGCAGAGGACTTGCCAGGCTTTCTCTCCTTGTACAAACCAGGAAACGTTGTAGTCATGAGTATCTGTGGACTGAATGCTTGAGTACATACCAGGTAGTTGGGAGGACTCTACGTGTAGAACTGTAAATCTTGCAAAGTCAATTCTTTTTAATGTTGCTCCCTACAAAGAGCATTATGTTCATACCTGATACGTGATTCAATCTCCCTGGGGGCTACAGACTATAACAAGACTTAGCTTGCTTGAATGTTGTATTTTCTTCTCTCTCTGGCACTTTTCCTTGGCTTTCTAAATTCTTCCCTGTTCAGCGTTCATTGGCTCTTTCAAAGAATGGCATTTTGCTGACTTACACTAAGAGTTTTGGTTGCACTTCAAAGCAGTTTTAGAAATAGTGGTACTGTTCATGGCTAACGGATAGTTTTTACTACATTTCAGCTGTGATACGTAGTCCTCTTTCCCTTATTGTTTAACAACTCTTGAAGCTTGTAGTTTGCAATATATGTTAATTTTGGTGTAAACAAAAGATCACACATTTTTTCCACTTCCTGGTCTTAATTTTTTATGAGCTTTTCTGTGCAGTTCTCTGAATATTGTTGGTGGATTTGTAGGAGGGTAATCCTGTTGTCGCTAACACGCATGCATTCCCAGTGCTAGTAAAGCCAAGTCAGTTTAGTAGAGTGGATAAGCTGCCTACTATATGCTTTAGAGGTGTTCACTTTACAGGCTGTTTTGGTGTATAATGAGACTTATATTTGGAAGTAAAAAAAACCCAACCAACCAACCATAAAAGCTCAGCTTAGACATTTCACCATTTCTAAAGTCACAGAATGTCTGAATTTGCAGCACTTCTAGTGATATGCAGCAATAGTGGTTAAAAAAAGGTAAACCACTGTGAATTAACTTGGAAACAGCAGAAGACTTGAACTTTTCGGTATAAAATTACTGGTGGGTGATTTAATGGTTGTTGATTAAGGTTTTTTTAAAAAAAAAATCTGCATTTAATGTAGTCAGAGCAATATTTACGAAATGTAGCTTTTGTCTGAGAACACACATTGCTGTCAGGTTATACTTTGAGGTACACCGAACACAACCGACTATTGATACCAGTGTCAGGATCCACACTAGAATACTGCAGATTCTCACCACTGCAGCATTGCTCCTGCTTACAGACAACTTGCTCTCAGAGGTGTCCCTTATTTTTATACGTAGCAGTGACAAATCTTGCTAAAAGGGTGGTGAATATCTTGATCACTTCCTAAGGAGTTTGCATAAAACTGTCTTATAAAAAAATATTATTATGCTTATGGCGGTTTATTTGAAATGGATAATGAATATTAATTCACAATATTTTTTAATTGATATATTTTTTTCTATTGGATTCTCTGAATTAATTGGAGACTGTCTATCTGGTCTGACTAATCCTTCCAGTCCTTCCTTGCTTGTTGCTGAAGGTAGTGCAGATGGAGCAAAAAGAATATACCATACTGCTGGGGATGCTCTGGCAGTTGATCTCAGGCAATAGAGCACTTGTTTTACAAGAATCTCACAACTGGTGCATCCAGGTTGAAGACACACTGACTCTGTTACAAATTTGATCGCCCCTTGATGGCACAGCCACCCGGCGGCATGGCACTAAACAGCTGTTGCTTTGCAGGGTGCGTCTGGCAGTGGTGAGTAGAGAAGTTGCTGCTGTGTTCCTCACATTTTTGCATGATGTCTCCCTGGATGGTCCAGCAGTGATAGTTGATGTAGGTGGAGCAAGGCTCTTGCCACATTTGAAATTCTCTGGCACCAGTATTT
Source organism: Dromas ardeola (assembly GCA_013398915.1). Classification (NCBI taxonomy): domain Eukaryota; kingdom Metazoa; phylum Chordata; class Aves; order Charadriiformes; family Dromadidae; genus Dromas; species Dromas ardeola. The sequence goes on along the minus strand of VYZM01020739.1, from coordinate 43,006 downwards.
GAGGGACCCTTGTACATTAGGACTGTCTCTGACAGGTAAAGAAGAAAGGCCATGGCAGACAGTATGAACATTGCCTCCAGCTGTGCTCGTGAGCCCGCCCAGCTTACTCTGATCACACATACTTATTTAAGCAATTTCAGTCAAACCAGCTAGGGTCAATTTACCCCTCACAGTTATTAAGAAGGTATATTAATTTAACCCTAAGTTACCTTTTGTCTTTAAGAAACTCTAAATCCTTGACCTGTGACTTGCTTTTCTGCCATTTCCATCTTTTTGTGGCTGATGTAGAATTTTGTCTCCTGAATTTTCTGTCACTAAGTTGTTTGATTAAATAAATACCGGAGAATGAGGTGAAATGAGGAACATTTTAGATCATAGACGCATCAACACAAAATGAGTGCAAATGACTGTTACAAGCAACAACAAAGCCAAATTTTCTGTCAGAAAATCCTTATCCTCTGTGGAGAATTAAGGAGTCCCACAGCAGCTTTTTGCATGTGTTAGGATTAAGAAGTAATAATATGCAGGAAATGGGAGTAAATAAGGAAACAACATCTACGTTTCCTTAATATGCATGAACAGAGTGTTCTTTCAATCTAAGCACAAGCACTACCTAATTTGTCTCATCTTTTCTGGCCTCAAAATTTCTAAACCACAGGTTGCAGAGGACCTTGTTAACCGGTTACACCTCAATGCCCATGCTGACAAACTGGTGAGAACATACAGTGCTGGCACAAAGAGGAAGCTCTCTACTGCTGTGGCTTTAGTTGGTAAACCCCAAATACTTTTACTGGTGAGTAAATGTAACACTATGCCTATGATAAATGGATTACATTGAATTTTGTTGTCTTGTATGTTGCTCTAAAGAAAATCAGATAGTTTCCTTATCAGTCAGGGAGTAATTGATCCATGGATGTAGAACTATACTCTTTGTTCTGCTGTATGAACACTTCTTCTGTTATTCTCCAGTGCCCACAAAAATAGGAAGTGAAGTTGTTTTTTCTTTTTTCTTATGTTTTTTTTTTCCTTGGCGTAGTTGGGTGAGCAGGAAAAAAAAAAAAGAGGACCCTAATCACACACAAATGCAATTGTAGTATCCCATGGCCCAGATGGATATGTAATTTTTCAAAAAATATTTCCTTATGTAGAAGAAGAAAAAATAATTTAATGTAAAATATATTAATGCTTTATGTATTCTCGACTTTATATATAACATGAGCAAAATATATATGAACAATTCTACTGGCTTCCTTAAGAAAGAAGATTCTTATTTTAATTAGCAATTTGGAGCTGATGTTATTAATTATTGACTCATCTTTTTAGGATATTCATATTCCTTGCTATGTCATGCTTCATAAATCTGGCTCGTTCTTACATTTTTGTTGGATTCACAAATCACACAATTAAACTAATAAGTGATATTAATTTGAATTATTTATCACATGTTGTTTTGGTGCTTGCATCCTACTGCTCATTTAGGCCTGAAACTGGCCTTTCCAGTTTAAACAATGCCTTTTGTATTGAAAAGCAGGGAATTACAAAGCTTTGGCAACTGCATCAGTATGACACACCATTCTCTTTCTTATCATTTCCTATTGTTTCACTGGAGAAGACTGAACATCCCTTTCTTAAGCCTTGGCTGAGAAGAGCTAAACCAGTTCAATAGTGGAATAAACCTTTCAGAACTGTCAGAGGGAGGGAAGAGTTTCTTCCAAGAGCTGGAGGGGAAACCAGTGCTTCCAGTAATAGATCGCAGGCTAAGTAGAACCAGATAAAACTGGTGTTCTCACAGGGTTTATGTTTCAGATCAGACACGTTTTGCTGCTTCTAACTTCCTGTTATTGCCTCAATTCTGAGCTGAATTATTTTATTTATATTTTATGCTTAAACTGACCCTGGTTCAGTTAGTAAAAGGAGGAGATAATCTTAAATCAGTGCTTTTTCCTGATCTTAGAAAAGGCTCCAACTGTTTTTTAATGTCTTTATGACAGCGTGCTACTGCAAGTATCCATTTCAACCTACTTCTTGCTGCAGGGCACAGACTATTGCATATGTAATGACAAGAGGAAAGAATAATATCTAAACATGTCAAATGCTTTAAAACATTTGGCTGGCTTTAGAAAGTGAGCAGATTTTAAAAGAATTATTCAGTATTTTAAAAGGCTTTTTTTGGACTGTAAGCAAAGACACCAATGTAAACCACTGAATCCGCTTCTCTATTTCATCCAGAATCATAGCTATTAATTTAAGTAATAGTGTGGGTTGCTTTATTTTTATTGCTTTTTATGTATTCTTCGTTATCTATCCACAGATAATAAGAGACTGAACTGAATTCTTTTTCACCTCTGCCATTGGTAGCCAAGTGCCAAAATCAGCATCAAAGTGGATGTTTTGTTTGCTTTGTTTCTCAAGAACTTTGCTTCCAGGTTTCAGCTGGGATTCCTTGCTGCAAATGCATTGGCCAAGGCCATACCACCCTAATCGGTGCTGACACCCCCCACGAAATTCCATAGTACAAAAAGGAAGTGCAAGAGTTTCATTCTCCCTAGTTTTGTAGTGACAGAGACTGGCTTTTGACAATCAGATATCATTCCTTCTGCTTCCACAAGTAGATGAAGTCAAAATCTTATTTAGTGAGGACAGCAAGATTAGATAGGAAGGGGAAATGTAGTTTTTGTAGCTGCGCTTCTTTCTTCATGAAAGCCTTCCGAGTGGGAAATGGGTTTTCCAGATGGTTTGCATTGGGCAGCACTGACTGGGTTGCTATTTAATCCTGTGAATTCTCACCACAATGGGTGAGCATTCCTTCTGAAGGGACTCTGGCAGTAATTGCTGGAGATATCAAATTCAAACATACTATCCAGTATGGGATGGGCAGTGCAGGCAGCCGGGAGTTACAGGACTTTTCCACTTGTTTGTGCTCATGGCAGATGTGCATGTTAGGGGAGAAACAGGCACCAAACCCTCCCAGAAACTGAGGAAAAACACCTGTAAGTCTCTCCTAATAAAAAAAGTATATGTGTAGATATATTATTAAACATACATATGTATAAGTAACATTACATTTATTATATTATTATATATTATATAAATATAATATTTTTATACATATATAAATTTCTTTAATAAAAAGTTCCTTCTATAAATTTAGAAATGGAACTATTTGTATTAAAGCAAAAAACTGATCAGGGTGTCTTTTAAGCAACCTCTTGAAAATGTAGTTTTTTTAGAGAAAAATGTATGATTTTATTGTGAGCTTTGTTAATTCTTCATGCTGGACTGGAGCTGTGGCATGTTTTTCCCATACTGCTGTATCATCATTTTCATTTTTACTGTAGGATGAGCCCAGCTCTGGGATGGATCCCTGCTCTAAACGCTACCTTTGGAAAACCATCCTGAAGGAAGTTCAGGATGGGTGTGCAGCTGTGCTGACATCCCACAGGTAAGACCCTTATCCCAGCAGCCAGCATATTCCTGTTGTCTCTCTTCACCTGCTGTCAACTGAGAGCAGAACATAGTCTGAAGGCATGCTTACCCTGGTGTGAAACATGGAATATGTCTTTGTATTTTATGGCAATTTGTGAAAATTGAACTTGTGTAAATCCTAAATATTTTCTATATTTAATTTTCAAGGATTAGAACGGGGCTTAAGGGGACTGCAGGCATAGAAAAAATGATGCAATGTGTTCTTCCTTTTCTATGTTCTTTCTATTCAACGTTGCAGTGTCTCTTCTTGTTTGGAACACCAGGTTATCCTTTTGCAGCTGCTCACTTTATCAAACCTTACAAAGAGAGGTGGGAGTGAAAAACCCTCGTCTGATTTTTATTAAGGATTCTGTTTTGCATCAATGTGTGAAAAGAGTATGCCATGGCATCCTAAAGACAGATGCCTCAGCTATTCTCTGTATGGTAGGAATGACCACATCCTCTTAGAAGAGTCTATCTGCATTAAATATCTTGTCAGTTCTCTGATATGGTCATTGGTGTATCAGTTTAATGGAGGAAACATCAATACTGTTTTGTAACACCTATAGTAAAATGGAATAAATTAAATGTTCCTTTAGGGAATATAGTATAGTACATATAATTATATATAAGATGTCTTTAAGCGAGGGAGAGATCATGAAGGCATCTCTGCTCAGAGAGGACAGAACTCATTAATCAAAACAGCAATATAACATTTTGGCCAAAAGAGATATGAAGCATAGATGAATCAATAAAAGAATGCAGCAAAACTTCCCTCAATATTTTCTAGGTATTGTTACATTTTTTTCCAGATGTTCTCAAAATGTATTTGTTGTCCCTGTACATGTATGTGCTACATTACTGATGGAAAAATGCTCTCAAAAGTTTCTAGTATTCTATTTATGGAAGCTGAATCTTGAAAATCACATACCTGTATTTGATCACCAGGTGCTTACCAGCTCACTCATGTAGGGAACACAAGTTATGAATTAAGTTGAGTGATTTTCAGGAAACAGTGTTCTTTGACTTTTCAGTCCAGATTAAGAACGTTCAGTTGTCAAGCACCAGCCAAACAGAAGATAGCTGTTGTCTCCTTACAAATATGCTGTAAACAAAAAAAAGCCCACAAACCCAATAAACAACCAAACAAAAAAAAAAATTCATCAAATTGTAACTACTTACTCAGTTAGCTCTACAAATGAATGACTTGAAGCAGATATAAGTACAGTGATAGTGACAGTACAACTTCATTTCTTATTAATGAGACATTGTTGTGCCAGGGTGAAGGAAGAAGAAATTATTTTATACTATTTATACTATTTGCTGAAGGCCATTGGAGATTTATTTGAAGTTCTTTTAAAGGCTACTTGTATAAGTAAAGGACTTTTTCTTATTAGTGAATCTTCATGCATATCAACAGATAAGCACATAAGGCATAGAGATGATTTCCTGTGTAAAAATTAGTTTTTGAGGTCTGTTTACTTAATTTTCAGAGACAATGCTTAACTTTTGTTTTGAGGGGGCGAGGAGTGACATTGTATTAGCTGTCCATACAGGCCTAAATTTGTCTTATTTTGCCACAGCTGGGGAGTGTTATGCCAAGGGGAGCATTGGGAGTTACTGCAACCCAAGGAGGCTCAGCTAACTTCCTGGTTTGTGGAAAGATATGTTAGCAAGCCCTCCCCGCATATCTCTCAAATATAGTGGTTTGGCAGTTCTCACCACATCCCTGTCCTATTTTAAGGAAATTGTTGCTAGGAGGGTACTTAATTGCCATGCTTGTTCAGTAAAAGCACTTTAATTTGGACTGGCACAGTGCTGAGGCACACAAGACCTCTCTTGTTTATCTGTCTTAGAAGGGTTGGTGAGTGCACGCAGTAAATTGCAGGAACATCAAATAACTTTGATTCTTGGAGATGGTGGATACGTCCTGACTGATGTCCTATGTCTAAAGCGGTGCTTTGGAAGAACTGCTTACACAATTCTGTGTAATATGTAGAATGGCATCCCATCTGCCCTAAGCTTTACTAAGTCAAAATTATTATTTATCATCTGAAGGAGTCACATCTAACAGGATCCTGCTTCTATTCAGCTTCATTTCCGTGTCCTAAATTCTGTTTGGATTGTAGTGTTTTGCATCTTCTTCTATCCTGCAATCAGACTAAGGGTAACTACTTTTTAAGGGTATGTACTATGCAAGAGGCAAGCTGACCAAACTTACTTCATTCTTCTCCCTCTATCCTTTAGCTCAGAATGACCACAAAGAGGTTTTACAAGGAATAACAGAGTTCATGGCTGTCACACTCAGTGGCATTTCTGAGACTGCCTATCAGGAATTTGCCTGTGGTAATAAAACTTTTGTATTGTGGCCAGAATTATCCAATTCTGGACTAAAAACATAAATTCCATTTTAGGGCTCTCTTCTAGCTGTCATGTGGTAATAACTTTTGGTATGTACTGACTAGGATTACAATTTGGACTGTAGCCTTCAAAGTCAAAGGTTTTGTGTACCCATTTTTGCAACTGTCCAGATTCCTTCCACTTTAATTAAAGTTAGGTATAAATAATGTTCTCTGTTTTCACTATTATTCTTTTAACCTTTTTTTTTCCCCCCACTTTATTTTGCAGTATGGAAGAATGTGAAGCCCTCTGCACACGACTTGCTATAATGGTCAACGGAAGTTTCAAGTGTCTTGGTTCTCCCCAGCACATTAAAAACAGGTATTATATGTCAACATCAAACCTTCTGCAGCTACATTCAATGTAAGAGCTGGCTAGACCCTTTAGTAGCGCCAAGACATAAATACTTATGTCTGCTAAGCACATCTTTCTTTTCCTGCCATCAGTGAAGTTAAAAAAGAGCCAATTAGGATATCTTAGCAAGCTAAATTGACATATGGCATTGCTAAAATGCCTCGTAGTCTGCACTGGTAATTGAAAGAGACAGATCTGTATCTAAAATGAAGCACTTCTGCACTCAACCTGAGAAATACATTGTGAGAATTCAACATGTTGAGATGAAATACACTTTGGTTCCTTGTGAGGATTTCTTATAACAGGAAGAAACGCTTTTAACAGTTCAGCAGCCAGTAAGACAGTGTATTTTGAACCTTCTCTTCTTCCTACTGAATTCATGAGCAATTGCAGATATTTACGCTGTTTTCTGTGTCCTTTTCCTGGTGTGCACGAGCCTCTCTTCTGCATCAACTTTGCTCATAAGTTAATTTAATATATGTTAATGAGGATGTTTGTTTAGAGGACGGGCTCAAACCACCATAAAGGAAACAGGATCGGAAACTGAGAGGAAAGTTGCTGCAACTTATAGCTAGAACATTTACATTCAGTAATAAGCAAAATTTTTATGATACCCAGACAGTCAGCTGTGTAAAATGATACAGCTCATTTACAAGCAGCAAAGCTACACTGCTTTGTACTAGCTCAGCATTTAGCACTCTTAAGTGCAGATAGATTTGACAATGTAAACAAGCTCTACAGAAATGTTCTGGAATTGCTGTCTGCCATGGTTATAGGGCAGAAGTTATCTGTGTCTCTGATAACTTCTTGTCCCCTGAGGGCACTTTTGGCTTTCTGCCCTTCCTTTTGTGTAGAACTGTAGGCCCTGCAGGAGTGTTTTGCAGCTACATTAGCATGGCGGGCCTGATTCACATTTACTTTATAAGCTCTTTCCTTACAAGGTTTTTTTCATCACGACAAACTTCTGGCTAGAAACCTTACAAACTGGATGGTGAAAAAAATGAGGTCTGATTGTTCTGTGTGTTCATAACCTTCTTTTCATGTTTGCATACCTTTCAGAGAATAGTTGCCTCAATTTCTGGACGCATGAGAAGTCAATCACTCTGCAGCACTTTCTGCTTCTTTTGTATCTAGCTCTTTGTCTTTGCCATCCTGTCTCTTATTCCCAATTTCATAGCACAAAGTGTCTGATTGTCCCACTAGCTGGAGTACTTTTAGCAGGAGTGCAGAGTGCAGCCACCCTTTATTCTTTTCATAGTAAGAGACACAGGTGTTTGTGGGGGACAATGCTGACCTTGGGCAGGTAAAACTGCTTTTTAAAGATGTGTGTATGCCTTAATAAGGAAAAATGGTATTACTGAGGCACTTCAGTTGAGTGCATAAAGTTAGCTGGGATAAATGTGGGTCTTGCCTTTTTATGTTCAGATCCTCTGGAGCAAGTGCGTGTCTGTCTCTTCTCAGCTTGACCTTGAGACTGCAAAATCAGGCACTCCACAAAGGCTAGCTTCACCTTTTTCTCAGTGACTTTGTCACTGTTTTGCCACTCCTGATGCTTCCTTTAGCAGCCTCTTTTCATCCACCTTCTTAGGAAGCAAGACATCATAAGCATACTCATAAGTATGCACCATATTCACATAAATAGGATAGTTATTTCTCAATTTGCTGCACTGTCTCTGTAGATATATCTCTTTCAGATCACAGTAAGCAAATCAATGCAGAAGAATAAACTATATGACATGCTGGAAGTATCTTCAAATTAGTTCTGAGGATATCAAGACATTCACAGATCAGCCATTCAAGAATCAAGGCTGTATGAGCACCTCTTTTAAATTCTCCAAAGCAAGGTCATGAAAAGAATGTTTGGCAGTCATATTTGTAGCAATTAGTTGTTTAAAATAATAGTAACTTTAAAAAAAGCACACCTTCTCTATGTTAAGGATATTTCCTCCTATCAGCAGGTTTATGTTCCTTGTTTTGCTGTGACAGTTCTTTAATGTATGTCAGTGGCATTCATGTAGGATAATATGTGCAGTGGATACCAACACTGCTGAGGCTTTCCATGGAAACTGTGTAGCTGAAGCTGCACTAAGATTTTTCATTTAAGGCAGGACTAAAATCCCCTGAACTCCTAGCTTATTGATTGATTTAGTCTCCAAATTTTCCACACTTACTGTTCAGGAACCTATTGAATTTTTCTAAAACTTTATAACCTTTTATTAGGAAAAAGTGGTCACTAGCTTTGTCCAAGGATTTAATCAAAATCATGCAGTTGTCTGAATTTGCTGTGACTGCCTAATTCATTTTCTTGGCTTCCTGGAGCAAAGCCACTGTAGAGAGCACAGTCTTAAAGCCTCATATACACAGAGCTGTTAAAGCTTTCTTTTCTTTCTTCTTCTACTTTTTTTTTTTTCTTTTTTAATTAATCATACAGTAAAGGCATTTCCATGCTTTCTTTGGAAATCTTTTGATAAGTGCTGGGGAGAAGCCAAAGACTGTCCCTGTACTCCTATTATTATTTTGCTTACTCTAGCTTCCAAACTTCCCTCCAGACAGAACCCCTGACTGTGGTTTTCTTTACTTACCACTACAGTGCTCCATCATAAACCCCACGCTGTCACACACTTAATAAATAAAGTAATCGTTAGGAGATTAAGAAACCCAGTACCTCTGTGTAATTCATGTTCCAAACTGCTTTGAAGACAACTTCCAGATGCATCATGTACCTTATGGAGGACTTCTACATCTACATGGGATGGGAAAGGAGAAGAGAAGCAGGTTTCTTTTATTTATTAATCAAAAAAAACCCCATTGAAATAATAAAGCTTTAAATTATTTTGATCTTATCATTTTCTCACTTTCCACTTTGCCTGTGAATAATCTGAAAAACTTCCAGGACTTGAAAGAGTATTGAGCTACTCCTTCCTTCCCATTTTCCTTCCCTGCCTATGATTTGGCCTATGAATGATAGGGCTCCCTATAAGCCCTATCATTCTCACTGCCATACAGAGCAAAATGTTGTTCCGTCTGCAGTGATAGACCATAAGGATTTCTAAATCTATTAGGAAACACCTACTGGCAGAAGAGCACTTTCCTTAGCAGCCACCTCCACTGGTATAGTCAACAGTTGGTTATATTTTTCAGTGATTTCCTGCAATTAGCACTGTCTAGTGGGTGGTACCTGTCTAGTCTACTGGCACCATCTTACAGTAAAACGCCATCACCTTAGATTTTTTTTTAACAAAACTGTTCCATGAAGCAATGTAAGTGAAGGAAAGCATAAGCAAAACTGAGTTTGCTGCATCTGATTTAATCTAAATCACTCATACCGTAAAGATTGTTTTTTGATGGTGCTGTTGTGTGCTTTGTGTGTGAATGAATTTGGCTAGTAATATACAGGCAAGAATGGTACTAAAATAAATTAATGGGGACCATAGTTGTAGATTATCATGTTTTTTCTGTTAGATTTTACAGCTTTTTTTTTTTTTTTTTAAATTGCTCTTATTTATAAGCAGCTCTTTGTATCCTTTAGTCTGTCTTCAATTTGTTTCTACAAATAAAATTGGACAAATATTGTAAAATCGAGTTCAGGTGATGTGATTCAGCTTTGAAGATTGGAGGAAGGGAAGAAATCTAAACACTGTGTAAACTCTTAAACCAAATAAAACTTTCATACAGCTTTTATTTATGATAGAATGAGTCCCGTATTGTAAGAAATAACAGTAAGAGCACATTTTGATATTACATGCCATTACATTAGCTTGTCTCGAAATTTTTTCCTCTTTTAAATGTAGCTATGTCCACTGAAATGACATTTTTTGTCTTCCCTTCCTGGTGATTCTGTCTGTCTTGATGGAAACCCTCAGAATTGTTTTATTTGCTTTTCCTTTATTACCATTCCAGCCTGTAAAGTCTAGATTATGATCACCTTTTTGATGGATGTGTGATGAAGGCTTTAATGGGCCTTCCTTGGGGCCCTGTGAAATTTGCTTCTTTGCTGAGGTGGGAAGCTTCAAGGATTCAGCTTTCTCTCTCACTACACTTGCAGCCCTTGGCAGATGTGAAAGACTATAATCTTGGACTGAATACAGCTTTGTCAGATGGCGGTACAAAATTCTGCTATGAAGGGTATGGGTGAACTCCAGGAAGATGATAATGTGAAACATAAAAGCTTCATAGGGATATAAAAAGTGACACATGCTGCTTCTAATGTGTGTGACTTGATTCATTTTTCCAGCTCTTGTGCAAGCCTGTTACAAAATGCTTATCCATAAATGTCTTCTTGCTACCAATGGAAGTGTTTGGGTTTCTGCTCCCACCTGTAGACCCCTGACTTTATTTATCTATTTGTAAACAGATTTAAAGTAACCTCAAATGTTTCTCAGTAGAATAATAAGTATTGGCCTTCTTTAGAAAAGCCTTTTATTGCAGGTGTCAAATTTCTGAATCACGTCAAGAAGGATGTTAACTGTAAAGAACAAACTGAAGTGCAATTTCCAAAAAGTTAGCATCTTGGGTTCTATAGATGTGGATTGTATGAGATAGATGTGTTAGCAGTTGTGCCCATTAAAACCTAATTTCAGACAACTCCTGCCAACTCCGTCAATTACTCTAAATTGTGAATGGATTACATTTTAATGCTCTCTCCAGTATTCTTCATTATACTTAGTGTTTTTTTAAAAATTCACAGAAGCATTTCCATGTTAGATACAGCTGGCCGGTCCTCTGGGAACAATGTTTTGAATACTGTCCTTCATTCTAGGGCCATCTGGACAGACTTCTCATAGCTGAAAAACCCATACCAATTTTTCAAGTGCTGGACACACGTCAAGTCTTTGCTCAAATTTTATCAGCAAGCCATCTGATTAAATTATGCAACAATTAATCCATTTGTTATAGCAGAGTTAGAATGGAAAACGTGTTGGCAAGCTATTTACGCTTTACCTTTTTTTTTAAAGGTTGATTGAGAATATTTTTTGCTTTTCTCAAGCTCATACATGTAGATTCCTTAAATGGAAAACAGAGGATTAAGTTTAAAGATCTCATCAATATTTCAGCCTTCAGTGGAAACAGTGTTATTGCACTAACAGATATACTAGCAGTAAGTTTCTTACATGCCGTAAAATATAGAAGTAAATATAATTTTTATTGCTGTTGACTAGAAAACAAATTCCTTTTGTACGTGAAAAATGTATTAAAGGCAGTGGATGTGTATTCATGTAATATAGCTATTAGTTTATCTTCCCAGAGGAAAGCTTGAAGAAAAGAATTCTTACAACTTTAAAAACACACAGATTGAGAGTTCAGAAATGGCAATATCTTTTCACTCTCATAAAACTTTGTGCAACATTAATTCAGCCCTACTGTGCGTGTGTATTGCAGTGCATTTTTTGTCATTCTATACTATGTTTTCCAGGGGACACTGCGTTACATCTGTGTAGCTGTTCATTCAGTGAGCAGCAGCTAATTAAGATTTCATATTCTCCTCTTTCCCTAGTATATGATCTCTGTACTGTTTTTTACTAGACATTTTTCAAACCTGTCTCTAAACACAGTATTACCAGCATTCATTGGAGCAGTGCTTCATAAGTATCAACATCATCAAACATATATTTTTCACAGTACTTCCATGTTCAATATATAAATGGGGGTTGGTTGGGGAGGTGGGAATCCGCGATCACTGCTCAGGTCAGGCTGGGCAACCAATTTAGGTGGTGAGAGTGACTTCTGTCTTTTATATTCTTTTACCATGATTATTATTGTTATTGTTATTTTCCTTTTTGGTTATTGTTCTATTAAACTGTCTTCATCTCAACCTTACGAGGTGGGGTTTTTTTCCCTTTCCCTTCCTTTTCTCCCTCTTCTCCCTACCCTTCTGGGGCCAGGGAAGGGAGAGTGAGTGAGCGGCTGCGTGGTCCTAGTTGCTGGCTGGGGCTAAACCACAACGCCTTGGAAAAATCATAATCAATTAAAAAATAATGAACAAAATCTATGAATTGTATATGGATAGTCTATTTGTTATTCCTGTTTGTTTGTTTGCATCTAATCAAGTTTGCCTGTTCAGCAGCACTGAGATTGTTCTGAATAATTACAGGAATTCATATTTTGCAAGTGATAGTATATTTATGTTTGATTTTAGCATTTTTTTTTTAAAAAAAGCAACTATTTCAAATTTAATAACCTTTTTTCCTTCCTAGATATTGTCTTTACCTGCCATTTAATAGATGGACTAATTAAATTTATTCTGTGATTTAAAATTACCTTAAACTGTAATGTATTTGTTTTCATAACTTTATTTCATTTTTGTTTCCTTTTTCAATGTTTTTCAAAGTGTTTTGTTTTAATCTCGTTCAAGTTTTTGTAAATTTTACTTGTGTCTAGGGCTGTAGGGAGAATGACCTGAATCTGTATCCTGTGCTTCAGCAATCATATTGGAATAACTAAGTTTGTCTAGATGAGGCTTGTTCACTTAGGGAAAGTAGAACCCTCTCTGTCTGCAAATGAATGTAAACCAAAGCAGAGGGGCAAACAGCACAGTAATAAATTATTCCCTCTCTTTGATTTAAGGCATATATTCTAAAAGACGCAGTTCCTTGCAGACATTAAGTGCCTATGTTCTCTTTATTATTTTTTATTTTGTTATCCAATAATGTCATTTTGAAGTAATCTTTTGATCAATCAGACTGGCGCATACATACAGTATGCGCATCATATTTCCACCAGTAAACTTTCCGGGAGCTGTTATTTTTTGATGTATATATATAGCACAACATTCTCCAGGAAACATAATCTTTGATTAGTGGAAAAAAGACCATATGGATGATTAGATGCTTTTCTTATTCATCAAGGTTTGGGAAATAGGGAAATGTTCTTGATTTCCTGAGGGTACATTCACCAATTTTGACTGGGGGAGAGAAGGGATGGTAAATGGGCTTTGGGAAGAGTGTGATTCAATGGTCATTCTGGACCCTGCTGTAAGTTAAAACAGTGGCTTCTAGGTTTGGTTTTGTTCATTATTGGACAAGCAAACTCCCAAGTGTTTTAAATGAAAATACAGATTTATTCTTTTTAAAAAAGCAAATAGTCTGCTGATAATGGACTTTCTCTCTCACCTGTCACAGAAAACAGGATTTCATGGGTCAAGCTTCTAAAAACACTTGGTTAATAGCTCTAGGGACCCCTTGTGACCAGCCAAGTGTAGGCTCAGCTGTGTGGCCACAAGGCATTATGTTTCAGCAACTTCTCTTCTTGTCCCCATTCAAATCTCTGAACCAGGACCTCTGAGGAATGGACAGAAGGGAACACTGAGAAGTTAGTGTTACTTGATCTGCCTCAAGTGCCTCCTTTGGGCCACTAGATCGACTTCCATTCCCATTGCAAGGCTAGAAAGAGCACCAGGAAAGCAGCTAGGGGACTTTCTTATAACTGTAGATCTGGCCACACTTTAATCCAGTGTGTGACTGCAGCTTGTGTGGACATATATCTGAAGTAGTTTTAGATTATCTGTCTTTGCACTGCTGGCAGCGTGGCTTTGGAGCTGCATCACGGGCTGCAAAACCCTTCTGAGAACTGAGACACCATTTGGGCGATTAGCCCAGGCTGACCTCCTCCTTGTGATATTGATACTGAAACAACTGTGAGGTCAGATCAAAGACCCGTCTAGCACAGTATCCTCTCTCTGACAGCCGCCAGGAGGGAAAAGTACAGGAACAAGATAAGCACGTTGAAGTTACTTTTCCACATTACTCATAACCCTTCAGCAATTTTTTGTTTAGATGCTTCGTAAACCGGGGGTGGTCTTAGTGGATTCCCCCTCCTCTGCCTCCTCCTAAATTTCTCTAATCTCTTATTCATCTCATGTCAAGTTCTGGCATCCACCACATCCTGTGTCAATGAGTTGTAGGGTTTCCCTATGTGCTGTAAGGAAAATTACTTCCCCTTACTGATTTTGCATTGCCTTCCCTATAACTGAATGTGATGCCCCCTGTTCTTGCATGAGAAACATTGGAGAATGAAGAATCACTCCTTAGTTACATTCATTAGGCCAGTCATGATTCTGGGCTCAGTAAAAACACTTTTCTACCACCTCGTCATCTTTCTTTGATGCTGAAAAGTTTTAGCCTATTTAGTAATTCCTGACATGGAAATTGTTCCATTCCTTGTTGCCATTTTATGTTCCTTTTGTTCCCTTGTTATTTGAGCTGCTCAACTAGCTTGAGGACCTGGGTAATTAAAGGTGTGGAGTTCTTGGATGTGTTTTGTAGTCTTTGCTAAGCTCACGCTTCTGCAGCTGATGCTGTTGTTAATACTCAAGTTAATTAGTTTACAATCAGTCTGGGAATTTATATTTTCGTTTCAGTCTCATGGTGGCATTTTAGTAGGTAAAGCACTCAATAAGTAATACTCCCAGAACTGCTAATGAGGTGAAAATCAAGTGTGAACTACTAGTTTGACTGAGGGAGAAGAGGAAGGATGGAGAAGAAAAATATTTTTTTTGTCAGAATATGTGTTTGTGTGTGTGTGCATATACAGAAATAAAAATGCAGGTGTTCTTAAAGTAATGTGGTAGAAATTAGCAGTGGAAAATATCTTTGTTGAATAGCTTTGAAGAGACGGTGATTCTTTTGCAGCAGATGGCTGGTGAACAGGTGTGCTGGCTCAACTTATGCCATTTTAATGATAATGTTTTCCTCCGTAGGTCTTGAACTAGCAGGTACTAAAGCTTTGATCCTAACAGTGCTAATCAAACCAGATTGTGCTTTTCTCTGTAATTCTACTTTGGGTGTCTGAATTAATTATATTGTCTGAATCAGAGAGGAAAACAGTGAAAAAAACGGTCACTTCAATATCCATTGCCTCAGTTCGCTGCTGAAAGCAGCTTGCTGATTATAGCAAGGGGAAATGTTTATTGCTTATTAGCTTACTCTATATGGGGAATTCTTGTACCAAAATGAATTATAAAATCAAGGTATAGAAGCATCATAATTTGACTAGCCAAAAGAAAAAAAATCTTTTAAAGCTTTTTGTTTGTACCGTGCTGGTGTTTATGTCATCCACTATTTAGAATAAAACCAAAGTTACACAGACTTCTCTGTCTTTGCTAATCAGAATGTTGATTCATTTTCCTTGGAAACTTCATTGCGTACAATTTCATTTTATGAGACTGTTGAACATCTCCAGAAGCCAGCATTTTCAAAACTGTAATTCAATGGTGGCTGTGTAGAGATGCCAGAAAGCTGATCAGAATCAATGATCTCTCGTAAAATGTTGCCTCAGGTTGGCTGTCAAGTAAATTGAACACCCTTGTTAACTATATCCATCTTTGTAACATCTTTTTTTATTGTCACATGTATTTTCTTCAGGGATGATGCTATGCATTTAAAACATTTAATTAGAGATCTATTATGTGTTAGTAAATCATTGCAAAGGAAATTGGCAAGTTACTGCTTTGGATTTCACCTTATTCTGGATCTCTTTGGTGTAACAGCACTGTTCATCTGTCAGGTCTTACTGCTCAGTGAATATTTGGTCCCCTGCAGCTTGGACACAATAGGATTTAATTCATATAATGTCCTTCAGGAACGAACAAACAGGACATTGCATCAGGAACATTTCTTCTTACTCCATTTCAAGCAGTTCAGTGGTTGCATTTGACTTGACTTAAAAAAAACCCACAACACCAAAAAACCCCAACCAAAGACCAGAAAACCCTACAATAATTTATTTGTAATGTGACTTTTCATACAGTGTAACTTCTTGTGCAGAAGGTGCTGCTGTCATACCTAAAATGTAGCAACCATGGTTTCATTCTACGCAAACACATAGGATTCTTCTCTGAGACGATCCTTGGAAATTATATTTTGAATTCATGTGAAATTCTTAATAGAATAAAATCTGCAGTCTAGAATTTTTCATTGTGGAAACTTGCACTGCTCTGAAATCAGTGAAGACTTTATTGCTTTATACCAGCAGAGGTTCTGGTCCAACACAAAATAGAAGATAAAGCTCTTACGTTGCTATACAGGCATTATAGATGAGGAATATGTGGTGCTTCACGTCAAGTATTTTGCCGGGAGTCGCTCAGACAGTGGTTAAACTGGACATATGTCTCAGAACAGTCCTTTCTATTTTTTATTACACTTTGACTGATATTCTGTAGACATGTTTTTCTATATTGGAAAAGGGCAGCATCACAGAGTGTGCTGTGATACATACTTCTGCTTTGACCACGTGAAAATGTGCTTCACACCTGTCGGATCCAGTTAACCCGGCTGCCACCCTGAATCACAAGTTGTACACAGAAAAGACGTGGGAGAGGGGAGGGTATTGGCATGAGGGTGCCGTACAGAGGATAGTCACCAGAAACTGAAGAACTGTAGAAAAGGATCTGGGGATGTGTAGTCATGCAGCTGCAGAATGAAGAAAAAGAAGTCATGCTGGAGGGAAGGATGTGGGAGGCGGTGGTCAGTGGGAAGATGGAGGAAGTGGCAGGTTTCTGGGGGGAGGTGGGCAATGCAGTCCGAGCTCCCTGTCCATCTCCCAGCTCCGCCTTCCTATCGCTCACTGGCAACAGGGAACAGCGGCGGCAGAGGAAAGCTCTTCTGACTTGGC
The DNA here is from genome assembly GCA_013398915.1 of Dromas ardeola. NCBI lineage: Eukaryota > Metazoa > Chordata > Aves > Charadriiformes > Dromadidae > Dromas > Dromas ardeola. The sequence continues at coordinate 26,179 of VYZM01020739.1, read as the reverse complement.
TTCTGCTGCTTTTTTTTCCCTAGCAATTAACCAAGAAGGTGGACCCAAAGGGAGGACGCGTAGCTGCAAAGGAGGGCTGGGGGGGGAGGGATGCAGGAGCAGCAACCCCACATCCCCCCATCTCTCTGCTGAGCTCTGCCCGTGCACCTTGCTCTGGGAACTGGTGCCGCATAACTTCTAACGCTTAAGCAATGTGAATAAAAATACGGTTGCCATTTCAGTGTTTATGGGTTTATTGCAACTTCCCCAAGTAAATATTAGCAGTGAGTAAATCTAATAAAAAATAATGTGTGGGTTAGATTGCCTGTACTTAACTTTTATCACATGTATGTTGAGAAAGAGAAGTTCATTTCCTAAATTATTCTGAGACAGATTGTGTGGCCATAGAGCTAAAGAAAATTCATTAACTTTACTGTCTCTCTAAATACCCTTATAGTTGCCTTTTGTATCTGTAAAACACAATTGTACCCACATTGCTGAAATAAAAGCAGTGCAGCTTTGTTAAAAGATTTGGAAAATAGTGCTACATGCCCATTTTTCTCATTAGAAAAGTTCAAATATTTGTTTTCTTCTGTATATTTGATTGGTAATCTTCAGTTTTTTGCTAAACATTCAAAGCAATATAGCAATTAAATCATACTTTAGTTAGCATAAGTTCAAGTAGATTGGATAGTGAAGTATCCTGTAGTAATTAAAATGTAGGTATAACACATTTTGTTGTTTGTTTGTTGTTACTAATTTAACAGCTTCCTCATCGAAATTCTATTGTTCAATAGTATAATACTAAAATCACAGTGATAATACAGTAAGCATACATGATGTTATTTGACATAATCAGTATAAGAAAATCTATTGAAACAAATATTCTCCCTGTCTTCATAACGTAGACAAATGGATTTATGTTTCTGTGTATCATTCTCAGGTTTGGAGATGGCTATTCTGTCAAGGTTTGGCTTAGTAAAGAAATCAGCTATCGAAGAATGATTTTGGACTGTTTGCAGCTGCATTTTCCTGGAACACAGTTCAAGGTACAGCTAAAACTCCTCATCATAGTATTTGTTCTATGGAAGGATTAGGTATGGACTGGTAAGAACAATACATACACATTTGGATATATTGCTCTTTTTGGAAAAAGTGTGTATGAGCATCCCTTTTATTTTCCTATTAAGCAATTCTTAAAAATCTGACTTGTGATATTGATTAAATCAACTCCAAACAGTCATTTAGGCAACATAAATAAACAGGCCCTTCCTCCGAATGAAAATTTCCTTTTGCTTTTATTATTGATGAAGTTTTAAGTTGATGAGTGAACTCGCCTTTGTGTTCACCTGAAGTAGGAGTGCAGCGTAGTCACTGAGAGTATTTGCTTTGATTGCTTTCTGATAAGGTCCATAGATGATAAGTCTCAGTCCTTACTGAGATTCTTTTATTCGATACAAAGCCTTACAAAAGACCTATAGTAATTAGATTCCAAGAAAAACACTCAAAAGCCTTTATTTATTTTGTTTGTTTTTTTTAACTTTATCCATGTTTAGGAAGAGGATCATGTAAAACTATGACTACCTTAGATAGGAACCTGTTTGTGTATATGTTTTTACGTGTGCGTATGTGTGTTCGCTCAGCCTTTCCCCAGACTGCATTGTAATAGCACTAATCTGTTGGATTAAAATCCTGTAGCATAAAATTGTCCTGAATTTATACGTATTTTCTGAGATTAACAAAATGTCATCTCAGAACACACACAAAATGTGTGCTCTGAGTATGGACATTTCTTTGCGCTACCATGTAGACAAAATAAATTCTTGTTTGAAAGCTCATGTTTTCCATGTTAAGCTGCAATAAGAGCCTATTGAAACTAGCCTGGTTATAAGCAAGTGTAACCTCATCATAATGTGCGTTCACTTTTAGCTGTTTCTATGATTTCTGCTTGTTTTAAGGGACAGCATCTTAACCTGCTCGAGTACCACGTACCACGAAGTCAGGGATGCTTAGCAGAGCTCTTCAGAGTCCTAGAGAATCACAAAGCTTTTCTCCAAATCAAACACTACTCCATTAGCCAAACCACATTGGAGCAGGTATTTTTTTTTCTTTTTCTTTCTTCTTTTTCTTTACTTTTTTTTCTTTTTTTTCCTTCTTTTTCTTTCTTTTTTTCTTTTTGTCCCCCTGTTCTGTCTGAACATGCTGTGTACTGTAATTCTTGATGCAGTAGAATACTATATCATTTGCTGGATTACCCACATGCATGCAACAAGCCCCAGGCCATCTCAGGTCTACACAGTAAACCCTACTGCTTTTACACTGGAGGTTAGCACAGTAAAAGCATCACAATAAGCTACATATTTGTACTGTGTGCGTGCATAATCAGTAGTTTAGATACATCTAGATCTGTGTGGGATGAGAAGGTGGGACTGTGAACTGTCACCTCCGCAGTCCAAAAGTTGGGATCTTACCAATGTCCTGGAAAAGACTGAACCAGTCTCTGCAAATTACAGTAAACCTTAGACTTACAGGACATTTTCCCTTGAGAATTTTATTTTCCAGTGAGTATCATGCTGCACGTTAGAGAACAGTGGAAATGCACAAGCAGACAGAAGAGATCCCACTTCTAAAGACTGTGAAATCCTATTTGGGCAGCAGAAAGAACAGAAAGACGGCAAGGATGGGGTTTCTGTGTGGTTATGATGTTGTTAGAGCATCTTCATATGCAACTTCTTGTTATGTATTCTCCAAACTGAGAGAGTCACACTTAGTCATAATATTAATTTTCCATGATAGATGGTGTGAACTTATTTTTCCCCATGTGCAAATCATTAATGAAATACTCTGATCTGTACTGATCTATTAACTGCTTGTAAATGACCTATTCACTGAATGGCTGAATATAAGGTACTCTCAGCCTGTTGATTGTTCAGGCACTGTTCACTCCAGCTTACTTCGTCTCCATTATTCATGGTGATTCATCACCTCAGTCACCTGCCATTGTTTCCGCTCTCTGACTAACTCAGTGTCAGTTTTAAACAGGAAAATAGTTCTGAATAACGAACACCCTTATAATGCATCACAAGTTTGTTTGCATATGAATATGATCATTTGAATCAAGACTAGCCATCTTTCTGCTTCTTGCTGTCAAATAGTTGTGTGATTAAAAAGCAAACAAGCCTTTCTGTAGTAAGATGTGTTGAAAAATAAAAAAGAATCAAGGAGGCACATTGGTTGGTGAATTATTGCTCTGCAATGTTCAGAAGTATACTTTCACCTTCAAACATCTGGACCTTCATCCATGGTGGTTATTGATAGAAACAGCAAGCTCAAGTTCCTTAGGTGTGTTATTTCAAAGCAAATTAAAACATTTTGTTTCCCACTAACTTGTGCAGCAGTAAAATATCATTTTCATACATAAGGTAGTAGCTCATTTTACCATTATTGTTATAATTCATCAACCACTGTCTTAGCTGGAGAGGTGAAGAGGGATTATTTCTGGAGTTTACAAAACATATCTCTAGAGGGATTACCTCAACATAAACTACTAATTTTTGTGTCACAAAAACTTAGGAAAGAAACTGAAAAATATCATCAGCTATGTCTCCAAAGTTTCAGTTCAAGTACTGTTATTTTGGAAGTCCTACTTTTTTTCATGTCTTACAGGTATTCATTAATTTTGCTACACAACAGCAAGGAGTCTCACATTCTTCGGAAGAATCTCCTGTTCATCGTGACCACCTGCCAGTCTAGGCTCAGAATAGGACACAGCTTCAACAGCATATAGGCGTGTGTATGTTTGTATATATATATACACACATTTTACATGCAATAACTTTTCAGCTGTTAACAATTTGTGTGATAGAAACAAATAGTAGAAGCAGTAGTGAGTTTGTATTTGTAGGCCAGAAGGAATGCTACCAATTCTCAGTAAAACAAGAAACTGGTTACCTGCAGACCAAAAATGTGCCAAAACGTAATGCTTTTTAATTAAATGGAAATTTATACTATAAATGGCCTAATAATGTAGCTTTGTGTAAAAAAACCCCAAAAACTAAAAGCTGATCTGGAAAGTCACAGTGTGTAGTAAATTTTTTTTTGTGTTGGATCTACATTCATTTGACTACAGTAATCTCTTGCATGCACATTTAACATCTAATTTTTACATGACAAGGCAAGAAAAACCCATTGAATGGCAGCAATAGCTAGGCTATCACCCAATGTTTGTACTTAATAGCACAAGTTGAGAGCCTTTTGACTTCTGTATTAATTCAGTTCTGTGTTGTGACAAGCTAAATTAGCCTTTTTATTGTATAAAGGATGCACTATATTCCATAAGGTTTTACGTTAAAGAGGTTATTAGTGTACTAGTCTGCCTCCCAGTTATCTTAAGTAAATTTAACAAGGCTTCATAAATCATACTTGACAATGAGTTTTCCCTTATGCTTGCAGGTTGCTGGAGGAATTCTCAAGTATCTTTTTAAAGATCTATTTCCTTTTTCTCATCTTTTTGTTTCTTTTTTCCCAAAAGAATGTCAAAATTCTCTCTAATAGGCATGTTAAAAGATAATTCAGTCATTGATCAATAAACTGTTCAATAAATGTATATTATGATGCTAGATACTTCAGACAAGGCCACAACCTTCAGCCTATACGTGCATAAAAGAAGTGAACATTTAATGAATAAAGTCTCCTTGCGTATTGTGGTGGGAGGAAAAAGTTACAAAAAAATTTTGGAGTAAACTGCTGCCTGTTCCAAAAAAAGTCTTTGAGGCTCCTGTGAAATGTTTATAATGCCACTTTTATTGAGCTGTGCTGTCTGATAGTTGAAATTGTGGAACCGGTGACTTAGAAGTGAATTGCTGCAATATAATCCTGGTGTGGGCAGGGGAGGGGAAGTATAGTTTTGAGATGGAAGAGTTAGATTTTAAATGAACGATTTTGCAGAGCTGCTGCTCTAATTCCCTGCTGTATGATGATGAAATATTAAAAAATATATATTTGTGTTTTAGGCTTTGCAAGCTGACTCAGAAGACTGTTTATTGAGGCTTGATTTGTTGGTGTGGTTTTGGCCCACCATGCTTTTTTTAAAGTCATAATTCAGGTTATCTATTTCTATAAAGGTGAAATCAAATCCTGGAAAAATAAAAAAAAAAAAAAAA
>VYZM01020739.1:0-21007 GCA_013398915.1 Dromas ardeola | reverse complement strand
AAAAAAAAAAAAAAAAGTGAAGATTTACAGACTTGGTCTGCATGTACATATGGATCGGAGTGAGTGAGCTTATGAAACTGCTTCATCATTAGAATGGTTTGGTATATACAGTCTGCTGCATATCAGAACTCTGCCATGCTCCTCAGGATCCAAAGCACTGAAGAGACATTAAACCCCAACAGTCACCATCCTGGTAGAAAAGCCATGGCACAATGGGGTAGCCATGTTTGAGGTGAAATCAGTTATCTTTAATTTCTGCACGAGGCTGGGAGTGGAAAGTTTCTAAGGTCCCCAATCAGAACGAAAAAAAAAGGTCAATCTTACAAAGCAGATTGTGAAAGAAATAGCGGAGGTGAAAGAAAAAGAAGGCAAAAGCAGGAAATTTGGGCAGAAACAGGGGTAATGCCATCATAAAAGTGTCCTGCTTAATTCCAGGATCTTGGGGTGGAAGAAACAGAATGTACGAGGCACCACTAAGCATCTTTAAGTCATGGTCTGAAACCACTCAACAGGAGAACATTTCTGGAGCTTTTGCTCAGATGGAAAAAATAGAAGGGAAAGTATGGCAGGAACATGGGCACAGTAATATTTTTTTTTCCATTGGTATGTCTAGGTCTGTGAATTGCAGACATTATGACTGATTTTCTTTCTTTGTTTTTTGTTTTGTTTTTATCAACTAATATCTCTCTCTCAACCATCACAAGTTCTTAAAAAAAATGAACTGTGCACAAGGAAATTTAGAGGATGGATTTGGGAAAGGAGATGGTGCCAGTTCTCGGGCTGTAAGGCAGCTGAGCCAGAAGGTCCCATTTGTATGAAATTGTGACAAGAGTGCCTATTCTGGCTTCAGAAGTGTGCCAGGGAGTTGAATTAATAAAACAGTCCTGCAGCTCGCTCATACCAAGGGAAACATAAAAGCATACAAGACTCACTGTGGTGAGACTGAAAACAGTGGCCTAGCTGCATGCTTAGATAGGGGAGCTTTTTCAGGGTTTGTCTGTGTAACACTAATTAAATGTCATTTTTCTGATTAAAATGTGAAAGATTGTATTAGTTTAATAGATGAATATAGTAAATAAGGTTTACTTCAGATTGATGGTTGAGTAAATTCAGTTAACAGTGTTTTTCTTTTTTTAAATTGCTTCATATGCATCTCAGGAGACCCAATTTAATTCAGGCAAGTAGCAAACAATGTCTGTCTACCAATCCTTTATGGCTGAAGAAGGTCAAAATCTAATTGAGTTCCAGTGTACTGGGATCTGCTTCAGAAGATATTTTTCCTCTCCTTGACTTGCTGCAATCCTGAAGTATGTAAGTTTCAAGAAAAGTGAAGATTTGAAGATTTTTGTTTTGTTTTTTTTTTAATTAAAAAAACCAAAACAACAAATTCCTAAACTAGAAGGCTGGACAGAAAAGGTCATTTATATGTTACTGATGAAAGAATCCTTGAATTCATAAATGACGCAGAAGTATCTCCTCTTCTAACACCCCTGGATTTTGAATCAAAGACAGCTGAGGATTTTAACCAATAACTTCTCTTGTGAGATTTTTTTTTTTTTAGGGAAGCTTCATGTTTTTTCAACTCGAAATTTCTCTGACTATGAGAGCGTGCCCTCCACCCTGAATGGTAAAGTAAAATTAAGCTGAAAATTAGAAAATCAACTGAATGCCTGAACTGCTCAAGACTAAAAATGGGGAGATGATTTTCATGTTTTTATGGGACTATTCCAGTATCTAAGTCAAAAGAAGGTCTTCTGCCAACCATAGAACAGATTGTTTCAGGCTCTAATTTAATTTTCATACAATTATAGAATGAGTTGGGGAAAGGTCTGAACCTTAAATCAAAGGATCCAAAATTCAGTGGAGGTGGAAGGGTGGTGGTAGTAGCGGACAGGATGGTGAAAATCATGAATTGTCATTTTGAATCCTGCCGCATATTAAATTTTGTAGAGATTTTTGTCCTGAAAAGAAATAACTTATTTCTCTGGTTTGGTTCTGTCATGACCAAAAATGATAAATTTCCCCCAGGGTAGTGGAAAATGTGTAATGTGATTTCCAGCAGAGAAACTAGGTGCTTTTTGAGCTTGTTTGTCCTTGTGAAATTTAAATCATTGGGGTCTGAAACCTCATAAATTAGGGAGTCGAATCTGACTTGTTGCAACTGCTCGACTCCTAGATCAGTCTAAACCCAATTTCCGTAAGAATATTGCTTTCCTGGTCTTTTCCTAGTAACTAGTAAAGCTGACAGTTTCTTTGATTCAGTTTAAAGTGATTTAATCTTTTTATGTCAGCACTTTCAATTTTTCTTTCTAAGGAATAGGGAGATCAAAGCATGCAGTGCAAAGATTGTGCTTTAAGTGATTGAGAGCTGACTAGGTCAGACAGCTTTCCTGAGACTTACGACAACTTAAGAGAAAATGCTTCCTGAGTTGCGTCTTAGATACTTACGTTACAAATAAAAGTGATGCTGCAAGTGCAATGAAGGTGGGCAGCAGGTACGAAGCAGAAATCACAGCTATCTCGTTCTTGCAGAGAAAGCAAGTCTGCTGCTATCAACAGGCAAGGTACTGCTGAGTGTTTTAACAGAAGAAATATGTTGAATATTTCCATGCTGAATATCTCCATGCCAAATAATGATACGGATCACTGAAAGAAATCAAAGCATTTTTCTTCTTTATTAGATTTTGCTGTCACAGTGAATATTGTTTCATCAATGCCCTCACACCTGTTGCTACATGGAAATATATGTTGAGGTAAATTCTGACTCCTTTCACAATGGCTCTGTAAAAGCCATAATTAGAGACATCTGCGCTGTAGAAATTTATTCATGTCTTTAGCTTAGATCAAATCAGCGAGGTTCGTATCTGCTTTCCCACAAAGTACAAATGAAGAAAAAGGAAATATAAGCTATATAAACAAATGATTAAGTTAATAGGTGAGATTTCCATGTGCAACTAATTTATTCCAGCTATAGGACACCATATATGCATAATTTTGCTACCAATTAGGCTGCTGGTGCATGCCATGGGCAATTTAAAGCAGTGCCTTGGGATTCGGCTGACTATGAGGTACCCAGCAGGAAAAGAACAGGATCCTCTGACACGCTGCGGTGTAAGGTAGGATCAAACAGGGGTCTTTCCACTCTCATATTGAGGCAATAAATGCTAGTTTATAACTAAGTGTACTGCATACAATTCAAAAGAAGTATCAGAAACATTTTTTTCCCGTAACTTGTGCTGAAACAGAGAAATTGCAAGCTTCATTCTATATAGCATTTTGACACCACTCTTAATTCCTTATCTGCATACCTTACTATATGAAATAACCAGAGCCTGCAAAAGTCTCAGCACTCCCATCAGACTTACATTTTTTGGAACTTGATTCAACTTCTACAAAATGTGAAAGTTTGTGGGTTTTTTTCTTTAATTTTATTCAGAGCTGCTTCTTAAGACTTTAATGATTATAGCTGAGAACTCGAGTGAAGGAGTGTGTGACATTTATTCTGAATCAAATGGAATATGCATGTAATGATCTAGCTGAGGAGTAGTAGTCATCTAGTACTTTGTAGCTAATGATAATTGTCTAATAAAAAGAACCTGAAATTGTTTTCTTAGAAGTCTGTTATTATGAATAATTGTTAGCAATATGTGAATCCAAAATAGGTTGAAACCAGATGAGAGAGTATTCTCAGTGTATGAAATACATAAGAATCAAGGTCATGAACAACATTTTGAAGTGTTGTTTTGTTTGTTTGTTTGGTTTTTTCCCCTTCCAAAGCTAAGTAAGTAATTAGAAGTGGCACTTGTCAGTGGCTGACAAGGCACTGAAAATGCTTATTGATGACCCAGAGCTGAGACTGTTTACATGCTGGTCACTGAGACAACCCTATGCTCCCATTTTAGTAGTCTTTTTGTTACTAACTGCATGTTTTAGATGAACTGGTAGTAAAAGTTAATGCACAGAATTATGTTTTCAAGATTATCTTTGCAAGCTGTGCAATTAGAAATAGATTTTCTAAATGTTCAGCAACTGGGTAACAGAGGAATTTAAGTATTTCCACATATAAGATGTTTTAAAGTAAATTTTTAAAATAGTATTCGCAGAAAAGTGTTACAAAATTATGAGTTATTGTGTGTATATACTATGTAGACTTCTGTCTTAAATCTAGGTACGAATAAATATGTCCGTAATTATATATTTCTATTTGTGAAAAGGATACATTTAGCTTTAAGCCATTTGGACACTTTTGATTCTACAGTTCTGATAAATATCCAAGCTATTTCTATTATTCATGGTAATTCTAAGAAAAACATAACTATTTCCATCTTGACATTTCCAAAAGTTAAGAATTCCGACATTAATTTATAATGTGATATTGTTCGCGAATTTGAAGTTGGGCTTGTCCCAATGCCAGGCTAAATAATGATCAAAATAGCACAAGAACTCTGTGATTGCTGAAGGATGGGAACAACCATACACTAACAAAGCCTTGCAGCACGTGTTAACTAGATCAAATGGAGAAGGTGATTGGAGATATTTCATACAACAGTGTATTCTTATTTCAAGCAAATTGTGGTAGATACGGTTGGACAATGAAGGCTGCAATCTAGTTGCCTGATGTGTCCTGAAGGCATGACAGTCCATGATTTCCAAAATGTTTCACTGCATATAGTCAAAGTAGTTTCATAAAACAAGAAGGTAAGCACAGAATGACTAAATCACTTGCCTGAGGTTGCAAAGGAAGATAATGACAAAATTAGGAAAAGAACCCAATTTTTTTTCAACACGAGGAAAACATGTGTGCAGTCTTGTTATTGTGTTTAGAGACAGACAGTTAACTGGGTATCTGAATTTTTTAAGTCCATTGGTCACATTAGACAAGTTTCACTGTATTTAGGAGCGGGTCCAGAGCAGGGCAATGAAGCTGATCAGGGATCTGGAGAACAAGTCTTACGAGGAGTGGCTGAGGGAGCTGGGGTTGTTTAGCCTGGAGAAAAGGAGGCTGAGGGGAGACTTTGTCCCTCTCTACAACTACCTGAAAGGAGGCTGTAGAGAGGTGGGGGTCGGTCTCTTCTCCCAAGTAACGGGCAATAGGACAAGAGGAAATGGCCTCAAGTTGCACAAGGGGAGATTTAGATTGGATATCAGGAATTTGTTTTACACTGAAAGGGTTATTAAGCATCAGAACAGGCTGCCCAGGGAAGTGGTTGAGTCACCATCCCTGGAGGTATTTAAAAGATGGGTAGACATAGTGCTTAGAGATATGGTTTAGTGAGGGTTTTTGTCAGAGTTAGGTTGATAGTTCGACTAGATGATCTGAAAGGTCCCTTCCAACCTAGGCAATTCTGTGATTCTATGATTCTAAATATAGAAAGACTGTGTAGCTCAGTGGATTTGAAGATGAGACACAAAGTCTTATCCGTTGGCCAGATGTTCAAACCTAGCCCATGTATGCAGCCAGACAAAAAGAGAGAGAGTATGAGAGGAAAAAGGAATGAAGTAAAGGAAAGATGGAATAGAGTGAAAGAAAAAGGTTTTCTGAGACAGAATTTGTATTGCTGTAAGATTGAAGTGGAGGAACCTTGGAGGTAGCCTGCCAGTGGTGTTGTCTGCCTCAGAGACAGAGAAATAAAAGAAAGGTTGTGTAAAATATTTTGGGGAGGGAAGGATAGGACTTTCATAAGATAACAGAGAAAATATTTAACGCCAGTGGAAAAGAAAACTGACAGAATACAGTATTATTCTCCTTGTTACTGTCTATGAACACTGCTAGGCCGAGTATATTTCCCATTTGTCGGGTTGCCCACTATGTATGAACTTGGCTGGTATTGTGTTGATCACCTACAATCTTGCTCATTTCTAGGGCCTTTGTTTTTTTTTTTTTGTTTGATTTTTAACATCCAGTTGCCCAATAGAAAGTATGGGGTGAAACACTGACACATCAGGATGGCAGAATTCTGTATTCCCAAGTAAGTGTGAAACAACAGAGCATCAGGACCTGGCCTTCAGTGGGAATTGAGCTACTTCAGCATCTTTTAGAGCTTGAGCCTATGTATTCATTGTTATTTCTTGTGCTGCTTTTTGTTGCCAAACACATCCCTAAAGAATAAGAGTCAAACTCTGTTTTCTCAAGAACTTAATGCACTGTGTTTCCATAACAGTTCAGTCAAGACCTGGCAAGACATTAGCAAAACAACTTACCTTGCCTGTTGTTCCACAAAACTGGAAGTCGATTCGAACCTTCAAGCAGACATCACGGAAAAAAAACCCCAACAACCGCACATTTTGATGACACCAAGCTGAGTGGTGTGGTTGGTAGTCCAGAGGGAATGAATGCCATCCGGAGGCACCTGAACAGCCTAGACAGGTGGGCCTGTGCAAACCTCATGAATTTCAACGAGGCCAAGTGTAAGGTCCCGCACCTGAGCCAAGACAATCCCAAGCACAAATACAGGCTGGAGGATGATTGGACCGAGAGCAGCCCTGTGGAGAAAGACTTAGGGGTGTTGGTGGATGAAAAACTGAATATGAGCTGGCAATGTGCGCTCACAGCCCAGAAAGCCAACTGCATCCTGGGATGCATCGAAACAAGCATGGCCAGCACGTTGAGGGAGGTGATTCTGCCCTTTACAGTACCTTAAGGGGGCCTACAGGAAAGATGGGACAAACTACTTACCAGGGATTGTAGTGACAGGACGAGGGGCAACAGTTTTAAACTGAAAGAGGGGAGATTTAGATTAGGTATTAGGAAGGAATGCTTTCCTGTGAGGGTGGTGAGGCACTGGAACAGGTTGCCCAGGGAGGTTGTGGGTGCCCGATCCCTGGAAGTGTTCAAGGCCAGGCTGGATGGGGCTTTGAGCAGCCTGGTCTAGTGGGAGGTGTCCCTGCCCAGGGCAGGGGGGTTGGAACTAGATGATCTTTAAGGTCCCTTCCAACCCAAACCATTCCATGATCCTATTATTTTCCTGTTCATATACAATTACATAATTTTCTACTCACTTGCTTCCCTCACAACCTGTTCCTTGGATCCTGCTCATGTGATCATGAATTGCATTTATTCCCATGTGTGTGCCCATTTGCAATTAGTTTAGATTTAATATTTAAAAAAAATTCACATTTTACACAGCATTTCATCTCAATCTTAAATTCATCTTCTAATGAAGCTGTGGCTGCAGATAAGAAGGGAGGTGACTTTTGGCCTTAAGAGGAGGAAGAAATTTGATCCAGTGTTTGTGAAAGAACTGACTACGCAGCTATTGTTAAAAGCTGACTAGAGGCTACAGTTTTATTATACAAAAAGGTGTTATGGAAAGGAGTGAAGGGCAAAAGACCAGTGACATTCAATTTCTCCAACCACTAACAAGCCCTCAATTATTCATTTGCAATTACAGTTCACTGAATTAGCTACATGAAAACAATAAAACATGGGTTCTCTCAGGCAGATTCCCAACAAGGGTGTTAGAAAAGCGAGGTTAGAGAGGGTAAAGAATGAGAGTACCGTGGCTTTGAACTTGTTCAGTAAATTGATTCAGCTTGGATTTTCCCCATCCTCTGTGCACTTTCTCCTTTCTTTGACTTCTGTGCCTCACACCTTCAGGTGAGTGTAGCAGGAGCACCAAGCTTCTGCTACGTGCCTGAACTCAGGGACGGAGTCTGATGGCAGGTATCTAATGTTACTCTGTGCCTGAAGGGTATACGTCTCTAGAAAGTGGAAAGAGCCCTCTTTTTAACCACTTCAAGACACAGGCCCTCAGAAGAATTGGTTCTTGCTGTGAGCTTTCCTCCCTTATAATTACCTGCGACTGCACATATATAGATGGAGCAGAGAAACTGCCAAAAGTTTTTCAGGAAGGATGAGATTTTGCCTGCACCAAGGTTGCATTTTCTAGGACTTTGCACAAGATCAGTCTTCTTTTAATAGGCTTTTATCAATCAATGTTTTCAGTCTTTGGCATTTATCTCACCGCTGTCAAGCTGCAGCTCACTCATGGGTTTTTGGTACCATGTGTTACACAGGTCTTCAAATGCACCACAGCTGAAATAGCCTCAGCATCCGAGGGAACTGTTTCCCTTGATAGCTGATTTGCCTTTTGGTCACTATATTCGTTGTCAGATCTTGGATGTGAAAAGCTTCCCCTAAATTGTCTTTGTAGGGAACACTGAAGAGCTGGGACTTTTTCTGTGGATCATTATTCTGTTTCACTTCTGCTGAATCATTAGAGCATTTTCTCTAAACAAATTTGCTGCTCTCAGAGTGCTCAAAGACATTGGTTTTGTCTTTCTTCTGTTCTGCTCAGTACCAGGTCTCACACTTGCTCTTAGTTAGCGTCTTCCATCAGAGGGTGCATCAGTAGATGTCAGGTGAGAAAACACCTTGCTCAGGAAGACCTGAAAGAAAACACTGATGCTTCTGCACTATCTCCAAAAAATATGTGTGGAGGTGTGTTCATTAGAGAATGTTTCCTAACAGCTGTGTTCACAAGAGCAGCAACTGTTTACAAACATTAGGTAATATTCACAGAAAGAAAATTTTGAGTCTATTTGAGCCAACATTCAAGATTCAAGGGTGAGAGTCAGAGTTCTTTTTGTTCTGTCACTCTCATGTACGTTGCCTATGTGCCCCATCGGATCTGAGCGTTGGGATTTGAACGTGCGTCTTCAATCATTGCAGAATGGTATGGAGGGCTTTTGGCAACTAATTTTCATTCATTGCCCTACAAATTAGACTATTAGTTGATTTCACGGTCTGAGGAAAAATGTCAGTTTGACCACTAGCCTTTCTTCATGTGACTTTGGATGTGGTGAAAAATGTGCATGTCTCACAGAGAAGTCCTTATTGACACAACCAAGAGCACTAATAGTAAAAGTGTCTCAAAAATTATGGATAGGTTTTAGGGCTCTTTCAGTGGATCTGAGCAGAGTTGGGAAATCTGCTATGGAATTAATTGCTTCTGTTCAAGGTTTGAATCTTCTGAGGCCAGAACAGTTGGGTTGCGATTACCAGTCTGACTGGTGTCCCCAGGTCAGTCCTTTCCTTCTGAACTGAATGGGAAATCTAGAAATGTACAAAATGTGGCGGGTGACCCCAGTTGCTGCAGTTTCTGCCTCTGTTGCTAAGCAGCATATAAAATAGTTATGACACCGATTCAGATCACAGTAATATACAGTGACATAAAAACAAATATTATGTTTGCATGAGGCCCTTTGGCTTTAATGGAGCCCAGAGGGGGTGTAGCAGTCCAGGTCACAATGATATTATGGCAGCAAGGTCTGATGGCAGGAGCAAAGATGTCCTCTGTCTCAAAAGGACAACACCTGCTGAGAAGAACCCCTAAACTAGGCGTAAAATAGACAGAGAAATGCCTGAAAACGATGGCGGTGTACTGGTGAGCATGAAGAAACCAAAGACCTGCTCTTCCATGCAGTTTCTTCCAGCAGAAAGCAGCTGTGTTAGCTGGCAGCATTGCAAAGACAGGGCTGTGACTGCTCAGGATGTAACAGTGCTTTTCCCCTGTTATTTGATTTGGGGAAAGGAATAATCCCTTACATGGATATATATATATTATATATATATATTATATATATATATATATATTGTAGTATGTTCTTTTTTAGGATCGTCTGGTCTGCAATTACTGAAATTCATCTACTGAAAAGCATTGTCAGTTATCTTTTACAAAGAATAACAAATATTCCTTAATAAGAAACTAGCAATATACAAGTCATTCTTGTGTTTTTGTTTGTTATTCCCCCTTCCTTTATTTTTTTCTTTCTCTTTTTTCTTGTGTGTTTGTTTTTTTGTTTATTTTCCCCTGGATGGGTGTGTGTATTTTTTTTATGTAGGGTTTGGTGGTGTTTAGTTTGGTTTGGTTTTTTTTTTCCCTGTGGGAAAATAGGAGATCAGAAGCAGAAGTGAATGAAGAAAATATTTTTGGCCATGAAGTTTTTCAAACAAAATAGAATATATTTAAAAAGATGTTACGCCTCTACTTTTTTTTTTTTCTCAGTCTACCAAATGAAAATGACTCGAAAATGAATCCTTAGGTGCCTTTGAAAATTCTATGTTTTTTTACCCTACAGATTTGACCAGATAAACATAAACACTTATTTTGGTAATAGATGTATTCGTGATTGCTGTAGTTCATTTACTTATAGGTGTATACAATTTATGTGGTTTTACCTTGTAGGTGCGGATAAAGCATTTACTAAATTTAAATAAAACTTCATTTTCCACAAATGTAGTGCATCCCATTTTTTTACCAAAACACAATAAAACAAAATATATGAAATATTATGCAGTAGGTAAAAGAAAATATATTTCTAGTCAGATATGAATAACAGATTAGAACAATGCATAATTCACTTTTATCTTGCTTTGATCTGGAAGCAAACTATGAGCAGCCAGAAACATTAAAGACTGGGAGGAAATAAGGATGACTCATTTTCTTGATTCACATTGAATTGATTTTGTAAAGAAAGGAATATGACCCTGATTGTTAAGACAGCATTATGTGGACCCTTTAAAATGTTTTGAGTTTATTTCTCAAAAGGTACATCTGTGCATCAAAAGAATCTATCACTGTATCAGTGATTCAGCATTAGGCATGAAGCTATAAACTTTGTCTGGTATTCATCACTATCTTTTAGTTTTTCCTTCTACATAGCAGTTGGTTTAAATCTGCCTTTCCAGACTTAGGCATGTACCATGGTGAAGGAAACAGAATTTATATTGAAGTATGCAAGTGGAAAATTTTGCCCTCTGATATAGCATTAAAGAATATGGTATTTGATTAGAAATGGGAACTCGGAATAATATTTATATATTAAGATTGCCATTGTCTGTGGCAAGGTTGATACAGTAATTTGTAGATGTAGACAAAAGAAGAAAAGGTTTTATTTGATATCTTTCTGATCCAAGATGTTCCTGGGTGTATCAAAAATAGCTCTTAAAAATGTATTTGAAAACTATGAGATGAAAGGGCTCTGCTCTTCCTCATCTCAAATTTAGACAGCGGCAGGAGGATTGTGCTGATGCAGCAGAAAAGGCTTTGGTCCCTTCAGGTTTTATTGCCCTGGGGACGCTTCCATCTTGCCACTGGCAAATGTCAGACCGGACAAACCATAAGTGCTAGTTTTCTAGGCTCTGCCCATGTTTTGATCTCAGCATAACGTTTTCCACAGTAGATTCTGTAAATGCTTGTGCTGTAATTACCCCTGCTCATTAGGAAGCTAACTAACACCATCTTGTCTTGCTAGCTTGACGTTTCGGACTTTACCTTGTTCCGCTGAGGTGCCTGGGAGCAGCCTTGGTTTAGGTAGTTTGGAGTTCCAGGCATCCAGAGTGTCATGCTGTGTTTGTGGTTCGGATCTTAGCTTTGCAACTTTTCTTTTTAAACATAAAGGTCAACCTTTACAAAGTAGTAGTAGCAGTGGTGTTTGGGGAATAATATGAATTTGCTGCTTGCTGTCCTGCGCAAGTGTACCAGCACCGCTTCTCATATATAATCAAGTAGTTGGGCATCCATTATTCAGGCATACCGCCACCTATAGCAGGCTCTAAGTGTTAATGGTGACAGCTAGTGGAGGTTTGCTTTTCCTTTAAGCTTAGAAACTTGTTTCTTGAAGCCGATAGTTGCTAGTTTTATGTATTTGCACCATAATGCAGACAAGTAAGTACAACATGCAGACACATTTTTTCTTAGGTTGTAGGAAAGTTTAATTGATGATCACAACTTGGGTCTATGACACGAAAGTCTAATTAAAATGTGTGCTTAAAAACAGCTGTAGTAATGCATATATTTGTACTTAGTTTCTCAAGCCCAAACATTGCTTTTCCTGCAAAAGATAAGACATGCTAATTTGAGCAACACAAAGGACCTTACAACAGTTTGGATTACTTAGCGGTATGCCAGGTGAAGGGTTACGTTTCAAATTATTGCCACAATAAAGACAGTCTTCGTCCTTTCCTATCAAGTCACTTTGGTTGGAGGTGATGGGAAAGGAAATTATGAGAAAAATATTCTGGTTAGGGTTAGGTAAAACTGTGCATGATTTCTCGGGACACTAGGGGGAGTAAGAAGGTAAAGTTCTTGAAAGAGCAGCTGCTTCCTTGGAGGTTAAATCCTCTAAGCAATTTTGCCATACCAGGCAGGTAATTAAAGCAGAGGCTACTACACCATCAAAAAAACCCAAACAACAAACCCAAACCCAAAATCAAAGTGGTCTCTTACATGTTTTTTGTTTGTTTGGTTGTTTTTTTAGTTGTTCTTGTTCCTTCCCTCGCCTCCTCCTGCTGAAATACTACCCGCATTCCTTTCCCCCCCCCCGTTTTGTTTATTGTTTTGAGGGGATACTTTTGTTTTCATGTCTCTGAATGCTGAGTGTGTGTTCCTCTAGGCTAATGCTAAAGGACTGGCTGTGATGGAAACCAAAGTCCTTGTTTCTCCTCATCAGAGACCCCTTTAGGCAAATGTTAACCTGCCAAGAGCATGTGCATTCCAAGGAGGATTTGCAAATGAACTAGTTGTTTTCCATGAGCAATATTTCCTGACCTAAATCTTTCTGCACTAAGAAAAAAAAGAAAGTAATGGTATGTACTAAGAGGCTGTTACAGGTGAGAGAATATTTTCTCTAGAGTTCCCCTTGCCCCCTACTCATATTAACTATTTCTAGAATACGATAATAATTTCTGGTGAGCATGGCATTTCATTATAATTATTCAAGGAACTGACCCTGTGCCTATAAACAGATATTTTACCTAAGTGGATTAGCCCACTTGCATGTTCTTTTAAATAACAATCTGCGGTAGCCTTGGAAAGTCAAAGACGTCCGGGGAAATATTCTCATGTCAATGTGTTGGATATTACTGGCCAGCTCCTGCTGGGATTTGTGAAAAACATTGCCAGTACAATGAACTCTACTGTACTGAAGAAGCCTGTGTTTCATGTGGCACCACAAGCATCATGACAGTAAATAAATTTAAGTGCTCTCTTTCCTGTTTTCCTCTGTATTTCTAGAAAACTTAAAGCGCTGCTTTGGATAAATGCAGAGGTTACACCCACTCCTAAGGCCTGCGGGGGAGCTGGGGACAGGCAGGTGGCTGCGGTCCTTGCCACAGGAATAGCATTAGACGCAGAGTGTGTGTAGCAGGTGGTACCCAGTACAGAGAGCTGGAATTCTGTCTCTCCCAGCTTGCCGAGAGAGGCTTTATTTTGACCTTACAGCACTGGCAGCAGGAGGCAGGACAAATTCCCATATAGGGTTGCCTCTTCTAAGGGAGAAGCGGGAAGAAACTCTCTGCATGCTTTTTTCCCTTCATCTGATCCATTTACACAGGAGTAGCCACATCAAGACTCCTGTGTTGACTGTCTTGGCCCTGCGCTCGCAATACTTCTGCTAAACATAGCAACAATACGACAGTCAGCAATGCCAGTTGTCACCTACAGGACTGACGGTAGCATGAATACCAGTGTGTAGTGAGACGCGGAGCTCTCTTCAGTAGTTCTCCATTGCATGCCGACAGTACATTTTTCTTCAATATTTGCGCACTCATTGCAGCTCTGTTGTAATAGCTTCTGCCTTGCAGTTAAATTCTCCCTTAGAATTTTTTTTTTTTAAAGCTAACCCTTTGTATGAGCTTGAGTTTACTTCTTGACTGTATTTGTTGTTGTCTTTCTTACACCTCAGCTTTCTTTGCCACTATTGGTACAGCGAGCAAAAATAAGCCAATTTACGCCAGTTGATGATTGGCCTTTGTTGCCTAATTTTCAGTTACCTCTCTAACTTCTCAGTAGCTGTTGGTAAGGAGGTTTGGTGACTTCAGTAAGTCCACTGAAACCAAAAAATGTCTTTCATTTCCACGGATGTGAGAATAACGACGTGCCCATAGCTCTTATTTGAAATGCCCATAAATTAGATCTTCCTCTTCAGTCCCGTTCATAAAATCCTCTGCGTTTTATAAGCTGAAGTCCCCTGGTAGCTATTGTCTCTAAATTATCTGCATTTTTCCAAAACTACTACTTAGTCCTCCAATATTTTTTCCACTATTGCTGTGAACAGGTAATACGGCGACATGTTTACAAGACAGAAGGTTCTCACTTACTTACTTGCGGCAGACCTATCCAGCTTAGCTGTATTTCCTAGGATGATAACAAGGAGACTCCTAGCAAGCCTCTGTCCTCTGATCGTACTGCAGCCCACCCCACGATGTGGTGAAGCAGTGATATGCTGAGCAAGGTCCGGGCACGTGCTGCGTGACTCCTGCTGCAGCGTGAGAGATGTCAACCCTGCAAACAGAGTTCTTCCCTGGAGCTGGCAATTCTCCCTGCAGGACTCTTCCCTGGCCTGATGCTTTCACTTCCTCTGGACATCCTTTAGCACTTTCCTCTAAGAGCACTTTAAATATTTATTTCTAAGTATCCTTATTTATGAAAACAGAACTTTATTTCAAAATCAGGTCTGAGGTATACAGGGGAGGTGTCAAGAAAGCTTTTGAAGCCGGACTCGAGGCTTGAAGTATTCTTGAAGCGTAGGCGTTTGACTGAGAAGGTAAGGCCAGAAGCACTACTGCTATTACATAGTGAAAGTTTTGTACTGAAGCATATTCCTCCCCAGTGTAGTCTAAGAGTACAATAATGCTCTTAAAGATTAACTTAGTCACTACAGATCCCAATTTAGGAAAATATCCTTCTTGAAGACAATACTGAAAGAGATATTTAATTATAATAGTTATATAACAGGAGAATTCGATACATGCTTGAAATTTAACATGCGCTTAAAATGTTTCCGCAAATGAGAAGGACTTATAGTTCTTGTTTGGATGGTTGCCTGGCTGGATCCAACACTCTGGAGACATTTACTCCAACCCTCTGTGCCCTTCTGAAGTCAAACTCCCTTCAGTTATGCAACTGTTGTCACAGGTTCACAGGCTGTGGGCTGTTTTCAGACTGTTCTGATCATCTGATCTGGCTTCCTGCAGGTGAGAGCTCAACTTTTGCACCAGCCCAGAGCTATTCATCGAGTCAGAGCAGATCACAGGAAAAAGAAGCCACCAGAGTGTCCAGCGCTTAGGAGTGGAGGGTCAGCCGTGCTGTTGGGTAAGCTCTCTCAACCATTAATTACCTTCTGTGTTCAAAGTAGAAGCTTAACATTGACTCTGAAAGTGTCTAACTTTTCTGCTGGTTTATTTTTAACACCTTTGATATACCTTTCTTTTCTT
Source organism: Dromas ardeola (assembly GCA_013398915.1). Classification (NCBI taxonomy): domain Eukaryota; kingdom Metazoa; phylum Chordata; class Aves; order Charadriiformes; family Dromadidae; genus Dromas; species Dromas ardeola. Next base: position 5,790 of record VYZM01020739.1, on the reverse strand, counting down.
TGCTGTCTTCCATCCATTCACAGTCTTGATGCAGCTAAAATGGTAAGAAATTTCATTTTCAAGTTTTTTTGTTCCTTTTCTGTTTTCTGGGGGTTTCTGGGATTCCAACTGTTCTAGGAGGGCAGCCTCTATAAATACTTTTATACAGTATACAGAACCTTTTTCTATAAAATGGTTCTTACCTTCCCTGCAGTTTTCCAAGTGTAGTGATTGAAATCATTGGACAAGAAGCCTCAGATGAAACAGGTCTCAATATTTGTAAATTATCCAGGGTAATAATGAAAGACTCCCTACTTGAATGTAGTTACAGGCTCTCATTCTTTTTTCAAAGCCAGAGAATACATTTTCTTTATGCACTTTCATTATAATTTTAATTGAGTATTTTTTCATAAGTGCAGGGGTTTTTTTTAATTATCTATTTTTCATAGAGGAACACATTTTACTTTCAGATGTTCTGATTAAAAAAGAAAAATAGAAGAGTTTTCAAATATCCTGGTATGAACTCATAGCAGTTGCTAACTCTGGAGTAATTCTACATTTACATAATGTTGAAGATTGGAAAGGTCTGAAAATAACAGTTGTGAGAGGGAAAAATTTCTGTTTGCTGAAAGTCATGGAAATTGGGAAAGTTGGCATGGTCACATGCCCTCCATTTATTGCTTCCCTACTTGTGATAAGGAGCCATAGAAGCAATAAGCAAGGTGGATCTATTGGGTAAATTACTTCTGGTTTTGTGTAATCCTTTTATATACTTACACTTACAGAGCAATGATTAAGTGAACGTGATGTCTTAAAAATGGGGGATGTTTTTAGCTCATCTTATTGACATTCCAGATATGCTGCTGTTTTGATAATTACGCAGTATTGTCAAAGGCTTTCAGAAAGAGGAGTTTAGCCTATTTTTTTTTGGCAGAAACATTCAGCCTTCACAGTCTCCACTTGTATAAAAGCTGCAGGTGTTTAGCATTTATTAAAATCAGGCAATTCATCTACGATCGAAAAAAGTACATGCTCAGCTTTTTTATCTCTATACGGCATTGAATAAAGTTTTGCCGCAGACTTCAAAGGTCCAGCTCAGCGTCCCTTCTTTCGAGTTATTGCAAGAGAAAAGGAATAGCTCTTGATTTCTTTTATACATATGTAGGTAGATATATAGGTTGGATTAGTTTGGTTCTGCTTGAATATTTGACATCAGAAGTGCTTCCTTCCTCTAGCAGTTGCCTATGATAAGCTGGGAAACAGATAGCTTTTTACTTAAGGAAGACCCTCTCTTTAACAAGATAAATATTCTGTGTGCTCTCTTTTGATGATTGAGGCAATACTTGGGTATGTCTTTTAAAAATATTACTTTCTTTTGCTGCCCTGCTTTGATATATGAAGGGAGTGAACGGAAGCGAGCGAGAGGCTGACGTGTTCAGCACACAGCACCCTGGAGAGACAGCACTGCTTCTCTTTTGAAATGCAGAGCCCTTTCTGGTCTGCCCAGCTCATGGAAATAAACAAGGTACTCATGTGTGCCAGTCCCGGGATAACATGTGCTGCAGTGTTTAAGCTGTTCACAAAGGGTCAGAGAGTGCCTTTTCCCTGTGCAATACCCAAAATTTAAATCATGGAACTACCTTGGTTTTCTGGATGCTGTGCCGGGGAGACCTGAAGCACTTGTCTTCCCTAGTGGACTCGTGGCAAAGCATATGCATCTGCTAAAATTATATGTGGGATTTATTGAAGCTAAATTGAGCACCTTGAGTTCTGATGATCAAGTGCATGCTTATGAGCCAACTTGCTGCCTACAGACTATGCCCAGAAAAGACTTTTCAGACAGGCTGGAGTGCTGAATTTATAATCCTTCCCTGATGATGATGACAAGGGCCATATTCTGGAGACATTAAATATACCCCAGGATTCTGGTCAACCTTAAAAAGGCTACAGTGACAGGGAGTGCCCAGGTTAGAAGCTTTCTTCTGTAAGCTTTCTCTGGCTTACTACTATTGCTGTTATGGATTTGCATGGTTAAAATTTTTGGTACATTTAGACATCAACAGGTAGGTGGTATGAAGAATTTAGGTCTACATAGAAGAGGTGAAAATGAATTTGCTCTTACTTAATTTTGCTTGCCTGTGTTTAGAGTTTTGGAGATTTAAATAAATAAATAAATAAGTTCTTTTAAAAGAGCTTCTCCATCAAGTTTGTAAAGATACATTGAACCCTCAGTTAATTCACTTGCCAGAATTATGGATGACGTTCTACTTTGTGGCTCCATATGTGAACTAGATGTGCAAATGACAAAGAACATGAGCTGTTCATTTGCTTTCGTGACGCTCATTTCCTGTAATGGTCATCCTCACATAGAATCATAGAATCATTCAGGTTGGAAAAGACCCTTAGGATCATCAAGTCCAACCATCAACCCCACTCTACAAAGTTCTTCCCTACACCATATCCCCCAACACCACAGCTAAACGACTCTTGACATGGCTTGGAAGAAAAAGCCTTCCTGGGGTCAACCATATTTTGAAACACTTCTTTGACTTTTTTGAGATATTTGGATAACTTTATTGGCCTCCAACTAAAATATTCTGAGTACCTAGATACTCCATCTAGGCACCTACCTCATTTCTCCGAATATACAGATCTTAGATGATGAACTGCGCCAAAGTTACTTGTTGAAAGTGTGTGGTGTGGATATCCCCCATTATTTTTCATCTTTCAACAGCTTCTTGGCCTCTGTGAGACTGTTTAGCATTGATGCTGTATATGTGTTGGAGGTTTTTTGCCACGTCTATAAAATCTTTGTCAAGAATATGATACTGAAAACAGTCAAGGAACATTTAAGAGAACAGTACTGTAACACATAACACAGAAAACACCCTGATCTCAGAGATGATTACATGAACACAGTGTATTTTTTTTGCTGGTATCATAAAAAAGAAACCTTAGAAGTGCAATTCTACCTTTTATAAGAGGGTTTTATTGTTCACAATTTCAAGACAGAATAATTGAAATACCAAGGGACGAATTGAAGAAAGGTGTAGGGGGAGGTTCAAAAAGCTTTTTGGGGTCAGCCATTACATAGAAGTACGATTTCAATTTAAAAAGTTATCTGTTTGTATAGTAAACGGAATATTGCGTTGCCTTATAGAAGTTTGTATATGGAAGTAGTCTGAGAAGAAAAAATAAGCTTTTGATATACTAAAAATGAAACCATCTCAGCACATCAAAGGAAAACACAGGATGATACCAAAAAAAGATCCAATAATATGAAGATACATGCAAGACGTAAAGTTGCTGTGCCTATCAAAGTGTTTTTCATGTATCTTGCTTCCATGATGGGACACGCTCACTCAGCAAAGGATGATTTTCTGTTCTCTCTGAAAAGTACCGATACCGACAGGCATGGAGGCACTCTCTCGTGTCATCTTCAAGAGGGTAATTGCTGTTCTGTATGAACAATGCATTTTAAAAGAGACAGCAATCAGGGCAATCCTGTGAAGCCTGATGCTGCATGAGTCCTTCCTAGATTAAGTTTGATAGCACTGGCTGTCTGTCCTCCAGTGTGGGAGTTAGACATGAGCAGGGGAGACGCTCGGGGCCTTCCCTTTCCTTTGGACCTTCATTGACCCCAGCACAGTCCAGCATTGCATGTATCTCCTACATTCAAAATGGGTTTATGGTTACAAAGCCAAGCACTGAGGAATTAAAGGAGCGTTTCTTTGTGACAGCAATTTAGCACTTGCCTGTGTGAACCAGGCTAACAGAGATCAAACCTCAATAAGGTAAATTTTGGAAACACTGTTCAGGTCTAATGCCTTAAAGCTCTTTTGTCTTATAGTAGCTTTGTGTTTAATTGATTAGCTGCCTGTCCTAGGCAGGGATCTCATAGAATAATTACTAAGGGATTGTGTCATGAAATATTTGGAAAGACAGTTCCTACTATACCGAGAGACCTAGCTTGTGGTAAAATTACTGATTTGTGCATATCGGTAAGAGGGCTCAATGTGTCAGTAAGAATCACAGCTGCTAAATTCTCTGTAATCCTCTGATTGTCAAGGGTGCATCCCTGGTGATAGAAGAAGGAAAGTTTGGGAGGGGGAAGCCTTTAATGTGTGCAAGAAAGAAAACTTTGAAACATGGCCTATGAAGATGAGACTTGTATGTCTGACTTTTAAAGAATGCCTGTTAAATGCCGTCTTGGTTACATTTTCACTGCTCTAGGTTCACTTTGTTTTGACATGCAATTCTCCCTATCCCCCTTTGTCTATTCTTGTTCTGCATTCATATTTCAGGATCAAATCTGGGTTGGAAAAGACCTCAGGACATCTCTACCCTAATCTCCTGATCAAAACAGAGCCAGCTAGGTCAGGCCAGGTTACTTAAGATTTTTTTTGTCAGGATTTGAAAACCTCAGGGATGGCGGCTGAACAGCCTCTCTGGGCAAGTTATTTTAATGCCTGCATGTCCTCACGGTGAAAAAGTTTTTTCCTTATATGCAGTCTGAACCTCTCTTATTTAAATTTATGCCTGATGTATCTCTTCCTTACAGTTTGCATTGTAGTCAAGAGCCTGGCTTTATTTCCTGGATGACTTCCCTGTAGATACTGGGGGACTGCTATCGGATACCCCCCTCACTGAAACTATCTTTTCCCCAAAATGGACAAGCCCTGGTCCCTCAGCCTCTCCTGAAATGGCAAGTGCTCCAGCTCCCAACCATCTTGGTGGCTCTCCCCTGAACACCCTCCAGTTTACCAATGCCTTTCTTGCACTGAGTGAGGGCACTAAAACTGGATGCGGTATCTAGATGTGGACTAATGAGGGGTATAATCCCTTCCAGCCATCCCCTGGTGATGCTGCTGTTCATACAGCCCAGGATGCTGTTGGCCATCTTTAATGACAGGGCATGTTGCTGGCTCTCTTGCAGCTTGCTGTCTACCACAATACCCAGGGTCTTCTCCACAGAGCTGCTCCCCAGCAGGCTCATCACTAGGCTGTATCATTGCAGGGGCTCTTCTTGCCCTGGTGTGGGGCTGGGCATTTGTCCCTGCTGAATTGCATGGTGTTCCTGTTGGTCCATTCTTCCAGCCTTTCTGGGTCCCTCTTAATGGCAGCTCTGTCCTCGAACATTTTCACTGGTCCCTCCAATTTGGTGTCATCTAGGAACTTGATAGAGTGCACTTGGTTGCCTCCTCCAGGTCATTTAGAAAGATGTGAAACAGAACAGGTCCCAGGATAAATTCTTGTGATACTCCACTTGTTACAGGCCTTCAGGCAGCATATGATCCATTAACCACAGCCCTTCAAGCCTGGTCATCCAAACAGTTTTTTATCCATCTACTTGTTCACCCATTCAGACCATAAGATACTAACTTGGGTAAAAGACTTCTGTGGGAGAATATTGTGTGTGTTTAAACTTGCTAAAGTCAGGGCAAATGACATCACAGAATCACAGGGTTGGAAGGGACCTCTGGAGATCATCTAGTCCAACCCCCCTGCCAGAGCAGGGTCACCTTAGAGCAGGTTGCACAGGAATGCGTCCAGGCAGGTTTTGAATGTCTCCAGAGACAGAGACTCCACCACCTCTCTGGGCAGCCTGTTCCAGTGCTCTGCCACCCTCAAAGTAAAGAAGTTCCTTCTCGTGTTTAGGTGGAACTTCCTATGTTCAAGTTTGTGCCCATTACCTCTGGTCCTGTCACTGGGCACCACTGAAAAGAGCCTGGCCCCGTCCTCCTGACACCCACCCTTTAAGTATTTGTAAATGTTGATAAGGTCCCCTCTCAGCCATCTCTTTTCTAGACT
>VYZM01020736.1:296-53328 GCA_013398915.1 Dromas ardeola | reverse complement strand
CAAAAACTGAACACAGTATTCAACATGAGGCCTCATCAGTGCCAAGTACAGGGGAATGATCACCTCCCTAGTCCTGCTGGACACCCTATTTCTGACACAATCCAGGATGCTCGTGGCCTTCATGACTACCTGGGTAGACTGATAACTCATATTCAGCTGGCAGTCGATCAACAGCCCCAGGTCCATTTCTGCAGGGCAGCTCTCTAGCCACTCTTCCCCAAGCCTGTAGCGCTGCATGGGATTGTCGTAACCCAAGTGCAGGACCCGGCACCTGGCTTTGTTAAACCTCATACCATTGACCTCTGCACATCAATCTATCCTGTCCAGATCCCTCTGCAAAGCCTTTATACCCTCAAGCAGATCAACACTCCCACCGAACTTGGTGTCTTCTGTAAACTTACTGAAGGTGCACTTGGTCCCCTCATCCAGATCATTGATAAAGATATTAAAGAGAACAGGCACCAATACTGAGCCCTAGGGAACACCACTTGTGACTGGCTGCCAACTGGATTTAACTCCATTTACTATAACTCTTTGGGCCTGGCTATCCCGCCAGTTTTTTACACAGCAAAGTGTATGCCCATCCAAGCTAGGATCAGCCACATTCCCCAGGAGAATGCTGTGAGAAACAGTGTCCCATTGTGCTCGAAGGCTCTCATCCTGCTGGGGGGTTTCAACCACCCTGACATCTGCTGGAAAAGAAACACGGCGAGCTGTAGACAACACAGGAGGATCCTGGAGTGCCTTGACGATAACTTCCTAAGACAGGAAATAGACAGCCTTACCCAAGGGGATGCCATACTGGACAACCCAAACACACTTACTTTGGCAGCAGAAGTCTAGCCCTTAGAATGTGAGTCGTCATGACCTCTATGTCTACCTGAGAACATGCGTGTCTATTACAGACACATTTCTTCATCCCAGGTGGGATCAGTAACTTCTCTTTGATCGCGGAGACAACAAAGAGGACCCCAAGGATGAGTTATGATCTCCATGACTTTTGAGATTGTGCCAACTCAGTGGATCATAAAACTAAATTATCTTGATACAGAGTTAGTGTGGAAAGGAAAGAATAATTATAAATATGTAAGAATTGGTTTTGTATTAATACAGAAATCCATAGACTCTGCCATGAGTTACAGCTAGCATTACTTTATGAAGAAAAACATAAAAGACTCTTTTAAAAAAAAAAATTAATGAGAATTTATTTCTAAGACTTTTGTCTATGCTTAAGTGAAGCAGAGTCTGGGTCTATTTTTGAGTTTTGGGGAAAGAGTGTTGAGGAGAATGCAAAAGGCTTTTACTGAAAAGTATATGAGTGGAAAACAATTTGAGAAAATAACCTTGTACCAAGATATTTTGAACAAAATCAGGTAGTTACAAATGCAAATCATGAATATTTTTCCATTTGCATTCACATATAAACGAAGAATGGCAGGTGTTGCTATTATCAATGTAATTTATACCTGCAAAGAGGCCAGTTTGCTTTAGGCTAGGCTTTGGTCACAGCTGGCATAAAATTGAGAGATGTTATGGTTTCTTTCTTTTGAATTTTGCTTTCTGTGAATCTAATACATACAAGTAAATTATTTAATGTCGAATTAAATAGGTTGAAATTTTTATTTAAATATTAGCTAAAATTACAGTAGTTTTGTTTTATTTTATTTTAAAACTCTCATGTTCTTCAATGGACTTTCAGCTTTGTTGTAAACTATTGCTCATTGTTTATCTGATCCTTTCTGAGTATATTAGTGCAACTTATGTTGGGCAAATTGTTACCTGGTGTGACGTATTCTTCCAGTAGACCAAGGATTTGGAACCATTATTACAGAGCTTTGTCACTGATATGAATATGATATGCCACCCTGAGGTCAGATCATAAAGAAAAGCAATTTGGAAGGCAGTGGAAGAGATAAAAAAGAGGGAGAAGAGAAAACAGTTTCTGGTGGCAAGTTTACATGTAGTGAAAGATGAAAGAGAACAAATACAAATAATGATTATGGAAGTAGAAGGAATGCAAGAGAGAAAGGAATGTAGAAAAACTTGCAGAAACTTTCACACCAGAGAAAAAGCCTATTATTAAAGTATTTCTAAACACTTGAAAAAGAACTGACTGATTAAAAACATTATAAAGAAGTGGTTTGTGATCGTCAATTACTTAACAGATGGAATCAAAGTACAAATTACGTGTTTCATTCAATTACTGCTAAGATGGCATAAAAGCATTTTAATTGTAATCAGAACTTACACTATTCAACATGGATATTGAAGGGAATAATGAGCAAGGAAATACAGCGACCCATTTATCTCTTTATCTATCTGCTTACCAAACATAAGCATTAAATTCAAGCAAACTGAATCAAAAAGCAGAACCAAGTTAATTAGTGTTACTGAATTAGCAGAACATATAAACTAGTGTCTACTTCAAGGTTGCTGAAATTTATCTCACCTTAAAGGAGATTTTGAATTTAATGCATAAAATGAACTAAAAAAAAAAATATTTTCACTCAAAATCAGAATAGAAAATACATTTTTGATACTCATATACTGACATTTTTTCTAGTAAATGATACACATCCCATAAGGATGTTGTTGAAGGCAAGGATTACTCAGTAGAAGAGTGGCAGATACTGTGGCTTGGGTTAGTTTTTAATATCCACTGCATAAGTATGGGTTGCTTTAATAAAACTAAAATAAACATCCAACTGATTTTATACATTTTTAATGTTAATTTTTTTCTCCCAACACTAATTTTACATCCTTACTTTTTCATTACTCTCTAATTTTGTTGCTTGTCTTTGGATTTTCCTGTTTCTGCTTTTCAGCATCTTTTTGCTTACCTTTTAAATGAGAAAACATACACAAGATTTTAAATCGTTTTGTTCATCCAGAGTGATAACAGAAGCTGTAAAACTGTCTTCCCTTTTTCTAGGAGTTTGGTTGTACTAGAGAGGAAAATATCTTTATTCTATCTGTTGCCAGTTCGAATGAATTGTGTGTGTTGCCAGGAGGAGTTTTCACTATGAATGGTGAAAGAACTCACCAGGTATAGAGGGATATGGATCTGGGACTTTGACGGAAATATAAAGGATTGGAGTGGTTGGACTAGAAACAATAAAAATGTAAGACTTCTGTGACAGTGTAGGAAACAGGCATGTAAAGAGACAAGTGAGGTAAAGGAAGAATAAGAATGTGCAAAGGTAGGAACTGCAGATCTAACTGCAACATTGGAGCTAGATTATCCAGTTAACCAAAGGCTAATAAAGCTAAAACGTGGCATGCGTTATTTATATTTCTCAATTCATAATTATATGTATGTTATTTATCATTTGATTTAAGGCAAGGACCAAGTTTTTATGCTGTGTGCATTATCTGTGCAAATGTGAAGCATCTTGCCTACAGAAACTATGTAAAGTTTGGAAGGACTGTGATTTCTGCTTGAACGAGAAGAAAAAAGCTCTATATAAATGCAAGCTGACTGTCATTGTTATAATTTACTATATTGCTCATTTATATTATTTCCAGACTATATTATTTTGTTATCTTTACTCTCACATAACTCCAAAATGAGTCTTTTTCCTTTCTTTCAGAAAGGTCAAGTACACTGTGGAATTTCAACAAAAATTCTTGATGAATAGTGTCAATATATTTTGTAAAGACATTATGTTGATGATGGATTTGTGCCATACCTCAGCAAAGCCATATGGCTTATTGGTGTCCTATTACTGAGTGATGAATTTATTAGTGATACCTCAGTAAACCTTCTTTCTGAAACACAGAAAGGCATCTGTTATCAAAGAGATCAAAACAAAAGAAGGTTAACCACCTACAGTCTACAAGAGCATGTGTTCATGCACGTGAGTAGGTTGCATTATCTCAAAATTTCATGACAGCAATTTTTGTGGTGTTTTCCCGATTATAGAATAGATAGGGCAGATGAGTATTTGGAGTCCTTTATCTAACACTAGTGATCCAGTTCTCAAGCCCTTGTAATAAAGCAAATCCAAGCTGTTTGAAATGTGATTAGTGTTAAGTTCTCCTCCTGAAAATTGTACAAACAGCAGAGAAGTAGCTTCTTCAGCTTTAGAAACAAATGAGTGAATTCTAGTAATTGCTCAAGACAGCTTGCAAACACCATCTTTTTTGTAGGATACGAAAGTAGTTCTTTGATTTCTTAAACGTGCACTACGAAACTTCACGTTTGTGACAAAGTAGTTGTCTATCTTTTCTTCTGGCTGTCTTCTTGTGTTTTATCAGACACAGATAAAGTGTGCTAATTCCTCTTTTTTTGCAACTTAAACTATTAACAGCAAGGAACACCCTGTACTCTCCTTGTAATGGTAAAATTTCCCCTTGAGGTATGATGAGACATTGAGGTATTGACTCCTTTGCCCCTAAAACCCTGTGCAGTCCTCTACAGTTGCTTGACATAAAAAGATATCTGGGAGGCCGTTTCTTTTCTCTTTAGAGGGGTGGAATAGTGTCAGAGGGCACGTATAGGAGGAGCAGTTGAATAATGATTGGTGTTTTTTTGAAAAAAATCCTTTTATTACAAGATCCCTTTGGCAGCTGTTAATGAGCTGCTGTGGGGGGACTAAATCAGGACAGCAAGGTACCCCAAGGGAGTACTTAGGTCAAGTCTACAGGGAGCACAAAAAATAACATGGACTGACAGCTTAGTTATTTAAAGATCTGGGCATCAACTTGTTCCTGCTTATTCTACCCTCACCAACACCACCTCCTTCCCACATGAGTATTACTCCAGGATAACAGTAAAAGTAGGACACATTTAACAATTTTAGGGTGGATAGAAAAGCATTCAATTACTGTAAAAATTACCAATGCTTGTGTAGACAGACACAATATCCCTTACATTCCTCTTGATATAAGAACTGACTTTTGGTTTTAGATTTTTAAGTTTGCTACCAAGTGACAGTTTTAGTATTATATTTATTATTTATTTATAATATAAATATTATTTTAATACATATAATATTATAAATAATCAGAACTGAGAGATGGATAAATAAAAAAAGTTTGCAAATAGAAGCAGAGGGGGTAGATATTGAATATGGTAGATACATGTATTTGATTCAGAAAAATAACTTATTCTAGCCTCATCCTCTTATACTGGCAGCTGATTTTTGCTATTTAATTTTCAAATTATTTGATCTGCTTTTGAGATAGTTTAACTGCTGATATAAATTCACCTAAAGAGGATATCATAGTGTTGACATTAAAAAAACCAACATATAAAGTTGATGGGAACACAGTTTTTACACAAATGATGATTGCTGACTGTAGCCAACACGATAGTCACAAGGGTGAGATAGAGAGCTAAGGAGAAATAGCTCAAAGGAGCCATTCAATTAAAGAAACCCAAACTGTGAGATATTCACTAGTGTAAAATCGAATACATGCCTTCAATTATATTTTTTTGTCTGCTTCTTGCATTTAACTGCATATGTACAATCAGTTTCACTTCATCTATGCATAAACAGTTAGATAAGCATGGCTTTTCGTGTTGCTGGAAACACTCTTTTGAGTAACAGTAGGAGGGGACATGTCCTGGTCATAACAAACTGATTTTTGAAATGGTTTAAAAAGGCATAAAATATATGTTTCATTTTTAATAAGAAAAGGTGTTACCTTACATAAGCAGTTTTTTTGTTTCTTTTGTTTTAATGCAATATTTCAAAGAATTTCAGGGTCATGTACCAAGAGCAATATACCAAGCGGATTGCAAAACATTCTGACCACAAACATTTCCAAATATCACACAGTAACCATTTTAGATAATACAGTTTGATACTAAGCAACGTACAGAAATTACGATTTTAAAATAATTTTAAAAGAAACATGAAAAACTGAACTTCTGCCAAAAGATCATGGCTGCAGTTATCTTTGAGTATGTGGAATTGCATGGAAAATACTGACGGTATTTTACCTTTGCAGAGTTTGTTGTAAGAAAAAAATGTGTTTTGTTTAAAATATTCAGATATAAGTGTTTACACTTATAGAGGTACAAGAAGAGGTACAAAATCCATAGAAAGGTGGGAAATGTCTCAGAATCCATACCAGACTGCAGATTAATTTCAAGTATTTTTATTTACTTGAAATTTTAAGAAACATTGCCCTACATTTTTTCCATTACATATGTAAAGTTCTTTATGCTATGAATTTGAGGTCCTGAGGAATGAAATTTTCTCAGTGTTTGTATGTCAGTATCTTTTCTTTCCTTCCTTCCTTCTTGCACTTTCTCCCCCTCTCTCTCTTTCCTTTCCTTCCTTCCTCCCTTCCTTCCTTCCTGCCCGCTCACCCTCCTCCTACCTTCCTGCCCTCCTACTTCCCCTCTTTTTTCAGGAATTCATGTATTACAGAGACTTCTGTGCCATAATAGAATAGAAAAACTGAACAGATGAATATTTACAGGGTGTTTATAAGGTGAGATCTGATCTTTCACGGGTATTCTAAAATTGAAATATTGCTAGAAAACAAAATTCTGCAATATTATAGCCCAGTGAATGCTTGCAGAGTATTTTAAAAGTTGGGTGAAAATTTATATAAATGTATATAAACCAATATGATGATTACTATTAAAAAGTCTGTATCTGGTATTTTCCTCTCAAGGCAGTTTTTCTTTAATCACAATAGGAAAGAAATACGGTAATTCAAGCTCTTTTTTAAAATTAAACAGAAAATATAGGGAAAGAATAGCTACATTGATGCAACATTGACAATTGAGCTAGATGTACAACAAACAAGAACAGGATGGATGCCCAGGGACTAGAGCCACTTTAACCACTGTATTCAGTGTCTGTGGCAAGGTGTTGGCAGTGGAAGGCTGCAGGGGTGGCCTCTGTGAGGAGAAGCAGGGGCTGTCCCGTATCAGACACAGCAGGTTCCATCTGGCTCCTATGGACCCACCATAAGACACAGCTGAGCTCATCAGCCATGCTGGTGGCACCTCTGGGAAAATGTATTTAAGAAAGGGCAGAAAACACCACACAGGCAGAGGAAGAGGGAACAAAAGTAGAGATAAATAACAGTAGGAGCAACAAAGTCAGAGGAGGAGAAAGAGGAGGTCCTCGATGGTCCCAGTGCAGGTATTGACATCAGGCCGCGCAAAACCCATGTCACAGCAGAGGAAAAGTGTGAGGAGAAAGGAGATGCAGAGAGAAACTGCTGTGTACTGACTACAATCTCCCCATCCCTCCTGCACTGCTCGCAGTGGGGATGGTAGGGATGGAGTGAAACTGAGCCTGGGAAAGGGGTACAGAAGGTTCTTGTTTTATTTTTTATCTTTTTGTTTCTCACCAGCTGAATATATTTAAATTGGGGATAAATTATTTTTTGCCAAGTCCAGTCAATTTTGCCTACATTTCCAATTGATAAGCAATCTCCCTGTCTTTATCTCAACCTACGAGAATTCTTATTACTGTTTTTTTTTTTTCCTATTTTCTCTCCCTTTCTGCTGAGTGGAGGGGAGTAAGTGAGTGTCTGGGTGGGAGTCTGGCTGTTAGCCAAGGCTAGCCCACCAAGACATTTTAACACCATAACATTTCAATTGTTAACCAAAACTGTAAGCCATTATGCAAATATAAAATATATTTACTGCCCCTAAAAGCTTGCAATCTGCAAGAGGAAAATCAGTTTCAACAATGACACCAGAACTTCAGGGAGTATGTTCTCAGTTTCCTGATCATGAGTGAGAATTTAATTCTGTATTAGCTTAAAAATATAAGCTTAAAAATTTCAACTTTTTTAAAGCTTAAATGTTAACAGTTACTCATGTAGTCAGTATCTCATTTTAGTTCCTTCGTTCACTGGTTCTTTTTCATTCCTACAACCCATGAGAAATGTGTTCTGTTGAAGCTAATTGTAAGCTGTTACGAATGTATAAATACAATAATTTAGGAGTACAAACTTCATTGGAAAGTACAGAGGGTTTGACCTAAACTGACCTACCCAGGACGTTTATAAGCAGAAAGACATATTTTAATGACCTGTGTGCAAGTCATATGAAAAAAATATGCATTCTGCTTTATAAATGAATTGATTCATTTTCTGTGAGTGTGGTTTTCAATCGTACTCTGTAGAGACCTCTACTGTGTTTGTCTGGGTGAAAACTGATATGTGTGTCAATTCCTTTTAATTTTCTTTTCAAAGTTAATTAGGAAGTATTAAGTATGGAGGAGGGCAGCGGGTAAAGAATTTTATGAGACATATGCCAAACAGTTCTACAGCTATTCTAATTAGATTTAATTTCCAAAGGCATATAAAAAGGAGCCATCAGAGGGAGGTTATTAGAAGAACTGTGCTAAACAATTTAACAGTCATTTGGAAGCTGAAGAAATAAAGTGCAATTTCCAGTGATTTTATTTAAAAAAATAACAGGACTCTGTTTTGCCTCATTTTATTTTTAAAGAAAAGTTGACCAAATGTTTGTGAAGACTGAGTAGAGATTTTTAATTTTATTTTTAACTGACAAAATCTAGGAGACTGAGAAATGCTTAATGTCCAGCAATGGGTGTACTTTCCTAGTTCCAAGTTGGCTTAGACAAAGTGGCTTGGAAATTAACACCTAGGTGACACTGCAAAAGAGTAAGCAAAAGAGGGTAAGCTAAACCCAAACCCTCTACAGAGCCTTGAAGACTCAGCTAGACTCGACCATTAGTAGGATTTGATCCAATATACCTGATCTGTTTTGCAGAAGTACTGAATGAGGCACCCGCCAATTCAGTCCCTAGTTATTGCAACATTATGAATGGCAGGGGTTTGATGAAGACTGACAGAAGTATTAGATTTTTGCCAAATGTAACCAAGCGGATGCAATTTTATTATATGTTTATTAACAAACAAGATAATTTTGAGAGACCACCTGTCCTGGCAGCAGGGAGAGAGGGAAGAGAACAGCTGCCTTGAGCAATTGCCAGCTGTCTCCCCATCCTCATGCTCAGATCCAGAGTTAAATGACTGTGCAGAGCCCTGATGGATTTATAGAGCAACCTGCATAGGACAGATTACTCACAAGGTAACTCTTGTCTCACCTCAAGACTTTATCTTAGGCATCACTTCATGGGCCATGATGGTCGAAAGAATTGAAGCCTCGTTAAATTCTAAACATCCTATGGCCCAAGGATGGCATACGTGAAGCTATACTCCGTACTGAGAAAGTAAGACAAAAGACTTGCTTCAATTCGGCAGAGCCACGACCAGAGAAAAGCAAGGTGAGGCGAAGCAAGGCAAAGGAAGAATAGACGCTACTGTATGGAAAAGTAGAGGGTAGAGGGTAAGGCCTAAATGTCATCATTCCTCCAGAGGTAAAGTTACATAGCAACATCAGTTCAAGATTTGTGTTAGTATATGCAGGTGTCATGGTTTCATTCTACAAGCAGCTTCACAGGGCATGCCATTCTTGTATGCAACTCTGTCATACTATAGCTGTGATTTCCAAGATATCAAGGTCTGCAAATGATATCTAAGAAAAGTACAATGAAAAAAAGTAATGAAAAATATCCTGTATATTATCCTAATAGTCCTCTTTTCCTTTTTTATTGTCTATTGTGAGGGGCAGGGCATAAAGAATAGGAAGTTAAGGTTGTCTGAAAAGGTCAAAGACCTGTCTAGACTTCTACCTAATCTGAGACTCTGGCATGTACTTAGGAAAAACAGCTAGAAGAGGAGTATAACCCCTCAGCTTCCAAAAAGCCTTCTCTTCTATGATTTTTTGAACATTTTTGAACCTCCTTACATTTTTAGTGAGTTCCACAGATTTTTATAGTTTGTATGAAAATACACCAGCTAAACCTGCTGCCTCATCCTTTATTCCTCTGCATCAATTCTCTAGTAAAACTAGGTAATAAACATGTGTAGTTCATCTTTTTAATGTCATCTGTGATTTTAGAAACCTGTATCTTATTGTCTTTCGGTTTTGTCTTTCCCAGGAAGAAGAATGATTGTCTTTTAATCTCTCCTCATACAGCAACCTTTTAATATCTTTGATGATTTTCTTTGCTTTCCTTTTTTTCTTTTTTTGTTCTACTACATGATTTTTGAGACAGGAGGACAAGACCAGCACACAATGTTAAAGATAGTAAAAAAAAAAAAAAAGGGGTTTCCACAATGGCATAAAGAAATTTTCTGTTTTGTTTTTTATTTATTTCTGAATAATTCCTGATGTCTGGTTTGAATTTTTGAGCAATGATGTTCACTTAGCTAATATTTTTAGAAAACAATCTGCAGTTGCTTCAATATCTTTGGACTCATCACAGACTTTGGATAAGTAGGATCATTTTCCCTATGTGAACAACAGACATTGCATTTTATTTGACATTTTACTGCACTTGCCCTTTCCTCTGGATCCCTCACCAAACTCATAGTTTGAAAGAAAACATAAATAAACAACTTCTGTCTACACAGGACTTGTGCTTTTTGCATCCATCTGAAATTCTTCATCGGTTTTCACTCTTCAGTAGAAGGCCAAAATAAGACAACCTCCTGTACCTTTCCAATGGTGCTCCTTCTGGATTTTTTTCTAATCAATGCCCTATGCCTGTGGTGGGTCTCTGCTCTCAGCGGTACTCAATTTTCTCTCACTAATGAACATGTTGTCTGTGTGTTCAACACAGAGCAGTCTGTCAGTGCACACACTGAACCTTTGCCCTTCCTATGTTCAAAAAGTCAGAAGATTCAGATCAGCTGTGTACCGGCTGATCAAGAGCTTACATTTTAGGCACTACGTATGGTTATGTGGTCCATTCTGAAACAGGATTTTGGGTAGCAGGCCTACGGTTTATATTCATGCTTCCAACTCAGGTTTCCCATGACCTGATGTATCATTTAAGCGTTATGTGGTAGAGCAAATAGAACTTTCTGCTCTGAGTTATCTTCTTGACTGCAGAAGGGTTTACATATTATAACCCAAGAGAGTTCTTTCTAGAATTCTACGAGGAATAAAATATCAAAAATACAAACATTAAATTATTGTTTCTGATTTTCTGACTTGAGAGTGAAGATCACTATGATTCTGCTAAAACTCTTCTCTCTCAAGATGTCATTCTTTAAAAGTATCTGTGTGCTGCAGTACTGGTGACATTTTAGATTCAGGGCAGAGTTTGAAACGTTTATTTTTTGTGCACCAATCAGCTTCTGAGGGCTGCAGGATTCCTATAGGAATTTGTCTAAGACCGGACTAAGAAAACACAACTGTTCTCAGCTTTAGTAGACATGAAATAGAGTTGTGTGGGAATGAAGAACACTGTTTCACTTATGTTTGTCTTAGGTTTGACCATCGCTATGACCAAATGCCAGAGAGTGGAACATTATTTTCTGTCTGCAGCATCTGTCTCCTTGGCAAATTCCTCAGACAATTATGTTGGCAGCTTTGGAGTAGCCTCTAGGTCTGTCATGTAGCTCCCCTTGTCCTTGCAACACTGTTTTATAGTGATTCAATTTGTTTCTGAATAATGTCTGTAATTTTTATGCGATTAAGCTCCAACACAAATCACTTATGAGATCTCTAAGCCAATCTTTTTATGGCAATATGCAGTACTTATTAACTATTGACAGTCCCCCTACCAAGTATTTATTATAACAAATAAGAACTGTAACACAAATTATTGCTTTGCCAGCCTGGAAATATTCCAGCCTTTGCATTGATACAGTCCTTTGGGAATATTCCTAGTTTCTATTTAGAGTTACACAGTCATTTTTCAGATTATTGCACTCAAGTTTAACCCATGCCAGTCTCATTTCCTATCAGTTAATCTATGCAATTAAAATCCCATGTACATGCTTGATGTTATGTCTAACCAGAAGACTCTTGTGTAACTGGTTACATAATAGTTTGCTTTTATATCCAGCATCAACGTATTCTTGGAGATTAACCATTCAAAAGATACTTGCAAAAGATTTGCAGCCAGATTAAAAACTGAATCTTCACTGATGATGAATACGTAGAGGTGAATTTTTTATTCATTTGAGAATCTTTCGTTTAAATATTAAAACCAATTATAAGTAATTTCCTTATGTTCACATATAGCAATACAATTTATAAGTAAAATATAGGTTTGTGAAAGAATATACAAAGATTTCCTGGCAATCAGGATTAGAGTTTTAGAAGGGCACAGGCCTAAAATAACTTAAAAAAAGCTATGTTCTACTGCTCTTGATAGGTTGATTTGAAACTCTTTTTTGTTCTTTTAGTAAATAAATTCCCAATAAGAAGAACGTTTCCTGTGGAATACTGCCAGATATTTCTTTAAATAGTTGTCTATGCGAATGTAGGAAGGAAGCCTTTGTCAACTTCAAATAATCCAAAACATCTCATCAAAATTCTTACTGAAATCATGGAGAATTAGGTACTTTAATACTTTTGGAAATCCTATCAAACAACTATTGCATAATTATATACCTAAATATTTTTAACATAGTTGCTCAGATTTTAAAGAGTTTTGAATTAAAATATTTGAGGTGTTAAATAAAAAAAATCCATATTTTTTTTTAATTTGACATATTCATACATCATTTTTTTCAACATCAAATGTGCTGATGAAGTTACATGAAGTTACATCTCGTTGAAACACAGGTCACTATTTTTCATACATTAAAACATCTTTTACAATGAAAGAATACCCATTTTTCTAGTGTCGGTGTCATTTGTATTGAGGCTTTTAGAAATAATAATTATGTATCACATATAAGAAATCAAGCAAATAATAATAAAAAATTGTTTATGAAAGGAATAACTAGGATTATTTTCCCTATGTGAACTACAGAAATTGCATTTTATTTGACATTTTACTTGCCCTTTCTTTTGGATCCCTCACCAAACTCATAATTCAAATCGTTTATAAAATAAATAAAGATAACAACAGTATAAGATCTTAAACATAATGTGTTAGTTGTTGTCTTTCTTAAGAAAGTTATATTTATGTTCATTGACTTATTAGTTTGAAAGGTATGTAGAAGCAAAAATTAAGGAAATCTTAGCATAAAAATGTGTAAGGTGTTTACAATTTTTTTTTTTGACAGATTATTGAAGTAATAATGGAAAATCAAAATAAGATTACTCTATCAAGTAATAGAATAAAGCATACCAAACATATCATGGAGAATATAACCTATGGGTAGTGCCTACAAACATTCAGGTGAAGAAGATGTTCTCTGGAGATAGGCACACATAGAGATGCTATTACTTCCATAAGTTAAGATTCATGATATGAGATATTTGCCTCATTCATGCTAAGGTGATGAGTTTATGATGATAAATGATAATATCTGTGAGTTATGTAATTTGTCACTATATGCAATTAATTTTCACAGTAAATAATTTTTACTTTTATTATTTTTATTTTTAGTGAAAGTATCCAATTTTTCATACGTGGTCACAGGAATTTGAAAAAAACTGTCTTAATTACCACAATCAGTTGGTCACCAGTAGCCTACAGACCATATTTCGGGACATGCAAATTTATGAGTCCCAAATTCAGCCTCTCAGAACGAAATCAAAAAGTTGCCTTTCGTACTGGATCAGTAGTTGTAAATCAATATATTCTTCATTAAATCCATTGCTACATCGATTTGTGCTAGCAAAACGTAACCCTAAAGTATTTAAAAATCAATTAGTTAACGTCTGGATCCAATGTCAAAGTATTATTAAGGGTTGGATCTCACTTGAGTTATTGTCACCTCTGTATCCTGCTGCAGCTTCTTTTTTTCCCCCATCCTTACTCCATCCTATTGAGAGTGATTTGCACTGCTTGGTTGCTGTGGCAGCAGAGGGACCCTAAGATGGGAGTAATGTGTGCACTCTGGAGACGAGCCTCTGACCTTTTTCTCACCCACATCTTTGTCTTCCTCCCCCACAGTGCATCTCAAGCTTCTGGGTAGGAGAACATTTTTCACCTCATGGGACTCTTGTGTTAAAAAAAATAAAATAAAATAAAAAAAAAAAATCACTGATAACATTCAAGGTCTTGAACCCATTTTAGATAGTAGCGTTTGCTTACCTGCCATACCTCCTGTAATATTCAGATATAGCAACAAAATCCAGGATGAATTAGTTGAATCTTGGAGTCCTAAACAGGTGTATGAGAAATTCGTATATGCTTGCTGTTTCTTATTTGGTTGGCCTGCCTTATAGATATTTCAGGTTAATTTGCAAACATTGCAAAAAGACAGAGAAATAAATGCACAGTTTTCAAAATGTGCATCAAGCAAGCAGTGAGAATCTGCTTAGTGGGTTAGAAAGAAATTATAAAATTTTATTATTCCCCCCCCCCCCCCAAAAAAAAAAAAAAAATGATTGATATCTGCAAAGTGATCATGTGCTTGAACCACTTTATCAACTTCTGTCTGGATAGAGAATTTCTCTGTCACAAACCAGAACAGTTTTCAGTAGTGAGAGCTCTGGTTATTACTGGTTTTGTGGTTACACTTACGTTGTGTAGAGCAAAAGGCTAACAGCTTGTAACACTGTTTGAAAACATTGCTTGCAGATGGCGTCTCTTGCAAATTGCAATTGTATCAGTATGTAATACTCTTAAAGTTCTCTACACTGTTAAAATTGTTGAATAATTTTGCTGTGATTAATCAAACTGATCAAATAAAGGTACAGTTAAAAAAAGATTTGGATCACATATCAAGAAGTGAAAACTGAAAAAAAAAATAATTCATAGAAATGTGTCTGAGTAATGCTGCATTGTAATATTTGGGGAGGGAAAGAGGCAGGGTAACAGAAAGAAAAAAAAAACAGAGAGAATCTTCAAACATTCAGTAATTTTACAAAGATATATCAGTACCAGAAATCAACCAATACCCAACCGATTTACCTTTCAAGTGACTAGGAACATTTCCTTTCCAATTCCTCTTTGTTAATGTGAAGAAAAAAGATTCTGCTACGTGGTTTAACTGTAAAAAATATCTTTTTGTTGTTGTTGTTAGAGTACTTTATATTTGAGAAAAATGCACCATGTTTTTCAGTTTACAGTTCTTCATTTGTGTTTCTAACTTCAGATTTGATTTCCTAAAGCAGATTTGTGTATGTTGCATATGATTTTGCTGTAGCTTGCTCATGCGCTTGATAAAAGAAGTGAAGAATTACATAGATACTTACCGGCATGTAAATGAAACAGAGGAAAGAGAATTTAAATGTGGGGATAAGAAACCAGCCCTTGTGTGCTCAAACTCCCAGTAATCGCATTAGCAACAGCTTGAATTTAGAAAGTGCTTTATGTAAAAAGGTATAAAAGACCACCTTTTTAATGCACTCACTAAAAAGAAACAAAATGAAAGGACTGTAGAGAATTGTCATGGCATGCATGAGGTCAGACTGTTCTCCCCAAGCATGGATTTAATACCTCTTTTTTCTCGTTCACCCAGAAGCAACAAATACAATTCACTGTTCAGTCAGACGTCCTTTAGCTTACATGAGAATTGTTCTTTGATTTCATAGACTGTCACAATTAGGATTTCTGGTCTGTGAAATGGATATTGGGTAACCAGTCCTTGCTTTTTTCACCATTTATGTAATCTATGTACTTCCTTGAAAGTAACTGTGCTAAGTATTTAAATACAAAATTTTTGAAATGGAATGTCTAAAGAGAAAAAATCTGAAACTATTCCTAACTATTAAAATTCCATTAACATTTCTGTTCCCACAGCTGAGGCACTAATGTCCCAGGCCTCAAAACTATTTGAATAGATGCTTCAATATTTTCCTTTAACATAACCCAAACCAGAAATGAAAGCACTCTATTATTTGTCTAAGATTTCCATTCAAATACTTCTCCATAGGATCCAAAATCCAAATACAAGGTTTTCATTTTTTACTCCAGCTGTCAAACCTTACTGATGATGACTGCCTGTCCTGAA
Organism: Dromas ardeola; assembly: GCA_013398915.1. Taxonomy (NCBI): domain Eukaryota; kingdom Metazoa; phylum Chordata; class Aves; order Charadriiformes; family Dromadidae; genus Dromas; species Dromas ardeola. Next base: position 37,452 of record VYZM01020736.1, on the reverse strand, counting down.
AGCTTAGTCTTTGGGATGGCCATAGGTCAGCTTGCTTCTTCTCCGACTCACTTTCTTCTCACTTCCCTGCTGTTCCCACCCCCATAACACATGGCCTGGGACAGGCCTGGAGGTCACCCATCAGGGTATGAGCTCCCCTTGCTTATGACAAGTCATCACCATTACAGAGACTGTACTCTACTCTAGACTTTCCAGCTTCCAGCTTATGTGACCTTTAGCTGTAGGTATGTTATTATACGTTTAGATCCATGTTTAAGCCCTGATTTACTGTTCAGAATCACAGAATACTGTAGGCTGGAAGGGATCTCTGAAGATCATGTAGTTTCTTCATACTAGGAACTACCCTAAATTTGAGCAGAGACTCATTACATCTTGCAAACTCTTTGGTTCAGGGCAGGGACAGCTCAGAAAAGTGCAGTGGAATTGATGTATTTATACAGCTTAGGCAGACGTGAGAGGGACCGGAGGTGCCATATGCTACCTGAGACAGGTACCAGCTGCAGGCCTCAGAGTATGGCTGTTTGCCAGTACTCTCAGCAGTGTCAGTGCCTGTTTTAGTGAAAACTGCTCTCCTGATCCCCTGCTCCAAGTCCACTAAAGGAGTGGGGTAGAGTACAAAAGAGGGGAGGCAATCTAACTGGCAGATTCACTGATGTCAAGTGCCTATCTCAGATGTGAAACAGTGTTGCAAGTTTTCACCCAGAGTAAAACACATAAACTATCTGTGGTTTCAACTAACCTGCTTGATTTTGCAGTGGAACACATTGCTGGAGAAATCTTATGCATTTTATTGGACTCATGTGTGAAGAATCGGAAAGTCAAGCCCAGTGACCGTGCTTCCTTATTTCGGTACCAATAGTGCCAAACTAAAGCCCAGAGCTCAAGCAGTGTCTTACATTCAAAGATAAATACCTTGGAATAACTGATTCTTCACTCTTCTGAAATTATTGTTTCAAATTTTAATTAGAATCCAAGATGCTGGGTTGCATGAGGAGGAATATTGCCCACAGGTCGAGGGAGGTGATCCTTCTCCTCTCCTCAACTCTGGTGAGGCCACACATGAATTACTGTGTCCAGTTCTGTTCTCACCACTACAGGAGAGACAGATGGACATACTGGAGAGAGCCAAACAAAGGGTCACTAAGATGATGAAGGAACTGGAGCATCTCTCTTATGAGGAAAGGCTGAGAGACCTGTGGCTGTTTAGCCTGGAGAAGAGATAGCTCAGGGGGATCTCATAGATGTATATAAATACCTGAAGGGAGGATGCAAAGAGGATGGAGTTAGACTCTCTTCAGTGGTGCCCAGTGACAGGACCAGAGGCAATGGGCACAAACTGAAATACAGAAGGGTCCATTTAAACATCAGGAAATACTGTCACTGTGAGGCTGACTGAGCACTGGCACAAGTTGCCCAGCGAGGTTGTGGAACTTCCCTTCCAGGAGATACTCAGAAGCCACCTGGACATGGTCCTGGGTAACTGGCTGTAGATGGCCCTGTTTGAGCAGTGGGATTGGACCAGATGACCTCCAGAGGTCCCTTCCAACCTCAACCATTCTGTGATTCCGTGATGTGAGAATAAAATCTGTGTCTTTGCTGTATCCAACAAAATACAGATCTGCTTCAAAACTCAGTGTTAACATACCAAATTGACTGCAGGCTCTTTCATTCTATGTTTGCATTCCTTCCCATCAAGCCCCTCACGTCTGCATGCAGTATGCATATCTGCTATGTCCTTCAGGCTCAATTTCAAATCACTGCAATTTTGCCAGCTCAAAATTTTGCTTCAGAACTTTTCAACTTTTACGTCACAAAAGGTGAAAAAATATTTTCTGAATTTGACAAACCAGTCTCACAATTTACTGGAGCACCTCTTCTACAAGGACAGGCTCAGACAGTTTGGGTTGTTTAGCCTAGAGGAAAGAAGGCTCCAGGGAGACTTTATGGTGGCCTTCCAATCCTGAAAGGGGGCCTACAGGAAAGATGGGAGGGGCTCTTTATCATGGAGTGTAGTGATAGGACACGGGATAACGGCCTCAAACTGAAAGAGGGTAGATTTAGATTGGATATCAGGAAGAAATTCTTTACTGTGAGGGGGGAGAGACACTGGAACAAGTTGCCCAGGGAAGTTGTGGATGCCCCATCGCTGGAGGTGTTCAAGGTGAGGTTGGACAGGGCTTTGAGCAACCTGGTCTAGTGGGAGGTGTCCCTGTCCACGGCAAGGGAGTTGGACTAGATGATCTTTAAGGTCCCTTCCAACACAATTGATTCTATGATTCTAAAAGTCATTGAATAGGGAAATTTCTACAAATAAGGAAATACATACAATTGACTTGAGAAGATTTAATTTTATAAAACTAAAAAAGCAACTGTAAGAAAGCTGGGGTTCATTATAATAACTCTCTTCTTCCTTCCTCAACCAAATCAAAACTGAAGGAACAGTAAAATCTCAGACAGTACTGACTTCAGTTTGGATTTATAGGCATGACTGAAATTAGTTTAACTTAACTGCTTAACAACAATAACTCAAGGAAATAAAAAGAAACCATATGAGATAAGGGAAAGGCATCTATCACCAAAATATATCAGAATCAGAACTTATTACCAGCACCTGAATGAACAAACTGTGTTGATTTTTAATGCCATATCCGCTGTTCACAAAATATGATGACCACCACCACCGCCCCAGGAAAAAAATGTGTTACTTTATATTTTGGAGAGGTCCAAATCAATGTATGATATGTAGCTTAGATGATGGTAATTTATTTTAAAAAGCGTTTTTGACAAAAATATGTTCAAGGTTTTTGAAACATAAAGAAAGCAGAAAATAAGGACACCCCTCATATTGTCTCTCTGGAGAGTAACAGCCACACAAAGACCTCTTCCATGAAATGCGTAGGTTGCCTTTGCAAGATGTTTAACAGTTTCAGCTGTGAACAGCTGTTCCGCTGTTTCTCCAAACTAATTTCTGAAGCCAGTGACTGGGCTGATCTATCACTCACAGTTTTGCATATGCTTGTTGGCTAGTTTGCTAGATTTTGTCCCTTAACATATTTTATTTTCTACATTTCCACCTTTATAATAAAACTTACACAGTCAACACATGGTTGTCAGGCTTTTAAGGACTTTTGTTGCTCATTTTAAATAAATATGCGTTTAACATCTAATCTTTTTTGTTAGCCTTCATTTTTGTGCTATGGGTAAAGAAAATAAGCAATTACCTCTCTTATGAAGAAAGGCTGAGGGAATTGGGTCTGTTTAGTCTGGAAAAGAGACGGCTGAGGGGTGACCTTATTAACACATACAAATACTTAAAGGGTGGGTGTCAGGAGGATGGGGCCAGGCTCTTTTCAGTGGTGCCTGGCAACAGGAGAAGAGGTAATGGGCACAAACTTGAGTGTAGGAAGTTCCATCTCAACATGAGGAGGAACTTCTTTACTTTGAGGGTGGCAGAGCACTGGAACAGGCTGCCCAGAGAGGTGGTGGAGTCTCCACCTCTGGAGACATTCAAAACCCGCCTGGACGCGTTCCTGTGCAACCTGCTCTAAGGTGACCCTGCTCTGGCAGGGGGGTTGGACTAGATGATCTCCAGAGGTCCCTTCCAACCCTATGATTCTGTGATTCTGTGATTCTGTGATTTCTCTCTAATTTATATACCTAAGTTAAGACAGGGCTTTAGAGCTTGAATTTGAGATCTTTCAAACAATTCCAATATTGGTTAAGATTCGAAACTATTTTACATGAATAAATCACCCTAATCCTTTTAAAAAAAAAAAAAAAAAATCCAGGAAATTGAAAGAATGAGATACACCCACATTTACAATTGAAGTTGTTAGTTTTCTGATGCTTTTTATAAAATACAATATTCTATCAGCTGAAGCTTAGAGAAAATTTAGCATGAATTTGTTTGTGTTCCAAACAAGAAAGGTTTTCTCCACCATAAAAATACAGATTGTAGTGTAAAAAATATGGCAACTGTGAAACTGGTATAAAAGAGATCTGAACAAAATGTTTCAAGTTCCCTACCTTTTCCCACCACAATATATATTAATGGAAGGGTAATTAACTATGTAATGACGTGTTATCTATAAAAAGAACATTTGTGGTGAAAAAGACCTCTAATTTTACATACCAGTTTGAACAACAAATAAGTTGTTTTAACCAGCCTCATTAAAAAAAATTCTGAAACCAGAAAAAAGGCTGAGTGAGAGACAGAATTCAATTGCTTTTTAGTTGCTGGTGGATAAGTTTATATTGTCACTAACACCAAACGTCCCCGATGAAATTAGAGATCCATTGCATTGAAAAAAAAATCACAAGAAAATAAAAATATTTTAAAAATGCCCACCAAAAATCTATATATACTAACACCTGTTAATGCAAAACTAATGCTAATTTCAAAACACAAACAATGATTATGCTGAATTTCATTACTGTGCAGAAACAAAATATTAATGTGCACTTGCAGCATCTAAATGGTAAAGAATGTTAAGCCAGAGGAAACTAAGCCCCTACGGTATCTTAGAGAGGCTTAATTATTTTTTTTTTTTTTTAAGTCTGCATCTTTAGTGGTGAGGTTATTCTCTGTATGACTTTTTCAGAGCAATTAAAACATAATTGCTAGGTGTGCTCTGTGTACTACCAGTAACTCAAAATAAATTAAAGGAAGATACTTCTATTGTTTTCATTTTGTGTTCGGCATATCTATTGATCCTGTAATCATTGCAGGGAAATGTGAGTGATGCTTTTTTTTTTTGTTCCCTAGTACTGTTGTGTGAGTTGTAGGAGTGAGACATTTCATTGGTTATATGTCATCTCCTCGGAACACCTTTGTTGTGTAGATATTCCAGCTTGATTTAGCTTTTAAATCCAGGATGAAAGCCTAGTTTCTTGATGTATCTGAGTATGTTCATTGAAGTGATGTCAGAGATGTTACTTCCAGGTATATTTCTTTGGTTTGATTATTTTTGTTATGTTATGTTGCTATGCCTAAAAGGTGCATTAAAAAAGCTGGTGATAGACAACCGTGTCTGGGCCAAAGTGGAGGAAATGCACACAGAACATTCTGCTAATTTTTTTGAGCACTCAGTCCTAGACATGCATATAAAAACTACATGAGTAGTAGACCGAAATTATACACAGCTATTTAAAAAAAATAAATCTTTCGGCTCTTATTACTTTCCTAATTAGTTTCAGTCCCAAGGCAACCAATTAATTATATTCTTTGAAAATGAACTTTTCCCCTTCTAAATTCATTCAAGCCTTTCCTTTCCCCAGTCTTTGGGCTTTACATGTTCAGTTTGAAATTCTAAATAACTTGTAAATATTACAAATCGAAAATGTTCTTATATTTTTACTGCTCTTAATTTTAAAAGTTTTAAAACAAACAAAATAAAGAATTTTTTTCAGTTTTCCTTCAAAGTCCTCATTTTATCTAGGGAAATAAATGTAGATCTCTGTCTCATGAAAAGGCAAAATATGGAGAATTTTGAAGTTGAAAGCAAAGGAAAATAAATGGTTTTTCTTAGGGAACTGTTGTGTCTTTGTGTGTCTCTATGTTTCAGTTTAGGAAATAATAGTGAAAAAAATATCAGGTTTTGATAGAAATTCAATTCCAGTCAGTTAATTATATTTCACTTTTTTCATAACTCAGACACCCATGAACTGTAGAGAAAACCAGGGAAATTAAATTAATTCTTCTAATGCATGTGTACCTACATGCAATCTCTAATTTCATCATTTAGAATTTCTGTTTCCAAAGCATCACTATGTGGAAGCCTGGAGTGAAGTGCAATAACTAATATATAGAACTCAGTTTCAACAATCATATCACTGCTTTATGCGTAATTCTCAGAAGACCAACAATACAAATAACTACAAGCTTTGCTATAAGTGAAGACTGCAGCAACTACAGCACTTTAGAGCCCAGCATTGGCAAAACCATTTTGAATCTAGTTTGTGGCTTGACAAAGTGCTGCAACATTTTTATGAATAAGAAAAAAATTACAAAGCATGAAGACTTAGCCATTATGTTCTCTAACTAATGATGCCAAGCTCTGTGCTATATAATCCTAGTATACAGGAAGCTCTTCTGATGTTTACAAATTCAAAGAGTACATTTGATATTAAAAAAAAGAACAATTAGGCAAGGAACTTTTGTTTCACAGTTCAGATGAAATGGCTAGTATGCATACGAATGGATAGATTTAGGCAGTCTGTAGTAATGAAAACAGGAGATAAATAATCTAGGTCTTTTCAGTTCAGATACGGAAAATCCCGTGGGGCTTTGTGTTTGATTTTCAGCACTTTTTAGTATGTCTGCAGGAACAGAACCATGAAATATCTGTTATCCAGTCTAACAAATTCTGGAACCAAGAAGGAAAGTATGATTTCACTCCTGCCTGCTTTCTCTCCTTCCTTTTTTTATTTTTTTTAATTTTTATTTTTTTTTAGTAAAACAGTTCTAACTGAGAACTCAATGTAAGTCCTACCTTGCAAAATATTTAGGACTACGCTACTGATCTTATTTTCTCCAATTACCTTGCAAACAGTTTTCATGCAGTTACTACACTCTGTCACAAATAACATTAATTGTCTGTGTGTGTGTGTGCCTATGTATGCCACTATTAAAATACTGTTCAGCGTGCCTAGACTTCTTGACCTTCTCAGTGCTATATATATGCACAGTAAAATATTATTCCTGCACCACAGTGTTTTCAAGTTCTATTTAATGAATAAATTAAATACAAGAGAGACTATGATGGACTAGTAATAAGTCTATGATGCCTTCAGAGAATCATTTGTTTGCACAGAGAAATATTTGATACTTCTGATAAATGGACAACTCACCTTGCCAACAGCATCATCACAAAGAGAACTTTATTTTTTCTTACATCTCATAGACTTTGGAAACATTTTGATAATTAAGCTATGGTAATACTGTGGGAAATTCCTGATATTTTACCTGAAGTTATCAAATAAAGGCAAAAAACTTTAATTATAGAATCTCTCTATAAATCTTATTTCTAATCTAATTTTAACTCAAACATCATTAAGAGAGCTCTATTAGATTTAAACAGAATGGACCAGAACATGTACTATTAGAAAATAACTAATATCTTGTTTTGTTTTCCTTTTTTCCTTAATTTGATATGAGTATATAATCTGTAATATAATGAATGTATTACTTTAGTAGCCTCCTGTGTTTCAATTTTGGTTCTAGAGTACACGCTTTTACTAACTATGGGTTCATTTCAGCATGTCAGAGCACTTTGATGTAACAAAGTACTCAAGTCTGTGTTTATAGACACGTGAATGATTAGTCCCATTGAACTGGTAAGAGTATGTAATATCCAGCATGGAAGAGCATGGGATTATTTGCCAGAATCTTATTGCATTTTAATGTAGCTGAACATATGAAAGATATGAATTCTCATTAAAATCTTGGTTGGTCACGTTATTCAGGTTTCATGACTGATTCTTTTAACAGAAGACTAGGAATAAAGCAATGTCCTTGTAGTATAAATCCACCATATTGTGTGGAGTTCCAAATACGCTAATAAGCATTTTTTTGTTTGTTCTAAAGATTCATGTATAGCTCATAAAGTCAAATAAATAGAATAGCTTATATTATTGAGTAGCAGTCAATCAGTTTTGACTTGTGTCCTCAATAAAATGTTATTATGTCCATGTTTTATTTTATTTAGTTAGGTCTAAATAAGATGATCAAAACTAAACCAGTTATGAGTCAAGCAGTGCAATAAAATAAAATAAAATAATAAAGTAAGAGAGAAAATCCCTTCTTAGTTTTAGCCATAATTGTAGGCAGCAAGAATGCAGTCCATTTGTATTTTCACTGAAGTATGAAGATATAGATCACCTGGACATTAATTAAGTCTGTGGCAATTCTGTGGTCTAACAAAGCAAGGGAGATGCAACAAAGGAAGCTGAACATTACATCTGATCTTTGGTACCTAACCGAGATGCTGGAAGCCTGTCATGCTAGAATACCACCTACACTCCACCTCTAGTTCATACACAGAGATGTGAACATAAGAAGGTGTTGTATTGATTTCATATTTAAAACCACACTCTGAGTTAGAAAAACAAGGTTTCTTCATGAATTAACAATCCTAGTTTCTGTACTTCCCTTGTAAGATTCTTTGGGATGTTTGGATTGCTCTTTGGACAAGAAAATCAATTTGTCTGAAAAGAGATTTATGTCATTCGAGTAAACAATTTACCTTAAAATTGCACAATGAAGGAATGCTCTGAAAAGACTCTTATTGGAAGGAAGAACAGGAAGTGGGAAGCAGGACAGGCAGTGAAGGAACTGGACCATATCGTTGTAACTAGCATTTATGAAATCAAGGTTGTTGGGTTTTTCTCCCCAACCCCCAGCCCTGTTGTAATCGTATGTAAGCAAAAATTGACACTGAAGCTTCCAAGCCCAGGACTGAAGGTGGATTTACTTAACTGGTTTAGCTTGAGATCAGAAACTTCTTCCCTTCAGTATTTACACACAGCTTTCATGCTCCTTAATCTGCTTTGTTAAGAAAAGCAAATGCAATTAATCTGAAAACACAGTATACGCTTGAAATATCTTCCAGATCGCCAACAGGATCTAACTGACAATTTGCAAATGCACTGACTGCATACACAGAGGAATGTTGTATTCTGCCAAATAATCACAAACCTATAAAGTTGATGTTTTAATGTAAAAAAAGAATACCTTTCCCCTTGAGATAGTCATCAAATACCATCTGTGCTGCCTGTAAATTTAGTCATAAATCCTTGTATTTGTTAGAGATTTGTTTTTCAAAATAGCTAATTTTTATCTCAGATTCAGCCGCACACTAATTTTCTTGCTTCTTTCTTGCTGAGAAGTCTGGTATAACAGCCTCTCACAGAAAGGGTTTGGCATTTGCTCAAAACAAAATAGGCTCATCTCCTTGCATGGAATTAGTTTCCTTAATACGGCTAGAACTGAGAATCATTAAATAGAGTAATTAAAAAAAAAAATTCTCTTCATATGACAGAAAATATTAAAAGGACTGTGGGAGGTAACATGACAGAGTTCACAATGAAATTAATATTAAAACTTATAAAACTTTGAGGGTAAAATGATCTTTCAGTTAGAAAAAAATCAAGTAAGGGATACATGAGAATGGAAGGAACATGGCAACATTACTAAATCTGAGCATCATCTTTTCTTTTTTTTTCAATGTCTGTTGAAAGTGCTACATGAGATTAGTACAGTCTGGACGACAGATAATATACACAGGTTGAATGCCATTTAGAGCATTAGTTATATATGACAAATTTCATACATCACTTTGGTGTAACTCAGAAGTTTAGATTTAGAGAGCCATCAGGAGAAACTGATACCTTATTATAGTAGATGCAATGAGGATAAATGGTAAAAGGTGTTTTTCCCCAAATATTTTACAAAATAATAAAGGAAGTGTACTTCTTATTCCTCTATTACATTTCAGACAAAAAATCATGTTTTTGAAAACCAGAGTTGGGAAACTCATGAGAAAAATCTAGAATTCACACTAGTTTTCTTACTTCAAGAATGTTACTAATTTTTTAAACTAAAGTGTGTTTCACTTAAGATCAAAGATGGAACACTTTCAATAAAATGAATGGAGAAATGTCCTAAGCTAGTGTCCTCAAGCATGCCAGTTTTATCTTTTATCTTACATTCAATTGACATTTATTAATGGAGTCTAACATTCTCATTTTAGTTAAGCCAAATCAAACTTTCTACATATTTCTGCTGAAACAATAGCTTCTCAGTGAAACCAGTAGTGTGGTGAGCTAACATACGCAACACCATGAATTTCTGCCCCATAACTCCAGAACCTGGAGTCAACCCCAAATGCAGAATCACAGAATCACTGAATGGCTGAAGTTTGAAGGCCCCTTTGGAGATCCTCTAGTCCAAACCCCTGCTCACAGAAGGGTCACCTAAAGCAGGTTGTCCAGGGCTGTGTACAGCCATATTTTGAATACCTCCAAGGATGGAGATTCTACAATCTCTCTGGGCAACCTATTCCAATATTTTACCACCCTCATAAAACATATCTTTAAATAGAATATTAATTTGTGCCCATTGCTTCCTCTCCTTTCACTGCTCACCATTGAGATAAGTCTGGCTCTGTCTTCTTTGCTCCTCCCATCAGGGGTTTATCCACATTGATAAAAACACCCTGAGCCTTCTCTTTGCCAGGCTAAACAGTCTCAGCTCTCTCAGCTTCTCCTCATATGACACATGCTCCAATCCTTTAACATCTTCTTTGTCCTTCATTGAACTTGCTCCAGTATGTCCATATCTCTTTTGTCAGGAAGAGCTCAGCATTGGACACAGCACTCCAGATATGATCTCGCCAGTCCTGTGTAGATGGGCAGAATTATCTCCCTCTACCTGCTGTCAACACTTTGCCTAATGAAGCCCAGGAGACTGTTGGCCTTCTGTGCTGCAAGGGTACGCTACTGGCTGATGTTCATCTTGGTGCCCTCTAGAATCCCTAGGTCCTCTTCTGCAAAGCTGCTTTCCAGTCAGTCAGCTATCACCCTATACTGGTGCAGGGGATTATTGTTACCCAGGCACAAGACTTGGCATTTCCTTTCTCAGAACTTGCTGAGATTCACATTGGTCCATTTCTCCAGCCTGTCAAGGTCCCTCTGAAGGGCAGCAGAACTTCCTGATCTGTCAACCACTTCTCCCAGCTTTGTATCATTTGCAAACTTGCTGAGGATACGCTCTTCCTCAGGAAATTAATGAAAATGTTAAACAGTATTGGCCCCATTGTTAATCTCTGAGATACATCACTAGTGATTGGCCTCCAGCTAGACTGTGTTGCTCATCACAACTGTTTGAGCCCAGCAGTTCAGATTATTTTCAGTCCACTTCACACAATCACTTATCTAGCCCATATTTCAGCAGTTTGTCTCTGAGGATGTTATGGGAGACATTGTGAAAAGCCTTGCTAAAGTCAGGATAAGCATCACTCACTGTACTCTCCTCATCTCCCGAGTTCGCTGTTTCATTGCAGAAAGTTATCAGTTTGGTCAGGCACGATTTCACCTTCACAAATCCATACGTGTCCTTTGTCAGCAGTTTCCCTGCACCGTTCAGCAGTAGGCCAGCATCTTTACTAGTATTCCTTTGGCTGCTGGTTCACCTGTAGAAGCTCTCCCTGTTGCCCTTCACATCCATTGACAGATTCAATTCAAGGTGGGCTTTAGTTCTCCTGACCCTAACCCTGTATTTTTGGACAGAGCCTCTATATTCTTCCTAGGCCACTTGTCCTTAACTTTCATATCAAAAGTTATTTTTCATTATCTCCTTGTTCATCCATGCAGGCCTTCCACCACCTTTGCTCGATTTCCTGCTCATCAGGATGGACCATACTATAGTTTGGAGGAGGTGATCCTTGAAAATCAACCAGCTTTCCAGCATCATCTCCCATGGGATTCTTGCAAGCAGAGAACAGGCTGAATTATGCTCTCCTCAAGTCCGAGGTTATGATCCTTCTATTTGTTATTTTCTCTCCTGAACTCCGCCATCTCATGATCACTGCAGCCAAGGCTGCTCCCAGTCTTCACATCTCAGACCAGTTCTTCCTTGTTTGTAACTATCAGGTCCAGTAGAGCATCTTGTCTCTTCAGCTCCTTGATCAGCCATGTCAGGAAGTTATGATCAGCAATCCTGGAGCACAAAATTAATAAAATCTCATCTCCGAAGGGATTTTGTCTAGTGTTTGATATTGAGAAACAATCAGATTTCCTTTGGCTTCAACACTTATAACTGTGGATTCTCAGGGGTAGGATTAAGTCCAAGACATGAACAGCAACCGAGGTGTCTACCTGTACTTTAAGTATCCAGTTTGGAAATAAGTGAATTGTTGTTTATGTATAATTTAGTGTATGGAGTATATATCCATTGACTATGACAATAACTTATACATCTAGAATATATGAAGACTTCCATATGTAAGCATCTACATTTAGACATCCTGATCTCAAACTGATGTCGGACGAGATACGAAGTCCCACTGTGTCTTTTCCCTCAACTGACATAACACAGGATCTCAGAAAATAATAAATTATTCATTAGCAACATCACACAGCATAACAAAACTTACTATTTCATTCTTTATTTTTTTTTGTCTTATTACTGTACATGATTTGAACTTTTTGAAAGCCAGACTCTAAATTAGGCAGCTGTTCAAAATATATGGAGAGAGAACAAGTGGTTTCAATGGGAATCTCATGAAAGCTCTCAGTACTCCTTTCTCCCTGATGAATAGTTTGTTGCAGAGGAAAATATGTCACCACCTTGCATGAGCAGCAAATAAGCAGGTACATATTAGCTATTTAACTTCCCTGGCAAATTGAAAAATCTTGAAAAAACATGAAGAAAAGTCTTTATTACATTATAGAATGCATCTTGATGGCTGATTTTATACATTTCCCTTGCACCTATATGCAGACAATGCTTCAGATGCTTACAATAAAAGGAAAAGGAAAAAAAAAAAAGGGTGTATGCTGGATGGCTTACAGTGTGGGTTCAGTTTTCCTTGCATGGGAGGCTCAGAGTTTAACAGTCCAGACTCACAACTGGAAAGGTGTTCAAGATGGTGAAGGTGAATACCAGTCACATAACCTGCCACTTAAAAGCCTCAGAGAAAACAGAAATGAACAAAACTTGATTTGTAAGCCAGCCAAAGAAAAAGTTAAAAAAAAAACAAAACGCAACCAAACCCAAACTCAACAAACAAATAAGATGAACATCAGTGACAGGCCCAAGCAAAAAACCATGAGAGAGATACCCACTATGCTAGTTCTCCTTATTTAAAATATTACTGAAGGAAGACTAATTCAAACCAGAGCAAACAAATCCGATGTTAGAGGTCTGTTACTTGAACAGTGTCAAAGTTTAGAATTATGTCCCAAATCGGCTAGTACCACAGCACTCACAGGATCACAGAATCACAGGATCGCAGAACCACAGAATGGTTGAGGTTGGAAGTGAAATCACCTTGTCCAAGGAGGGAAACTCCACAACATCTCTGGGCAATCTTTGCCAGTGCTCAGTCACTATCACAGAAAAAAAAAAAAAANNNTCAGTCACTATCACAGAAAAAAAAAAAAAATATTCCCTGATGTTCAGGTGGACCCTTCTGTGTTTCATTTTGTGCCCATTGCCTCTGGTCCTGTCACTGGGCACCACTGAAAAGAACCTGACTCCACCATCTTTGTACCCTCCTTTCAGCTATTTATATACACTGATGAGATCCATCCTGAGCCTTCTCTTCTCCAGGCTAAACAGTCCCAGCTCTCTAAGGCTTTCCTTATAATAGAGGTGCTCCAGTCCCTTGATCATCGCAGTGGCCCTTTGTTTGGGTCTCTCCAGTGTGTCCGCCTCTCTCTCTTGTAGTGGGGGGCACAGAACTGGATACAGTACTCCAGGTGTGGCCTCACCAGTGCTGAGGAGAGGGGAGAAATCAAGACAAATTATATTTCCTTCATCATCTTAATCCTTTGTTCTCTGTCTCTTTTTATGCTACATTATCTTTATTTTGTTCCCCTTCTGTACATTTGTTATGATAGGTTCTCAGTCATTTTGTTCTACTATTGGTCAATTTAGCTGTCAATCTGATCAGTCATCATTCAGATTAGAGCTGTATTTTAATCTACTTTTCAGATTTACTGGAACAGAAACATATTAGTATGAAATATGCCTAAATAATATATATAGATATTGCATGCACACAAAACTTGCTGCCACTCTCAGAATCTAGGTGGAAGACCATTTTGGAGAGATAATTGTTGCTATTTATGGGAAATGGGTTCTCATTAAAAATAAAGGTTAATTGAGGAAGTTAGTTCCTTTCTGGGAGAGAAATTTACCTTTCTCTCCCAGGAAGGGAGTGGCAGCTTTCAATAGCAACAAAATCTAAATTTAGCCTTGCTATATAATAGATCTCCTTCTTTATTAAACTTTTTGGGGATTTCATAAAACAAACTTTTCTTAAAGTTTATTTCTATTCATGGTTGGCTTCTTTCCTAAAGCAAGTATTTCTGGAACATCAGAGGAAAATCCCTTCAGCCATTTCCTAGTTATAGGATTACGAAATATATATTCCTATATAAATGCTAAATTCTGACTACCAGTTCCTTCGTGGAATAGATCATTGAAAACCAGTTGAACTTTAAAACTTCCAACTTGGATATGCAAATACTCCAAGGGCAAAAATAAAATAATAAAAAAACCCCCACAAACCTGAGAAAAAGGTAAAGAGGGGATCTTTCCTCAATACATGTGCCCTAAAATATTTTTTTTTCTCCAGCTCAGACCTTGAAGTAGATATTATGATGCAGAGATCTTTCATAAGGAAAAGGATTAAAGTAGAATTTGCTATAAGGCCAGATGAAGATGCATTATATTGGAACAGAATCACTGCTGAAGGAAGTTTCTGCTCAGTGGCAGAGCAAACCCACATCTACCTGGAAAGGTATGGTAGCCATGCACAATGACAGGTTAGATACTAAACAAAGAAAAAAAATGCTTTTCCTCATGTAATTGCCAAGCATTTTCTTAAGAATATTTTTCTAGGTAAAGTTTATTACCATTAAAGTTACTAACTTTAAATTGGAACATTCTTGACAGAAATAACCCATTAAGTTCTTGGTTAGAGATGTGAAGAAGGAAGCACTTTTCTGACTAATATCTTGGCAAATGTATAAAAGAAATATTCTCAGCCTAATAGACCTTCTGTTTTAAATCTAATTTTCACCTGATGGTACTTTTGAAATGCATTTTTTGGATGATAATTTCAAACTCTGTTTTCTGAATCAAACTGAGGGTCAAATCTGCAGAGGCAGTAGCTGAGGAGATAATCTTCATGGACTTCCAAATACCAATTTGTACATTGACAATTCTTGTTATAGGGGAGTCCTCAAACAGAGCATTTAATTTAGAGGGAAAGTATATCATACCAAAGGGATATAGAAGCTGTGCAAAGAACTGCAATGTAGTAAGAAATAATCATTAATGGAAAAGTCCTCTAGTAAAATGTATGCTTTTGCTGAAGCATTTGCCTTAGAAGCACTAGGAGAACAATGAATATAAGCACTACATTAAAAGAGCCTTGAAGAAAGTTCATGATTGAACTGCTTTTCATTCTGTGATGCTAACATATTTTACTTTTCTGTAGCTGTTTAACTCTAGATGGAAAATTCTGTTTGGCTGTTTCTAGACTGAGGTCTTTGTTTTTTTTCAGGAAAAAGAAAGAAAACAGCTAAAAAAACCTCTGTGAAAAATAGCTTACAAATTGGTGACAGCAGGTTGCTTAACATAATGGAGCAAAAGTGACTGAGGTAAGAAAGAATAAAACTCTCCAAACTACAGCAAAGTCAACCCTCTCTGCATGAGATCTACCTAGAGAGAAAATCTTCTAAACCTAGCAATTCATTCTCTTCTATCTTTCTCAGTGCATGTGTTGCCTTCAAAACAATTCTGCCCGAGAGAGATAGAATTGCTGTTTTAATTACAACTCACAAAAGAGAAAGCAACAGATGTATACACATATTTTAGGTATTTATTAAATATCTGCTGAATTGTTATAGTCCTGTTGGCTCATTAATGAAATCTCCATGGATTAACCACTGATTCCCAACACCTTCATCTACAAAGACAGAGGAAAGATTTGCATTTTCACCTTATGTACACTCATTATAATTTCTTTTATATGTTACTAATTATAAGCCTTTATATTTCTTTTCTCTTTTCTTCTTGGTAAGGGCTGACAGAATTGCTGACTGTATTAAAAAACAAAAGGATATATAAAGGAATCCACTGAATAAATACACCTAACTATAAAGTTATTTTTCAAACTGATCAAGGTTAAGAAGTATCAAGTAATAAATAAAGCAAAAACAAAGGAAAAACAAAGAGAAAAAACCAAGTCTTAGTTCTTGGAAAATGAAAAGACTGTGAGGATTTTGCTCACAATGTCAAAGTTAATTTTGGCCTCACACCGTGTAGGTTTAGGATTCCCTGGAAGAGTTTTCTTCTTTTCACATTATATCTCTGAATATAATTCAAGACTGACATTTAGAGACCATGATTTCTTCATATGCATAAATTGGGAATATCTGCTGTAGATTTTGCATAACAATATGCAAACTTTTCAGAGGGCACATTGCAAATTCCACTTTCTGGACTCACAAGGGATTGCGTTTAGAGTGTATGACCCTCAGAAGGGGAAGATAGAACTTTTTCCCATCCAGTTTCTGCTGCGTTCCACAGAATGTGCCAAAGGTAATAAAGTTCATCCATATCCCAATAATCTCTCCCTGTGCTTCATACAAAGAGAAATTGGTAGCTGTATCCCTTAATTTTCACCCAAATGTCACAACTAGACCTTATGCTTCCTGTTTCTCTCTATTATTCAAGGATTCCACTCCACAGGTTAGTACTTGAACCATCAATGTAGAGACATGTCTATCTTGAAGAAGATCCTAAACAGGAGTGACTGAGATAAATTGAGACAAAGAATGATATTCCTTGTGTTAAGCAGCAACAACACCAGGATTTGTTTGCATTTGGATTTTTCATTTATGAGATAAAATTAAAGTTTCATATTAAGTAAAAATATCAGGCATGATTCAGTTTCCTAAATATATGACTTCAATATCATTTTAGGTGCCAGAAAAGTATTTTCTCTGGCCTTCACTTACTGCTGAAGAAGACTGACAATGTCTCTTGGTCATCGCAGCTCCATGAAGATGTCTGATACAGAAGGACATTTCAAATGGTACTAGTTAACTTTATCTGGGTAAAAGAAACAAATCTCTAGAGTGGGATTGCTTTTGAGATTAGGACTACTACATTTAAGGGTTTATATAGAGATATGTACATGTGTTTGGGAGTCTAAACTTCACTGGAAACCTAATCTATACAGATGATGTAGATTTAAGAGAAATTCAGACGGCCAGCCACTAGTTTTCTACTTTAGAGTGAGTAGTCA
This sequence comes from Dromas ardeola, assembly GCA_013398915.1. Classification (NCBI taxonomy): domain Eukaryota; kingdom Metazoa; phylum Chordata; class Aves; order Charadriiformes; family Dromadidae; genus Dromas; species Dromas ardeola. The sequence continues at coordinate 20,410 of VYZM01020736.1, read as the reverse complement.
CATCCTCCAGGCTACAATGACTGCCAATGAATTTTTAATTTTTTTACTGTGGGGTTTAGGCACTTTGCTTATAAGTAGATGCACTCGTAGGTATGGTTTTTTTAAGCAGAACTAATGTAGCAAAGGTGACATTGTTAAAGCCTAGAGGAAAAATAGACAGATGGTTACACTATCTATTACATGTTTCTGAGATTAGATTTATTATATCCTTCCCCTCTGCTCACAACTGGTGAGACACATCTGGGTGCTGTGTCCTGTTCTGGGCTCCCCAGTACAAGAGAGATACATACATGCTGGAGCAAGTCAACAAAGGACCAAAGAGATCATTAAAGAACTGGAGCACATGTCATACAAGGCAAAGATGAGAGGGCTGGGTCTGTTCAGCGTGGAGAAGAGGCTCAGGTTGATAACCTCTTTTGACCTGCTGTCAGTGCTCTGCCTAATCCGGCTCAGGAGGCTGCTTTCCAGCTGGTCAGTCTCCGGCCTGTAGAGGTGCATGGAGTTATTCCTCCACTGGTGCAGCATCTTGCATTTTGTTTTGTGCCTCTTCATGATGTTTCTGTTTATCCATTTCCTCGGCTTGTCGATGTCCCTCTGACTGGGACCTGAGCACAGCCTTCTGGGGTACCAACCACTCCTCACATTTTGTCCTCGGTGTCATTCTTGATCTCTATGTATTATACACAATAATAATGTGACTGAAATACTTTAAGAGAGAAAAAAATACATTGAAAGTGAGGAGAGCTTAAGTAATTTCATTTATTTGAAGTTATATTAGTAAATTCTTTGTACAAATAACAAACAGATAATCATTAAATTATTTACTTCAGATCATTGACAAATGGTCTAAATTTGGAAACATCAAATACAATTATTTCACTTAAGCAATCAAATTATCATCTGTTGTTATATTAAGGGAATAATATGATTCTGGAAAAGTTTCCTCTTCTCTAGAGAATGATTTAATAGTTATAGAGACTGAAATATAAGTCTTGTTGTCTAGGTGTACACAGATTTTATTACTTTCATATATTTTCAAAAAGTATGTATTGGCACTCATCTCTTAGAAAGAATTTAAAAATATTTGGGACAAAAAGGTTTTTAAGTTTTATAAACTTACAACTTTTTCAACATATACTTTTGAAATTTTCTGACAGTATGCATCTCAGTATGCACACTGTGTACATTAGCTAATACAAGTAAGAAATGTCCATCAGTATCAACACCATTGTCACCTAGAAAAAACGTATGTTAGTCCACAGTTTGTGATTTGAAACCTCTGTAACCTTGCATACTGTGCAATCACACTTGTTATAAATGAACATAAAATTACTCTTTCATGTTGCAATATTTCACACTCATTCCACACCAGCACATGATAACAAGTAGTACAATACTGTATTAAACTGAGATTATGATGTAGCTGTAATCATGCTAAATACCTTCTAAAGAAACCATTTGAAAGAGGTACAAAATAGAAGGACTAATACATTTAATCCAGATTTGGAAGTCTTTATATATCGATCTTTTCCCTCTAGTGATATTCTTGAATTGTCTCTTGTACTTGGATAGCGAGAGGATTTTAAAGAGATTAGAGGGATAGAGAGATCTAGAATTTTAGACATATTTTTAAATAAAATATATGTTTTTATAATGCAAAGCAAAATTTGAAGTTAAATAGATATCATCATTTAACCCCAGTAGGAAGCTAAGCACCACATAGTTATTTGCTCAGTCTTCCCACAGTGGGATGGCAGAGAGAATCAGGAGAGTAAAAGTGAGAAAACTCATGGGTTGACATAAGGACAGTTTTATAGATAAAATAAAAACCACTCATGCAAGCAAAGCAAAGCAAGGAATTCATTCACCACTTCCCATCAGCAGGCAGGTGTTCAGGTATCTCCAGGAAAGCAGGGCTCCATCATGCGTAATGGTGAAGACAAACTTGGGAAGTCAAACACCATCACTCCAAACATTCCCCCTTTCCTTCTTCTTCCTCCAGCTTTATATACTTAGCATGACATCATACGGTATGGAATAGCCCTTTGGTTAGTTGGGGTCAGCTGTCCCAGCTGTGTCCCCTCCCAATTTCTTGTGCATCACCAGCCTACTCGCTGATGAGGTGGTGTGAGGAGCAGAAAAGACCTTGATGTCACGCAAGCGCTGCTCAGCAACAACTAAAATACCCCCGTGTTATCAGCACAGTTTTCAGCACAAATCCAAAACATAGCCCCATACTAGTTACTATGAAGAAAATCAAGTCTATCCCAGCCAAAAACAGTACAACAGTAAAAATATAAATATAACTATAGAAAATTAAAACTAGTTTAGAACCTACTCCTGAAGCCACACTGTGGTGGGTTGATCCTGGCTGGGCACCAGGTGCCCACCAAAGCCGCTCTATCTCTCCCCTTCTCAGCTGGACAGAGGAGAGAAAATACAATGAAAGGCTTGTAGGTCAAAAAAAGGACAGGGACATCACTCACCAGTTACCATCACAGGCAAAAAAGACTCAATTCGGGAAAATTAATTTAATTTATTACCAATCAAATCTTAATAGAATAATGAGAAATAAATCCAGATCTTAAAATATCTTACCCCCACCCTTCCCTTCTTCCTGGACTCAGCTTCATTCCCAATTTCTCTACCTCCTCCCCCCGAGAGGTGCAGGGGGGTGGGGAATGGGGGTTGCGATCATTTCATCACATGTTGTTTCTGCCACTCCTTCCTCCTCCGGGGAAGTACTCGTCACACTCTCCCCCTGCTTCAGCATGGGGTCCCTCCCACAGGACACAGTCCTACATGAACTTCTGCAATGTGGGTCACTCACACAAGCTGCAGTTCTTCATGAACTCCTCCAGCGTGAGTCCTTCCACAGGGTGCAGTCCTTCAGGAACAGACCGCTCCAGCATGGGTTCCCCATGGGGGCACAAGTCCTACCAGAAAACCTGTTCCAGCATGGGGTCCTCTATCCATGAGTACACAGGTCCTACAAGAAGCCTGCTCCAGCGTGGCCTTCCCATGGGGTCACAACCTACTTCAGGCATCCACCTGTTCCAACGTGGGGTCCTTCATGGGCTGCAGGTAGATATCTGCTCCACTGTAAACATCCATGGGCTGTAGGGCGACAGCTTGCCTCACCATGGTCTTCACCACAGGCTGCAGGGGAATCTCTGCTCCAGTGCCTGGAGCACCTCCTCCTCCTCCTTCTTCACTGATCTTGGTGTCTGCAGAGTTGTTTCTCTCACGTATTCTCAAACGCTGCTACACAGGTATTTTTTTCCACCTTCTTAAATATGTTATCTTAGAGGTGCTGTAAATGTCACTGATGGGCTCTGTGTTGGCCAGTGGTGGGTCCATCTTGGGGCCAGCTGGTATTGGCTCTATCGGGCATAGGGGAAGCTTCTGGCATCTTTTCACAGAAGCCACCCCTGTAGCCCCCCTGCTACCAAAACCTTGCCACAGACTTACGTTTAATCACGCTTATTTGTTCAGCAAAAAACTGTACTAGAATTAAACTTCACGACTGCATCTTAAGACCACATTTGTACCTTGATATCTACAATACACATGCACATTGATTACTTTGTGTGTCAAAATCAGAATTTTAGGGTATTTACATATAACTGTTAAGCAGCGTAAAATTTACTCTATACAGATAGTAGAGGACAGTTTAATTTGCCCCCAGAAGACACAAAAATTTTCGGTGTCTATAGGGTAAAGGAAGCTCATTCAGATGATGAAACAAAACATGCAAGTTTGGCAGTATATCTAATTAACCAGTAGGACAATATGCCCTCTGATGTAATAGCTTCTCCAGTTACTACAAAATCACCAAACCCTGTCTACCTTTTTCTAAAACGAGTGCTCTGATTCCACCAGAAGTTACAGTTTCATGGAGAAATCACTTGGCAATTCAGAGTCTTTCCCATTGAGAAGGACATATTGCCAAAGCACTGTTTCATTCCGGTCATCTCTGTATGATAAAACATTTCATTGTGCTCCATTACTGACCAGCATAATTCACAGCAGCCATGTGGGTGCTCTGATGACTACAGGTTTCACTGGTCCCCAGCTGCTATGACTAGTAACATGCTCAGCTAGACTACATATCAGGGGCTAAGTAATTAAAAATGGCCAACTTCCTTTGGCTTGGTAAATTAAATTAATTTGGGAAAATGGGAAGAAGTTCACAGCTGCAAATACATTTTTATCACAGGACTCATTTTTGCTGTCCACCACATGTTGATATCTTACTGATTCATCAATATTCAGTAAAACTGGCAGAAGACTCTCAGTCATTCAGTCGCCAGAAGTACTGATTCATTTTCTGCAAAGCAACATTCCCAGATGTATTATTTACTGCAGGAATTGCTTTGGGGAATAATTTTAATAATGGCATGACATGCAGCTAGGGGAATAATATAACTAGTTAGGCAGAAAAAAATTATACTCAACAATCCAAAACAATTGTGACTAATGAATAGTACATGTAAGCAAAAATGGGCCTGATTCTGTGTTGCTTGGTAATTATATGTGGCAAAGCTAGCACAAAAGTGCTTTCCAGCTTGGCCTGGTTTAGATTTCCAGAGGTTAGAAACTAAACAAGACAAGGTTATGGAATATTTCCCTCTAACATGGAGAACAGGAGAACACACGCTGTTCTGAATGGCTTTCACATTTCTACTGTAGAATGGTAAGGGATGAAAAAAATATGCTGGTTTTTGCAAGCTTCTTGAAAGACTGGTTTTCAAAAATCTTTATGATATTTTCTGTTTATGAAACAAGTGACAAACTTAATTAAGTCTCCAATACATGTGTGCAAACTACATCACTGCACTAACTTTTGGTGCCTGCATCTTCCTTATTCAGAATGGAAGCTGATGGCAAGTTAGACTCCACTTACTCTGCATGAAAGAAAGGCCAAGGATGGCCAACATGCAGAGGTTCAAACTTTTCTGGAGAAAGGAGTAAAGCACCGGAACATATTCTATTTCTGCTGTCAAAGCTGGGCATAAAGAATGCAAGGTTTGAAAGCAGAGCAAACAAGAGTAGACTTAGGTTTGCAGCTTAGTGATACTAAAGGTTTTCCAAGATACGTAAATCTTAAACTCTAGTCTCTTCCTCTTGGATGTGAACAAAATCTACCCTAAACTGTTACCAGATAAAAACTGAGATAATACGAGGGAAAACTGTACTGTCCGGTCTCATATGAATGTCTGAGTCTTCTGGAGATGCTGTTTTCTTGGCTTCAAAGACAGGAATAACTACAGCTGTCAGTGTTTGAAGCCACTAAAGACAGAACTGTCATTGACTGAGTTCTCTCAGGCAGTGAAAAGCAGAGAAAAAGAGCAAATGATCACTGCAGAGTTTCAGAACCTTGACTGTACTTAGCCTGGGGGAAAGTTCATACAATTGATGACTCTGTACCATCTATCCCCTGTGGTCAAACAAATTAAATCTGAGTTTTATCTAGATGACTGACCTATCTGTTCTGTTTCACTACCAAATTAATTATATTTTTATACAAGCAAAGCCAATCATATCCCACTGAAATTAATGAAAATGGTCAGGAACAAAGACTCCTTCATGTGGTATAATTTCAAAAGGCATCCTTATTGTAGAAACTAAACTAGTAAATTTATATTTTAAAGCATTTTATATGTGAAAAGAACCATATAATGACTCATCATTCTTATTCACCTTATTATTAAATTATTGTATCAAGAAGACTGCTTTAAAGATGCATCGTTGTTTACCTGGATTTAGTAAGGCCTTTGATAAGGTTACAGACAGCATTCTCCTGGAAAAAATGGCTTCACATGGATTGGATAGTAGTACTCTTCACTGGGTAAAAACTGGTTAGAGGGCCGGGCCCAGAGAGTGGTGGTGAATGGAGTTCAATTCAGTTGGTGGCCAGTCACAAGTGGTGTTCCCCAGGGCTCGGTATTGGGCCCGGATCTCTTTAATATCTTTATCAATGATCTGGACGAGAGGATTGAGTGCACCCTCGGTAAGTTTGCAGACAACACCAAGTTGGGTGGGAGTGTTGATCTGCTTGAGGGTAGAAAGGCTTTGCAGAGGGATCTGGACAGGCTGGATCGATGGGCTGAGGCCAATGGTATGAGGTTCAACAAGGCCAAGTGCCGGGTCCTGCACTTGGGTCACAACAACTCCATGCAACGTTACAAGCTTGGGGAAGAGTGGCTGGAGAGCTGCCTGGCAGAAAAGGACCTGGGGCTGTTGATCGACTGCCGGCTGAATATGAGCCAGCAGTGTGCCCAGGTGGCCAAGAAAGCCAACAGCATCCTGGCCCGTAGCAGGAATAGTGTGGCCAGCAGGACTAGGGAAATGATTGTCCCCCTATACTCAGCACTGGTGCGGCCCCACCTCGAGTACTGTGTTCAGTTTTGGGCCCCTCACTACAAGAAAGACATTGAGGTGCTGGAGCTTGTCCAAAGAAGGACAATGAAGCTGGTGAGGGGTCTGGAGAACAAGTCTTATGAGGAGTGGCTGAGGGAATTGGGGCTGTTTAGCCTGGAGAAAAGGAGGCTGAGGGGAGACCTTATTGCTCTCTACAACTAGACGTGGGGTCGGTCTTTTCTCCCAAGTAACAGGCAATAGGAAAAGAGGAAATGGCCTCAGGCTGCTCCAGGGGAGGTTTAGATTGGATATTAGGAAACATTTGTACACTGAAAGGGTTACCAAGCATTGGAACAGGCTGCCCAGGGAAATGGTTGTCACCATCCATGGAGGTATTTAAAAGATGTGTATGTGTGGTGCTTAGGGACATGGTTTAGTGGTGGTTTTGTGAGTGTTAGGTTGATGGTTGGACTAGATGATCTGAAAAGTCCCTTCCAACCTATGCAATTCTATGATTCTATGACCTTTTCATGTAATCTCACCTATTCTATTTCTCTTTTCTTTTCTTTTGCTAGATTGTACCAGAAGAGATGAAATGGACATGGAATGGATGGTACAGAATACCTATAGCTAGAAAACACGTCACTTTCTTAGGTTTTATAGAACAGATCTATGTTCCTAACTTTAGACATATTTGAATATCTTCACCTTGATGTCAGAAAGTATGAGCTATAAAATAGAATAGAATAGAATAGAATAGAATAGAATAGAATAGAATAGAATAGAATAGAATAGAATAGAATAGAATAGTTCAGTTGGAAGGGTCCTACAACGATCATCTAGTCCAACTGCCTGACTGATTCAGGGCTGATCAAAAGTTAAAGCATGTTATCAAGGGCATTGCCCAAATGCCTATTAAACACTGACAGGCTTGAAGCATCATCCTCCTCTTGAGGAAGACTGTTCCAGTATTTGACCATCCTCTCAGTAAAGAAATGCTTCCTAATGTCCACTGTAAACCTCCCCTGACACAGCTTTGAGCCATTCCCGTGTACCCTGTCACTGGATACAAGGAAGAAGAGATCAGCACCTCCCTCTCCACTTCCCCTCCTCCCGTAACTGTAGAGATCTATGAGGTCGCCCCTCAGCCTCCTTTTCTCCAAACTAGACAAACCCAAAGTCCTTAGCTGCTCTTCATAGGATGTGCCTTCCAGCCCTTTCACCAGCTTTGTTGCTCTCCTCTAGACACAGTCAAGGACCTTCCCATCCTTCTTAAATTGTGGGGCCCAGAACTGCACACAGGTTTCAAGGTGAGGCCGCACCAAGGCTGAATACAGCATGATAATCACCTCTGGCTGGTTATACTGTATTTGATGCACCCCAGGATGTGGTTTGCCCTCTTGGCTGCCAGGGCACACTGCTGACTCATATTGAGCATATTGTTGACCAGCACCCCCAGATCCCTTTCTGCAGGGCTGCTCTCCAGCCACTCCTCTCCCAATTTATGCTTGTGCCCAGCATTACTCCGTCCCAGGTGCAGAATCCAGCATTTGGACTTGTTAAATTTAAACTCATTAATCATTGCCCAGTGCTCCAATCTATCTAGATCCCTCTGCAAGGCTTCCTGTCCCTCAAGAGAGTCGACAGAACCTCCCAGTTTCGTATCATCAACAAACTTGCTAGTGCTGCATTCAACTCTGGCATCCAGATCACTGATTATTGATATTGAACAGAACTGGCCCTAGAATAGAACCCTAAGGAACACTGCTGGTGACTGGTCGCCAGCCAGATGTAGCACCATTCACCACAACACTTTAAGCCTTGCCAATTAAACAGAGTAGGATAATGAGAAATGAGAACAAATCCAGAAAACAACTTGCTCCCACCCCATCCCTTCTTCCCAAGTCCAACTTCATTTCCAACTTCTCTAACTCATCCCCCTGAGCAGTGCAAGGAGATGAAGAACGGGGTTGTGGTCATTTCATAACATTTCACCTCAGCTGCCTCTTCCTCCTCATGATTTTCTCCTGCTCTAGCATGGGGTCCCTCCCACGGGAGACAGTCTTTCATGAACTTCCCCAATATAGGTCCTTCCCATGGACTGCAGTTCTTCAAGAATTGCTCCAGTGTGGGGCCTTTCCATGGTCCTTCAGTAACAGATTGCTTCAGCATGGATCCCCTACATGGTCACAGTTCCTGTCAGAAAACCTGCTCCTGTGTAGACTCCTCTCCCCAGGCCACAGTTCCTACCAGGAATCTGCACCATTATAGACGCTCCATGGGCTACAGCTTCTTTCAGGGCATCTCTACCTGCTGCAGCATGGGGTTCTCCACAGACGGCTGTGTGGATATCTGCGCCACCATGGTCCTCCATGGTTACAGAGTGACAACCTGTGTCACCATGGTCCTTATCATGGGCTGCAGGGGAATCTCTGCTCCAGTGCCTGGAGCACCTCCTCCCCCTACTTCTCCTTACTTCACTGACTTTGCCATCTGCAGGACTTCTTCTCACACATATTCTTACTCCTCTGTCGCCCAGTTGCTGCACAGCATTTTTTACCCTTTCTTAAACAGGTTATCGCAGAGGCACTACCAACATTACTCATGGGCTCAGCTTTGGCCAGAAGTGTGTCTATCTTGGAGCTGTCTGGAATTGGCTCTGTCCTGCATGGGGGCAGTTTCTAGTGTTTTCTTATAGCCTCCCATGGCCAGCACCTGGGCACAGACACTCATTACACCTGAATCATTACATTTGAATAAATAATTGGAAAGACCAGGTAAAAGTTAGCAGCATTCTCCTGCAGAGGAGTGAGTTCAGCATAGATTGTGCTGGCAGCAGTTTTTTTACACTCATGTGAATAACCTGAGAAAAGGGATCAACAGTCAAGTGACAAAGTCTTCAACAGTATCAAGTTATTCAGTGCAATGAGGACAGGGTTCAACTATGAAAATGTGAGGAAGTTCATAAGAATGTGAATGACTATGTAATAAAATGGCAGATAAAATGTGATGTTGATAAATGTAAAATAATACACACAGGGAAAACAGTGAAGGGCACTGAGCTGACCATATTACCTAGGGAAAGATCTTGGGTTTATGACAGACAGTTCTAATGCTCAGTGACTGTGAAAAAAAGAAACAGTGTCAGAAAGTAATAAAGAAATAGTGAATGAAACAAGAAATGTCATTATGCCAGTGTGTAAGTTTGTGTTTCTCTTACATTTTGAATACTCTATACAACTCTAGTCCTCACACTTCAAAAGGATATAGTAGAACTGGATAAAGTTCAAGAAAGAGTAAAGCATCTGATAAAAAATGTATAAACATTTCCACACAAGTAATGATTTAACATGGTAGAACTGAACAGGAAACCTTAATGGAAGAAATGAGGTGGTGGGATATGATAAGCATCCACAAATTCCTGAATGTCCTAGAGAGTTTAACAGTGATCAGTCATTCATGTTTTTTTTCTACCTACTATCAAATAAAGCTAATGTGAGGTAGGTTCTGAACTGAGGGTGGCTTTTTTTTTTTTTTTTATTCCCCATGCAATAGGTAGTAGTTTAATGAAACTCTTTGTCAAAGATTGCTGTGGACTAAAAATGTAAATAGGTCCAAGGGCTAATTAGATAGTTATGTGAAATAAAATTTATTAAGCATTACTAAATAGGCAGAGCACATCTGATTCAAGATATTTCCTCAAATGGAAAAAAAAAAAAATTAGAGGCAGACAAGTCATTCAGGAAATTTCATATATGCTTGCTCCATTCTTTTTTCTGTAGTGTCCATTTATTGCCACTGCTAGGGAAAAGATACTGGGTGTGTACTTTTGGTCTGACTTAATACCATCAGCCTCATATTCTGTTAATTAATTTCTTGACCAGTGTCAGACATACCTTCATTCGGTCAATATCCCATTCTTGCAGTTAGATCAGTGAAGTGCATAAATTCTGCATGATTGTTCCTGAGGGGGAGAAGTGGAGGCAGAGGTGCTGATCTCTTCTCCCTGGTATCCAGTGAGAGGACACATGGGAATGGTTCAAAACTGCATCAGGAGAGGTTCAGATGTGACAATAGGAAACATTTCTTTATCAAGAGGGTAATCAAACACTGGAACAGGCTTGCTAGAGAGGTAGTGGATGCCCCACGCCTGTCAATGTTTAAGAGGCATTTGGACAACACACTTAATAACGTGCTTTACCTTTTGGTCAGCCCTAAAGTGGTTGGACTAAAGGATCTGTGTAGATCCCCTCCAAATGAACTATTCTGTTCTATTTTATTCTGAATCTAATTGAAGGATCCTCAATTAGAAACACTGTAAAATACTTATCATCTCTTTAATTGTCACATAGGTAAAAAACCCCTGTGCATAATGTGGGAAACATTTTAGTGTCGCTTTGAAAAGCAACGACACTAATTCATTTCACACCCATCAAGCCCTCACATGATTTTGTGGTCTTGCAAAGGAGAATGAAGCACAATGCGTTGACAGTTGAATAGCGAGTGCACTCCCACTCACTTTTCTCTCTTGAGAAAAAAATGAAAGATTTAGACTGTAGCAGCTGTATCCCGGTTTAACTTAAATGGTCTTAACAGTTAAGAAGAGTAAAACAATTAATGAAATTCACCAAAACAAACCTATTTTTTGCAGCTCCTGGTACTATATGTAACACAGAAACCAACTTTCCTAGGCTTGTTCTGTGTTTGTTGGAGCTTTTTGAATAGCTTGGAAGAATGGTTGAAGAATTATCTCAGTTTGTGACAGCAATCAAAACACAGTAGGCAAAGCTGAGCACAATGAGACAGTTTCTAATAGTATTTGGATTAGGATACACCTAGACTAGATGTCTTGATTTTTTCACTAGAGTATTGTACATTAAAACCTGTCTCAGTAGGTTGATTTTCACTAAAAAAAGATTAACAAACAAGTGATAAAAATATCTTGCTCTTTCAGTTCTTTTCTCACTAAAGTTAGTCTAAGTGCCTTCTGCTTATTCCAAAATATTACAGTCTCTTCCTCAGTATATGAGTCAGACATAATCATACCCAAAAGACCAACATATCCATCATCGTTCAGCTGCTGTAGTGTTTTTCACTCTGCAGGAAGTAAGATTACTTTATCAGCAGGAGGTTTTCTGCTACATCCACTGAAAAGCTGATGTTCTTCAGGAATCTTTTATAAGATTATATCAGTGGCAGTGACTACAGAAGAATCAATGGAGGCAAGTGTCAGCAGAGCTAGCAGCATTGTACAGAGTCACAAACATAAGAACCTGGATCATACTGAAAGGATTGTGATTCTCAAGGAGCACTGGTGGAGTTGAAGGTTTTAGTTAGAACTGTATTTCACAGTTCCTCTTGATTTTTCTTTTTTTTTTTTTTTAATTGTTATTCTGTGAATTTGTCTAGTGTTAAATTATAGGCAAGATGTACACAGTAAGGTGACCTACTTGGCCATCTTTTAATTTACATTCTATAGATAAAGGATACAGTCTTCAATATGAGGGGTGTATTGTGTTCTGTTTTCCAGTCTTATACTTTTTCTCCCAATGATTCCTATGACCTCCTATAAGCCTCACACATATTGCCTGATATTGCCTCAGGGCCTGCTGCAATAAAGACAAGGGGTAATAGTTCTAAGCTAAAATGGGGTAGATTTAGACTAGATCTAAGGAAGGAATTGTTTACAATGAGGGTGGTGAAACAATGGAACAGGTTTACCAGGGTAGATGCCCCATCCCTGGAAACCTTCAAGGTCAGGTAGGAGGGAGCTCTGAGCAACCTGATCTTGTTGAAGATGTCCCTGCTCATTGCAGGGGAGGTTGGACTAGATGACCTTTAAAGGTCCCTTCCAATCCAGACCATTCTATGATTCTATGATTCTATATCCCTTATCTTAGTCTAGGCATTCTTTTCAGAAAGTTGCTCCTTGATTCTCTGTTAAAAGTAGACCCAAGCAGCTGGACAAAGTTTCCTAAATAAACCGAGTAATTTAGATTTTAGCACTGATATCTTGCTCTGGTTAGATGGAGATTACTGGCAGAGTTAGAGATTAAGTCAATCACGTCACTGTATGTCTGCGACCAGTGTTAAGGATTGCTCAGTTTAGAGTTTCATACACATCAGTGTTTAAAAATACTGAAGTTATTGAGTGGAATAGTGTTGTGTTATTTTGTTTTTTTTTTAAGTTGTAGATACAGTGACAATGTTAAACAATGTCCATTCTTATTCATGTAAGGAAAACAATCTAATTACTGATTTTAATAGCAAACATTATAGGTAAATCAATGCTAAATATCTACTAGAAAACAAAGTATATGTCTTTACTGAATCTATATTTTTGTTAGGTTTCAGATAGTTTTGTTCTCTACATACTAAGATATAATGTCTAAGGAAAGACACACATCTTTTTAGAATTCAATGAGAAAATAAGATGTTAAAGTGGGTTTCTCTCAGTCATTAATAGACAAAAGTGTTTTCTTGAGTTGTGGAGATACAACTGTGAAGAGTGTTCTGACTCTAAAAGACAAAAAGGAGACTTAACGTATTGGCCAAGGACCAATTTTTCATTTGACTTAAATATTTTTTTCCCTGAATTGTATAGAAGCATCAATACAGATTTAATTTAAGAAAAAAAGTCCCAAATAACAATAAAAAATCCTTTCCTAGAGAATATCTTTTTTGGAATGTTAGCTTTTATTTAACTGAGTTAAATTTTTTGTCTTCTTTAAGTACAGTTTTTTAAAGTAATTTGCTCCTGTTACCACAAGGCCTGGATTCCTACTAAATTATAATAACTCTTATTTTTTCATAGTGCTTGACAGAACCTTTGGAAATGTCTTGCTCCTGTTATGCATTAACCATAGAGATTAATGAGGCTAAAAAGTAGAGTAAACAAAGTGACCTGTCAAAACAATCTTACATATAGACTGACGTTTGAACCCGTTCTCTTCTGTTGTGTTGAGATGGAAACTCTCCATGAAGATTTTATTTAGGGTGAAGTTGGATAATATGAATGCAGTAATTGGCACTATCAAAAGGTTCTTCTCAAAATCACTGGCTCTGGAGCATCCCTGAACATCCATCTGTATGGATCAGACCAGTGAGTTGGCAAAAAACAGGTACATTTCTGGCTAGGAAGGCTTTTTCTGGTTGGTGAGTTGACCTGTGTCAATGAATGCCATAGTCATCATAAAGAAAGGAGGAAACACACAGGACTGGAAAGTGAAATTGCTATTCTTGGGAATAACAAACTTCCAGATCTTCTCAACTGTATTGTGGAACATCATCTTTGGGATTTGTACTTAAAAGAAAAGTAATTTCTTTCAACAGCCTGAATAATCTCTTAAAATAACAGAAATAGAATTTTTTACTCTAAGATTTTAACAGTTGTTGAAATAAGCGTTGAAAATAATACAGCAAGTATATTTTATCTGAGTCTCTTGGTTTATGTATATTATTGCTCAAATATTCACCAAATGAACTATCTCTAACAAAAAGTGTTATAATAATTTATCAGATGTTTGATCAATATTAATTCTAAATTCACAAGATAAAATTTCTTTTACGTGATCACCAATGGGGAAAAAAAAGAGGAAATTTATTTTCATCAGAGTTCCATGAATCATTAAGAGATAGTTTGTCTTGTTACAGTTTGTTATTAATGTCCAGATTCCATTTAATTTCACTTTTAACTGACTGTAGCAATTAGATAATTGATTCAATCTGTCAGGCTTTGGTGGATTATATTGCTGTGAGTTTGTAGTGATACAGAATGTTAGTAGCCCATGAGCAAAGCTTATGGATGTCAATGAAAGAAATAGTAGATTCAAAACACTCCATACAAAACGCGTAGGACATATCTTCTTTCTTTTTTTTTTTTTTCTCTCTTCCAGATTCTGTGACCCTCAAGCAAACTAAAATTTATGGACAAAACAACTCTTGAAAAAGTATAATTTATTTTCTTCAAAGTGAGGATGTGGGTTATAGTCACACTTTAGAGCTTATTCGGGCATGACTTCTAATATTTAGTAAGCCTACAAAACAAAGTTCACCCATGGAAAGATTTCTATGCAAAGACAGGAGGGGCAAAAACCCCAAAACCTCTTAAAAAAAAAATGCACTCTTCTTATTTTTAGGTAATACTTTGATATAATCACAGAGCCCAGGGACTGACAGAGGAAAAAGTCCTCAGAAGAATTTCCAGAGATCTTTTACTAAAGGTGTGTTGTAAAGGAAGTATATTTTCTGAAGTAGTAAATCTTTGGAAAAGAAAAATACTGGCATGACATGTTCGCAATTAACTGCAGAAAGAATCCGAGACAAAGAATGCAAATGTTCAAAATGGGATTTAAAAAAAAAAAATTCACAGTATATAACAGTTTACAGTGAAGTGTCTTCTTGTTCATGTCAACAGGAAGCAAGACTTAAACAAGACTAAGATTTCCTGTACTGAAAGTCATTTCCCTGGACACTAAGGACTGGTGAAATTTTCTTGTGATAACCAGACTAGAATTTAGAACTCATTTTCCTCGGAGCAAAGACTCTGCTTTACCCATAAAGGCCACTAGGGAATGTAATGGATCTGCATTTGTTTCAGAATAGATATTTCTGGCTAACACTACAAAAAAAAAATTGTTTTGGCCATAAAGTTAGGATTTATTCTGAAACCACTCAACATATAAAGCTCAAGTAATCTCCATTATTTAATTAAACAAAGATAATTGGACTTTCTTTTCAGAAATATAACTGAAAACAGAAAATTTTAAAATCAATCATCTGTGCAATAAAACTAGTGTGGCTGCAGCAGCCCAGGCTTCAACATCTAATTCCTAATTGTAGACTGACTGTTCATCCAGTTTTGCTGGTATCTCAATATCTCTTTTTGAGATACCTCAAAATGGAGAGACTTTTTTTTACAGAACAGTTGCTGGTTTTCTTTCAATTCAATTAAGCTAAGAAGCTGGTTTTGCTAAAGAGAGAAGGCGTCTGTCAGAGCTCACAGTAAGGAACATTGCTTTTGAAAATGCACTGAAAGATACTTACTAATTCTTTTACTTTCACTGAGATCTGCTAAAGGCCTGACTGTTTAGCTGCAGTCTTTGATGGACTGAGTACAAAGCTCTCACTTTTAAAGAAAATTAATGTCAGCTTAATATATGGAATGTTTCTAAGATCAGTCCAAATTGTAGGACCATTCCTGTGTTTGTGATTATAGACAAAAGTATCCTCAGGGTTGCTATATTAATTATATATACCAAATATTTATATGCACATTGTACATATTAACTAGTCATAATAACCATGTAGTTGAGTGACTGGATAAATAGCATAGTCTTTAGACTCTGAGAGTTCACCGCCGTATGAGACAAGATCCTGTTTAGTAAAAAATTCTAAAAGAATACATTCTTATTTAATCCTTTCTCATTTAATGGAGTCATCTATTCACCAGGAAGTTCATTACTGCTGATTTAATATACATAACATTTGGTGGGTGGAGCCTGTACCTATGAGAAACTGTAAGATGACACATTTCCAGAGGTTAACTGGAAGGTCTTTCAATGTCCTATTAACAGTTTGAAGTCACTAGGTACTAGTAAAGACCTCTAATTTGAGTAAAACATTAAAATCTTTTAAGACCCTGATCAACTGCTGTCCAACCTGGCAAGTGCTTTGAGGATCATAAATGCTTGTGTTTGTTTGGTTCCCTTACTAAAATACCTTGTTTTACTATGTGTTACACATGCCCTATTGAATGGTTAGTCGACAGAGAAACAAACTAAGTTAACATACCAAACTCAAGTGGAAAACATCTTTTATTTTGTTCTAGGTATGGCTGTTTGATAGCATTAATTCAATATTCTTCAGTACATACATTAAGACAGTGTAACACCTTGTAAAGATACGTGAATAAAAAATACATATTTTATTCTTTGAACTGATAATTTAGAAAAGTTTTGAAGTACTAACAAGAAGATGCTTTTTTGCATGAGTTAGAGTTAGTTTGGGAATTCACATATCACTTTAGTTATATAAGCATGAAGTTATTGAGTGGTGGAGTTACTGCCTTCAGCGATGACCAATCTTTGCTGCTGCTAACACCCTCTGAACACGAACAGGTATGAGGGCTGCAAAGCAGAAAAGATATTCAAGCTGTTTGGCTAACAACTAATTTCCCTTTAAAATAAGATGATTTAAAGAAGACAACGAATCATACTGTTCTTTGTACTTTGACAATCCCAATGTAGGGAAAGCTCATATAAATAGCAGATTATACCGTAGCAATGTGTGGGGATTGCCACCTCAGAGGATATGGGCATTACAAATAGACTGAGGGTATTTCATTTTATTTTTTTCAAAATTATTTTTTGTTGAATTTCTTTAATCTTAGAATCTCACTCAAGCTTTTATTAAGAGAAGTAAATTAGTACCTGCTACACTACATGGCTGATAAATATAAGACATAATTCAAAGCTCATTATATACAGAAACCTGAAAGAAACTGCTCTTCCTTTCCTCATACCTGAAAAAAAGAAAGACTGCCAGCTTATATCTGTTTGTTTAAAAACTCCTTTATATTTTAGAAAATATGTTTCTTCTGGCACTTTAGCTAAATCTGTACACTATGATCCAACTGCAGAGAATTACAAAACCTAGACCCAAATATGAAACATCATTGAGCTTTATACGTGTATCCTTGATTGTCTATTTATTGCCAGAAATTCTTTGTGAATTTCCAGCGGTATGTAATAAGAGTAACTGCCTCTTTCAAGGTGAATCACAAGGTACTGCTGGGGCACAATATTTTCCAGCTTATCATGACATTAATGTAAATCGGAAGCCAGAAGATGGTGGCCACTAGTTATTCTTGTGATTCTAAGCTGTTTTACCTAAGTGAGGGTTGAGGCCTAGGTAGGTGAGATATTAGATATTCTAAACAGCTATCCTCACCATGTTCTTTTATTTGTCATAGTATATATACCAAATTAAAACAAATAGGTAAGTGAGGTATTTTTGAAACATTTAATGTAAAAAATGAAGAGCCAGTCCTTCTCAAACAAACAGAATATAACTTCCTAGAAATTTCTTTTTTTTTTTTTTTGTTTTTTTGATATTTTTGAAAGATTTGCTAGTAATATTGTCACAAGTAAACCATACTATTTGCAGTTTGGGATTTTTAATTGTTTTACCATCTACTCAAAATATTCACAGCTAGATACAGTTCAGCAGTTTGTTAAGGACCTTGAAGTGTGATCTCTCTCTTCCTCTCCTCTTTCAAAAGATCAAATTTGTTCTCAAAAAGCAGCTGGTGAATTATCAATAATTTTCTTCATGTGCTCGAAAGTGATTGAATCAACATAATCACATGCTACAAATGAACAGGTGCTGGAAACGTGGCTTCAGACACCTCAGAAAAAGATCAAACCACATTGAATAAGCTCAGCTACAAAAAGTAACCTTTTTGGCATTCCATCAGTTTTAAAACACTGGGACATTCTGAAAATGATTTTATTCAAAGCATAAAGAATGGGTTGCCCTCAATTAAGCTCTTTATAAATCTCCCTGCAGCATACAATATTCACAGAAGACTGGTGTTTTTATCCCAATTATCCACAGTCTTGAGAAACAGTGCTGAGAGAAAATTCAGGGTATGTGATTTATGAAGGCACCTTTTGAGTCATTTGTTGTATCTCTATGCCTTTGTTTATTTTAAAACAAACCTAGTGTTACTGTGATTTTTAAAAGAATTTTACAAGGGTAGGCAAAGCTATCTTTGGAGGTCCTTATTTCCTCTTATTTTTAACACTGAGGTTACAAGATAACAGCACTTGGTTTCTCCTCTCCCTTAAGAGCAAAGTTCAGCGTTCCTCTGCAATTCGCACTTCAGTGATCTGAGCAGCAGCTGTTGGAGTATGAGATCCATAGCAAACGTTATCACACCAGTACAGACAACAACAGTTAAACTGACCTTTTTGTCAACAGCATTAAGATTTTTACATAATACATTTACAAAGCACCTAAGACTTAGAGAAAACAGTGGAAGCAAAATGTGTTTATCTTACTATATGAGCAAAGCTCTATCTTTATAAACTTTCTCACTTGAGGCAATGTGACAAGTAAGACACATAAACAGATGCTATACACATGCTCTCTGGGATAAGCTTTAAACCATTGCTGTGCTTATGGTGATAGCTATCCCAGATGCACCAGTAAAAAGACTTTTTAAACTACCCTGATCAGTTCTCATTTCCTAGGCAAGTCAGGTCAAAAATACATTTATTTTTTGTCTAATCTGTGCCTTCATTCCAGTGTGTGAAGCCAACTGATATGTGACAGGTATTATCATATACTATTTCTGATTGAACATGGTAGAGAGATAGATAGCATAAATATATTTAATTCTACTCCTTCAGTTGCTTCTAGTGTAAATTTGTGTAAAGTAAGCACTGACTTCTGTTGTAAATTCTGTGACCCAACAATCAAATTCTTTATTTATTTTATTTCTTTCCCTATGTACTTTCTAATTTGAATTCCATAACTTCTTATCCTGTCCTAAATCCAGGTTCAAATGGAGATGAGTCATATATATTCACCACAAAACTAGTCTAGCCTCCCATAAAGTGCGTCTGTGTAAAAACCTACTCTTTCTCTGAAACCTGAATTTAACAGTGCAGAAATAAAATGACCTGACTTAAGGCACAGTAACAGTTAAGAAACTCATGTTTCTACATGACCAGGATACTTCTAAGATTTTGTGCCATACACAAAACAACACAATGCCATTGACTTGATGCAGGAACTTGATAACTCAGGTTAGGATACGTTTATGACAGACTTATTTGCTCTTGAATATTTCTTTGTACCTCTACCCCTGTCTCTCCACCTGATATTGGTATTGTTGAGAAATAGTTTGTGGTTTTTTGTGATCAAGTTTCATATACAAAGTGTCAAATATTCAACTTCTTCATTTCAAGAAACTTTTCTGTTTGGATGAATACTACCTCAGTGACCAGTCTGGGCCTGAGTAACCCACCGCAGTGTGAGTGGCAGTACAACTGGTTTGCAGATACTATCACAATACTCAGTGTGATGAGGTATAGACTCCAAGAAAGCTGTGGGGTTTATGTTCCATTGTGACACCTGTGTAATTCTTATAGGCTGCAACATATTTGGGAGTGGGGTGAGGTTCATAAGCTTATTTTTTCCTTTAGAGTCTATTATCCTGTGGGTTTTGTCAAAAAGCAGAACTTGCTTTCAGTTTTAGCTCATTTATTGAAGGGATTCTGGACAGGGCTTTGTTACACCCTAGATGTTTGGCCCTGATGGCTTTTGTTTGTTGAGGCTATTCCATAAACAGAAGAAATATGAGACTTCCAAGACAGTTGAAAATACAAGGCTTTCTACCTCCTTTAATAGAAAATATAACACTGATATTTATCAAAAAAAGAACAAAAAAAGTTGTGACTTTAAGTAAGAAAAAAAAAAGTTGTTTTTTTCTTGCAAAAAGCACTTTCTTTGTCCTGTTTTGCATTTGCAATATTATATTACAGGCCCAGAATGTTTTCCATTAGTTTTCTAATGTCCTGTTCTTCAATTTGAGAGATTTGTCTAAACCATCACCAAAGAAGTACATCAGATTTTCTGAACAAAAGCTACTTTGGCTATGTACAGTCAAACTGGAGCTAGCTCAGTTATCCGTACAGAAATCACAGTGAAAACACCTGTTGTAGTCACGCATTTATTTAAAAAAA
>VYZM01020733.1:58088-75809 GCA_013398915.1 Dromas ardeola | reverse complement strand
ACTCTCACTAGGACATGTGTAGGAGTCTACAATGACAAGCAGTTCCATTAAATATTACATCTATTGTTTTAAGAAAGTTTAGCTTCACAGAGAGTAACTTTGAAACATGTACGTATATTATTTATTGACATTTGTGCCATGTTCACATTCAGGATGGCCTCATTCAACATCTGTTCCTGATTAAAGTGAGCATCTGGTATTTCACAGATGATTATGAGACATGAGCCTACTGTCCTCTAGGCCCAGCAGACGAATTGGAACCAGGCTCTCTAGGTGGATGGTAAGACCTGGTTCAGTGCTGGGTGCAATTCTGATCACACCTTTTACATGAGGTGTGATCAGAATAAGGTTTTTCTGTTAGACCCTGTTTGCAAGCAGAAGTACCAGCAACTTCAGTGTTGTGTCCTAGGATCAGAAAGAAAAAGAGAGATGAAGATTTTTCAAACACAGAAGAAAAAAAAATGGGAAAGTTCTTGAAAGCTCTGCTCCTGTTAAACTTTTTCCCTTGCTTACCCTGAAAATCTGAATTTGGGATCCTTCTTTTGCCCTGACAAATAAGTTCCTCATACAGCAAAGGAATGAATTCATCTCTGAAACAACTACTTGGTGACCAGGATGTGGGGAGAGAGTTTGTCCAGAGAGGTAAGTTGGCTCATAGAGAAAATGACCACAGGATGACAGTTATGTACTGCAAGAAGCCCCATCTAATTTTGTCTTCTCTTGTCCCAGAGCAAGGTGCATAACTCATTATTGTTCATTATGAATTGTAAAGACGAGCTTGCTTCTGGTCAACAAATACAATAGTCAATCTTTTCTTTGTGTTGGTACTCTGTTTAGCTCACGGCTACAGTTTTTAACTTACTCTGATAGCAAGCGTGAAAGGTCCCAGAAGGAAAGGACTGTGATACTTGTTTCCTGTTTTCCTCTGTGACAATGTTCCCTAGAAATCCAAGCCTGGGAATAATTAATCTAACATGCCCATCTCTGTTGGCAGCAGGATTTGATTTCTTTGTGCTCCAATTTATCTATGGATATGTGTGTGTGTATAGTTGTATAAAAGCAGACAAACTCTTCTTCTCCTGGCACTTGCTTTATGTTCCTTCTTTAGGACCTATCAAACAGTTGTAAGGCAACACAGTCAGAAGTACTGCAATGCAATTGCAAATATCAGCAGTGTATTGCAAATCTAAATTGCAATGCCAAACCATGCTAGTCTGCTAAATGATCACTTGTACAGAATTCACTGATCTGATAGGCCAGTTGAGTTTTTGCACTTCCTTTGAAAAAGCAGTAAGGATGGGAAAAACAGTTCTTAATCAGATAATTAAACAGTATATCCCACCAGACTCCATCAAAACTATTGTAGCTATCCTTCAGAAGCAAATAGCATAAACATAGTCTCTGTAACTCTAACTCCTCCTATAAACATTTCAATCTTGAGAGGTTATGCCATTTTAATTTCACTTCTGCTCTGTATTTGTTGCATTTGATTTACTCTGACAGACCTGTTATCTGCATAACCATAGGATTTTTTCTTGCCAGGTATTATCAGCCGCCAGGAGGCAGAGGAGTTGTTGATGAATAAATCTGAAGGAACATTCCTGGTGCGAGTCAGTGAGAAAATCTGGGGCTATGCATTGTCTTATCGCCAGCAAAGTGGGTTCAAACACTTCCTGGTTGATGCTTCGGGGGATTTCTACAGCTTCTTGGGGGTAGATCCAAACCGACATGCAACACTGACAGATCTTATTGATTTTCACAAGGTAACGCTTGCTAGGTAGAGATCAATAGCTGAGTGGAACGGATTAATAATTTAAAGAGGAGCCATGTAATTTGAAACCACACTGGAAAGCAGAAGTAACCATAGTGGGGAAAAGAATATACGTATATATTCTACAGTAAACCTAGCTGTAACTTTTGTAGTTTGTGGGTTTTGTTGCAGTGAATCAGAAGGCTTTTCCCCTTCTTTCAAATGCTTCAGCATGTATTTGTGTCCCCTTCTAAGCAGATTCTTACACAATGCAAGCTGTCCTGGGCTAAAAATGGACTAATAAGGGCTGACAGAGCTAACACTTTTTGAGCCTCTTTGCTGTGCAAAATTGGATTGGAAATGCCATAAAAAGGTCTGTCAATAAAATTTCAGCATTTTTCAACCTTTGATGTGAGGCCCATAATGTGCAAAAGCAAAGGAGTGGAGCCCTGCAGTAAAGAAGGGAACATGGAGGGGTTCTCTTTTAGGGACGTGCTAAGGGTCATTCCTTATTATCCAAAGCAATCTTACAAGAGTAATTTAGTACTTGTCTTTGACTGTAGATGGGTTTGAACTTGTGTTTCTTGTTGCCAGACTGGGACTAAACAGTAGCACTGTTTCTGATAGCATAGGTTGTTTTCATCATCTTGCATCTTTCCCCGTCTTAATCAGTTTTAATTCTGCTTTTTTCTTAGCCCCCTTAAGATTTCTCTTCATGCTGTCTTTTCTAGTTCCCTTTCCTTTTTCTTTTTTGCTATATTGTTTGGAAAAGTTGCTGCTTCCTCAGACTATTTTTGGCAAGAGTATACTTCCCCACCCCGAAAGTTGCATGGAGTTCTCTTTGAGGGTCCTTTTCACTTTCAGTCAAAATAAGCAGGGATGGTATAACTGGCATAACTACTTTTTTAGTTGCTTATATT
This sequence comes from Dromas ardeola, assembly GCA_013398915.1. NCBI lineage: Eukaryota > Metazoa > Chordata > Aves > Charadriiformes > Dromadidae > Dromas > Dromas ardeola. The sequence goes on along the minus strand of VYZM01020733.1, from coordinate 73,139 downwards.
TATTCACCTAAAATCACTTCCTTTTGATTTAAAAAAATTAAGAGGAGGTTGCTCAAGCAACTCAGCTGACAGATACAAGGGGGTGGTAACCATTAGCTGGAAGAACAAACTTCTTACAGAAGAGGATGTGAGTGTGCATTTTCTCTTATTACTATTTGAATTTAAATACTGTGTGGAAAGCAGCAATAACATATCCAAGAAAATGGCTAAATCTTTGTATTTACTTCCTCATAACCTTCTCAAAAGCATTTAATTTGGGTAGTAACTTTCTGAACTTATTCACAGTCTGATGTAGTGATTGGGAAGGAACCACACCTGGGAGCCTGCATGTGTTTAGAGGAAATCAGGCACCAAATCTTCATTGATACTCAATAGAAACTAGATTAAGTTTTGAAAATGTTGGGCCTATATATAGATCCATAACTTGTATCTAAACTTTCAGATGAAGGATTGCTATTTTAATTCTGGATTCTGGCTCATTTTGGTGCATCTATAAATCTTAAACTTGTACAAAAATAAAAATGAAGTATCATTACTCTAGGAATAAGTGCAAAGACAAAATTCTCTACTTTTCCAGTAAGTTTTTTTTGTATTCATCTTGGTAATCAATTACTGGAATGACAGACTTGGCATGTGGGTATTTAATTAAGGAGAATAGGTGCTATTCGTAAAGACTGTCTTTACCCTAGCAAGGTTAATATCTTTCCCCTTTCCGTAACCAGTCAGAAAGCTGTTACTGTTGCGTGTGAGCACTCAACATTGAGCTCTTGCTCAGTCGGCCTGGGGGAGCTTCCTTCATCCCAATGACTACGGAAGTGGCACAGTAGAACTGGCACATGCCTGTTAAATTAACCCTTGAGAACATCCTTTATAGGCGTCTGTAGCTGTTTTTCTTAAGTAGTGTAGCAACTTACAGGTAGTACAAATCAAAGCCTTTTTTGTACACCAACTCTTTGATTTCACTGTTTGATACTAGCACAAGTTAATACTGGCATTAGTACGAGATACAGCATGAAGAAAATGAATAGTTGATAGGAGCCCTTTGCTGGTCTGTACTTATTTTATCAAGTATTTATTCATATTGGTTACCAATTACAGTGGAGTGATGGTTAGTTGCTTTTCTTAGAAGACAGGGAAAGGTTTAGACATCTATGAATGATATTTTAATGTTTTTTTCTTTCTAGGAAGAAATCATCACATCCTCAGGTGGGGAGCTACTACTGGAGCCATGCGGACAGCAGAAGAATCCACCAGACTATAGCCCTTTATTTGAATAACGGATCCAGGACTAACAGGAATGTGTTCTGGATGGCTGTAGCAATAGATAGCTACAGAAGTAAACACTGAAAAGTAGTTAACAAGCTTCCAAAGCCACTGGTCTCGTGGCCAAAAAGTATCCTCATTAGAAGGCCCAAATATTTCTGGTTTGCATCTGAATTATCGTCATTATTCATATTGCTAAAATTTTAAATGTGAGAAATTACTGGCAAATTACAAATGAGGACTATTCCCAGAAATTTTTCAAGGGGTTGTGGCCAATTGCACTGAATGCTAAGTTCCTGTCTTAATTTCCTTAATGTCTGAGGTTGAAAATGCGAAATGCAGCAAGAAGGAACTATTCATAGAGTGTTGTATGAAGTACCAATATTGGTGAACAGATTCTTTTTTCCAAAGCAAGGTTTGTCAGTTTCTGTTGACAATCTCATTACTCAGTGGTGCACTTTTGACAACAAGAGAAGCAGTCTTACAATGTCCTTTTGCAGTTTGCAATTGCTTAAATGGTTAGGTGTAGCTGGAAACTTGCCATTGTGCTTTTGAATTCAAGCCTACAAAGTTCACCATAGCAGAGAGAGAATAAGGTCATTCACATTTTATTTACAATTTCATGCAGTCCATCAGCCTTGGAAAGAATTTTACCCCTGTACCAGAAGTGGTCAGTTTATTCTAAACTAGTTATTCTAATGAAAGCAGTTTGATTTGCAGCAACAACTCCTCTCACTGACCTTGTCGTGTTTTCTGTTTTCTGCTTTCTGATGTGCAAGATACATGCTGGAGATTCTTAGCTTTACTTTGCTATAGGACAAGATATTTTCCTTAGCTGAGCTATGAGTGGAGGTGGTATATTTATCCATAGAAAAGGTGCAATTAATTATATTATCATAATGCTATTTCATGTTTAAAAAAAGATGCACACATTGTGTTCTTGATCCATTTGTTTTACATACTAAACCCCATGAATATAGACCTGTAGCCTAGATCTGTGGCGCAGTTGCTTACTGTTTGGACTATAAAAAAAATCTCATCACATTAGTTAATTTGCCTTCCTGAAATTTGTGTCTTAGCAGTCCTTGCACTCTGGTCTGTCACACTGTATAGATGTAGTCCTGCAGTGTTTCACTGCTAAGCTGGATACTACAGAGGCAGCCAATTCAGGAGTGAAAGAATTGCAGAACTGTTACTCTTACCCTCCTGTGTTCCTTGCTCTATTCCCATGAATGGCCAGATAGAAACCGCTGGGTACAGAAGTGTTCTTTTCAGCTCCAAGTGTTCATTTTGCAGGGCAATATTTCAAATAACAGGGTTGTGGTAGTTTTGTATGCAACTAATTTGTTTCAAGAGTGAAGTGGGACATGAGGGAAGTAGTTGTGTACCGATTAGTTAGTCTCAGAGTTCTCAGTACGTTTTTTAATATGTGATGTGTATTTTGAGATGTAACGTGGACCAATCTGTATGTGTTACTTTGCCTCCATGGTTAATTTTTTCCCGGGAATCTCTGAAAACATAGGAAAGGCACATAGTGTATTTCTATATGCTACTTCTTTGGGCAGTCTCTGATCTCCTATGTGGTTCTCTCCCAAATCCCAGTGTAGACTTCCCTCACGAACCCCATGTAAATCCATCTCTCCTCAAATAGTCATTTCTCTTGACTCACTGTTACCTTCTATACTTTGTCTGACCAAGATGGTAAGCTCGTCTAGGAAAAGAAACTTGTCTTGTCCAAGCTTATAAAGTACTCCATACATTTAAGGTGCTACAATAATAATAAATACCTGTGGTAATAATAGCAACAAGTTTTTCATAATTAATTCTACAGTTAGCCCATGTTAAAGTACAGATTTTTGCAGACAAACTTCATTGTTGTTCAAGAAAGTTTTCTTTTGTTAACATTGCTTTTTGTGTGACTTAGTCCCTCAATGTTTGTGACCCATGACAAGAACATTCTAATGAACTTTCCCTAAAGATTTAGCTGGACAGTTTCAGTATTAATCACTTGGGACACTGGATCAGGAGGTTTTAAATAGTTACTGTTAGCACCTCATAGCAAAGCAAATCAGGACATAGCACATAAGCAGTGCGTATTAGTTGGAGCAGCTGTTCTCAGTGCACAGTGCTCAGGTAAGATGACAGCTGGGCTTTCCACAGCAAGTAGGCTTACAGAGGTAGGACGTTCTTTAGCTATGTATCTGATACCTTGAGAAACAAGGCAGCTAGGATATCCAAATGGTCTAGGAATGCAATTCTGAACATAGTAACACTTATGTAGGCCTCTAGTAGGACCTATAGTCTTCATTAAATGAGAAGACTGGTATGTGATCCAGGATGAGAATACACCTGGTCCTGTGTCCTCTTGTGATGTCATTAACATCACAACAGCATCATCATTTTCACTTCGGAGCACATTTCCTACTTTTCATTTTCTAAATTTTTCTGTCTGTGTTCCATCCATTTCTTATTCTAGGTTTTACCTGGCTTTAAAATAAATCCCTCGTAAGTTCTCCTGCAAATGAAATTACTTGGAAAACTGCAATTTCATCTGAGAGTTTTATTATGCTAATAAATGTCAGAATTCTCAAGTAAAGGAATTGCTTTTTTTTTTTTTTTCCCCATAGCCCCACAGAAATAATGAAAAAGAGCCAGCAAATTCATAGAGTTGCCAGGACAGAAAAACTCAACAATACATAACCAGAAGCAGCAGCAATAAAATACAGTACAACTTAACTGAAGGTGAATTCTGAAGGAAACAAAAGGAGATCATAGCTAGTAGAAATTAAGAAGAACAGAAGCTTTCCTTGGTAGAGATGTGCAGCTGCTGCCAATACACTTGAGGGCTGTGGGCGAGGTGCAAGTGTGGAGATGTTTTCTAAGCTAACAAATGCTTCTTGTTGCCTTCCAGAAAATAAATGGACTATGAAAAGTTAACCAGTTAGTAGGAAGAATAGACAAGAAAGCAGTGAGGGACTAAATATGGAAAATGAAGAAAATAAGAAAGGGGAAAATGTTCTTATCCCATTGTTATGAAAGCATTTTGGATTTTTGATACCCTGGGAGTAAGACTGGGTGCTGCTCTCTTTTGCTCTGCAAGTCTCCAAGATTTCAGCTTTGAGGTAAATCTACCCTGGAGCTAGACTTTACACTCTCAGTCTGTAAGAGCTGAGCAGGTCCTTACTGCAGCCTTGAATGCTGCATCTGCTTCATGCTGTCTGCCTCTACATTTAGTGCTGTCTGAAGCTGTTCATCACTGTATACAAAATCTTTTTAGTGCTGCAGTTTCATTGTCTGGAATGGCTAGCTTTATTCCATTACACAGTGACCTTCAAGTCTTACTTTCTGATCTGTTTTTCTAGTGGTAGCTATCGTTGAGTTGTAAGAGGTGTGTGTTATGGATTTTCATTATAAGATTTCCTGTCAATATTTCTTGTCAATGAGACCACTGGGAATACACTGAGAGACCTATTATGGTAATTCTGTTTCATAAAAAAAAATGCTACAGCAATAAGGAAAACTTTTAAACTTTTAAATGAATCGAATTTTTCTTCATATCTGTTTCACAGCAGTAAAGTATGGCACACAAGGTCCCAAGCTGGTTTGCACTTATCTTTGAAAAAGTAGCTCTTGAGGATTTATTCTTTCTCCTTCCTGGATCCACAGATGCATCCATTCTTTCTAATTTTGTTTTCATCTGTTATTGTACATACACATCTGCAATTTAATACTGCTCTCTTCTCTTAAAGAGAACAAAAACCAAGCAAAGAAATTGACAGTAATCATGGATGAGATTTTCAAGGCTTCTCGAAGAATGTAGATGCCAGTCTATTACCTCTTATAATTACTGTAATGAAATAATTATGTAGTATGAGTATTTACATATTAGTTTTATAAAAGAATAATCCAGGTCAACTATTAAGTACTAAATCCCTATTGTGCTGAACAAATACTGAGCAAAGGAAGGTAGTTCCTGCCTCAAGAAAGTAGTATCTAAAAATTTTAGTTGTAACAGACATTATTTTCAGACTTGCTGAGTAGAAACTGTTTCCAAAGACCAGGTTCAGAGTGAGAATTTCCCCTAAATTTCAATGACTTTGAATCAAATTAATAAAACCTATTTCTTGAGCCAAGACTAATACACTGACTACAGTAAAACAATTCAGTTTTGTATGAACTAGGGATCCACTTCTGCTCATTCTTCCCCCGAGTTCCCGCAGACCTGACTACATCACCTTTCACTGCAGTCTAAATTCTTCTCTTTACATAATGCGACAACACAAACCTGGTCTCAAGTGAAATGTGGTAGTTCACAGTGGGTGAAATTTTTCTCTTCCCTTGTATGAATAAATTTATGTGCATAATTTACAAGTTGGGAGTTATTTTTTCAATGATTCTCAAGGACTGACTTTCTTTTCTGTTTTATTATGCCTTTGCTTTAAGATTCCTTTTTCCCTTCCCAAGAAGATAGGGTTAGTGACCTCTGTGAAGTAATAATGTGTCCTGGTTGGGCCGTCAATCACAGAATGAGGTGTTTGCACTTGACCAGATGTTTGATCTGCGCTTCCTGAGATGTATCTTCTGGATACATAATGTCTGATGATAATGGTGCGCAATTGATTTTTATAGCTAATTTCTTGCCATGCAAGTGCTGTCTGAAACCTTCTCTTCAAATATTTGTTTACTGGTAGCGATTAGTCCTGTAGCTTGTATATTTACATTATGACCCGTAGCTAATGCAGATTTTCTACTAGGCTGGAGCCTTCAATGAGTTTGGTTTCTTCTCTCTTGGAATTTCTTCCAGTAGTTCTAAATGAAGGTAACATCATTTTATGGTATCTTTATGAAGCATCAATAAGTGATTTTTCTTATGGAGGAGAAACAACTTCAAAAGACATTGGACATTTAGTTTGGTCCTAGTTGTGTTCGTTTGATCTATGTGCAAAGAAAACACTTAGCGTGTTAATGTCTCCTTTAAGGTTTAGCTGCCGTTTCTCCCCTGTTCTCAGTTTTAATGAGAACTGTATGTGGGAGAAGGTCATACGCTCACGAGCAATGGAGAGAAAACAGAGGATGCAGGACTGTCTTATTTCATATGATTATAGATATAACAGCAGGGAAAGTCTTGAATTAAATATTTCCTGAGATGCGATGTATTTCCTGCTTAGCATTCAGAGGATCTAGGCTGAGACCTATTGTCACTACTTTTCCCTTACACAACAGCAACAGGAAGGTATTCATACTGGATGTGAAAAGGGCCCAAATGGAGTTGAATGAGTAATATTTCAGTGCCCCAGGAATGGTAAAGAGGTGGTGGAGATCAAGAACATGGTGAAGATATATTTTGTATATGTATGTATATAGATCTAAGAGTGATTGCAAATTCTTGTTTGGTAGAAGATAATTCTTTTAATTATACGATTGTCATTAATGGTCAATGCATGTTAAGATGTGGCCAATTTTAATGCACTTCCTATTCCACAAATTCATAGAACATAGATTGTCTGAAAGGAAAATCAGAAATACTTGTCTTAAACAAGAGTTAATATGCATTATTGTATGATATTTGGGGCGGAGGATTTTAAAACGTATTATGCATCACTACCAGGATATCAGAATGTAGAAGCTAACCACTGCTTACCACATAAAGCATAATGAACTTCTCAATGTAATTTTTATAGCACTTAAAAAGTTAACAAAGAATAAAGCTATCCCTGGTTATACTCTTCTCCTGTAGGAAATGGTGTCAGTATTATAAACAAGAAATGTCTTCTCATCTAGGAGTTTAAGCTTAATAATGGACTTAAATATAACAGCATATCATTTCAGAGCTGTACGCTGAACACTGCTCTCCGATTAGTAAGATAGCCTGTTGCATTTATATTTGTTCTTGGTTCTCAAACTCATCTTGCTTGTGATAGCGTGATGCTAATGAGAAATACGTTTTTAGTAAGTCGTACAAATCCAACTTTATGGAAGATGTATTAAGGTACACATTTCATTATCATTTTTACCATTAACATTTTCTCTCAGGGAATCCCAGAAAAAATAAAAATTTCTAAGGGTGATGACTAAATGCATACAGTGCTGGTCTGACTGCTAGACAGTATTTTGTTACTTTTTATGTGCTGTACTCACAGCACACTGGTTCATTCATTTCAAATTTCAGTATGCTGTGTGCTATATGGGAACCTATCTACATTTTTTAATAACAAAAGAGTAGAGAGCTGTGGATGTAAGCAAGCTGTTCTATGGGATGAAAATGTTCACCCAATTCCAATGCTGAGCCCCCACAGCATCCACTGGAGTTCATGTGGCAATCCTTAGTTGATAAATATGAGAATTATTTATAAGGACTGCCCGCCAGAGTCACTTTTCACTTCCTCCATAAAGAAATAGGGCTACTCTAAAATCTTTCACTGACACTTTTTAATGGAGAAACGTTCTGTTTTCAAAATGCAAAGCTTCATGAAATTGTTTCAATTCTTTAGAGTAAAAAAGATTAGAACTATCTAAAGGCATTTTTAATTGCAGAAAATATGAGAAGTATGCACAAATTTAACACAAAAAATGTCTACTTGTTATTCAGCCCTAAAAGAAAATGTGCTGCATTAGGCTGCAAAGTCAATACAGATATTCAATGTTTTTGACATTTCATCAGGTATCCATTCTCTCCCTTAATGCTATTTTCCTTTTAAGGGAGAATGGAAATACCCAGGGAACAGTTATTCAAAATGTCAAGCCTATTAAATATCTGATTTGACAACTGAAATAAATTTATGAAGGTTTAAATAAGACCCCAGATAATGTTTTCTCCAGAAAAAAAACAAGCTACCGAGATGGGTGGGTTCAGAAAAAGGAACTGATGTATATTGTTCACAATTTTGAATATTTTGTGTTACGTGCTTGGATCCTTACAGTATGATTTCCATTTATACATGACAAAAAAGTGTAAGCACTGAAAATTAATTAATTTAAATGGAATAATAAATAATACAATGGAAATTAAGTTTGCTCTTCCAGTTTCTCTGAAAAAGGCTAATTCTATCAACCCTATTGTTATGTAAAAGACTAAGCCTATTCATGAACTTTTGCAGGAAAAAGGATATAATTTTCCAGGTTGTCATTATGACTAGTCACAACAGAAATCTCCTGGACGAAGGTCTCCAGTTAGGAAATACAACTACATGTGTTTGACTACACATTCAAATACCCAATGGAAACATTTGCAATGAACTAGTTGCATGCAAATGAAAAACCTCCCACAAAATAGCCATTGTTGTGTAGCAAAAATGAATAGCTTGGACTGCAGTTGTTCACCTTAACCTGCACTAGAAATGCTGACTTCATCCAGAGTTCCAGGTCACTGTGATATCAGCTCCTCTGTCAAAGATCATTGGTTAGTTGAGGAGATGTGCGGTCAGAAGAAAGCGTGAAAACTTCTGAAACATTGAAATACTTCCATGATAGGAAAAAAAATACCACCTTAGATAAGAGTCTGTTTGCAAAGGAGAAAATGGAGGCTTTGTGAAACTGTTGCAGACATCTTTTTCCTATTCGTGAGTAGACATTTAGACAATTTGTTGAAGTCAATGAGAAGTAAGCGAGGAATAAGAATTTCACAGCCGGGTCATTTTTTATTCATTCTGTTCTACAGCACTACACATACAGTTGTGAAGTGCTAACCCATCTGTTCTCGGAAGTTGTTCAAAATCCAATGGACTAAAAATATTCTGTCTGCCAAAGAGACAGTCAAGGTGATTTGAAAAGGCTTGGGTGCTTTTACTTCGGGCCACAGTCTCCAGATAAATTAAGAGGCATCATGGCTTTTATTTTTTTTTCCTCTCCTCCTCCTCCCCCAGACCCATTAATAATGAACCGAATTTACAACAACCAAGGAGAAACCTGCCTCCTGGCTAATATTCTGTTTGTAATACTGTGTCTGCTTCTGCCCACGGTGCTAAAATTCATTTCAAGTTACACTTTAGTAATTGATGATCACTTGCCATATCCCTTTATAAAGCTTTTTTATCAACGTCTTTGGTGGTTCATTTTGTATCAGCAGCAAATCAATGCAATTTTAATGAAACAGAGTGCTCTACTTGAGACTGAATTAATGTTGCTTTACCTTTTCAATATCAAGTGAAGTTTTCAAAGGATGGTAGTTTTTCAGATTTTTTTCTTTGATAACTTTGTTTCTGCACAATGGTGGCATCCTTGTGATCAGCTGTAATAAAGATTAAATGCATTAATGAATTTAGTTTAACATTAGCAATGTGCTGTGAGAGACGATGGGGAAAGCGTGGGGTTTGGAGCTGATGGCTGGATCCTTGTAAGCGCCACGAAGATGTAGCAGGGAACACATTAACTCCTAGAATACTGTCTGGGGAGTCAGGACCTGAAGTGAGTTAAAAATCTCCCAGGTAATGCAGTGATTAACCACGCACAGGGACCTACTAGGTCATGAACTGAGCTCCCGTCTTTAAAACTGCGGGAGGAGCCTGTGGTGGTGTGGGAATAACCCAGCAGCGCTGCAGGAATAACGGCGGCCGCCGCACCCACCTCAGAGCCGCCCGGGAGGTACCAGCGCCCGGCCTGCGGGCCCGGCACGGGAGGGGGCTTTCAGTCCGTAAATCCTGCCTGTCTGCGCCTTAAAGATCTTGAGAAGCTCCTAAAATTTGCTCCCGCGCATTCTTATTTTTATTTTTTAGAACAATGAGGTTTACGGGCGCTAAAGCTCCCCTACGTGCTGAGCCGGCCCGGCCCGGCCCGACCCGCCGGCGCGGGGCTGCCGGCTCCCTCACGTGAAAAGGGCGGGAAGCTCCTCAGGCCCTCGCTCCCCCCTCAGGCCGGCGGCCCCGCAGAGAGGTAGCCCGGCGGCAACTGCGTGTTGCAACAATAATTTGGCCTTTACAAAAGGCGGCTGTTAGACTTTACGCTTCGCATCTGGCAATTTTTAGCCATTCCAAAAGCAAACCGAAAACCCCCTTTAGAGGTGAGAGAAAAACTGAGATAAGTATCAGACAAACAACACTTCTTGTTTTGCGTTAGACAAAATTCATTGCATTGACCTAAATTCACCTGAGCTGATCTGGATTCATCGCCCGGCTTTGCCTTTGTCACCGCTTTTGATGGACTTCCCTTTTTTCCCCTCCTGCTCCGCTGGCCCCAATCTGTTGGGATGGAGGAACCTGGTGGGATGGAGGAAGCGTCCCCTCGCACAGCATTGTCCCCTCGCACAGCATTGTCCCCTCGCACAGCGTTTTCAGCATGGGGGTTTCAGGCTGGGAGCTGCTTTGGCGCTGCCGGGGTGGCAGCTGAGGAGCTGGCAGCTGAGGAGGGGGCTGCGGGATGGGGGCTGCCACAGCATAGTCCACTCATCAGTGCTCCGAAGTGACAGCTCGGAGGTTGAGGGCTTCATCTTGCAGCTATACTGGAGGAAACCTTCAGCAGCAGTTTTCATCTGACAAAAGCCTCCTATTTACTGAGTCCTATCGAAACCGGGGCCCAAAACGGAGGCCTGATAAAAACTTCTTCCATGGGTTGATTCCTCTCAAGCTGAATGTAGCAGATAATTCACAGGTTGACAAGATAAAACTGTCAGTAAAGAAATACATGGGTGAACATTGAACTAGCCTCCTGGTTTAAGGACTCTTCATCTACTGAAGAGGACTTAGTTGTGCTACTTGTGGCTGGACAACAGAAATGGGAAGACCATAAGGAAGGAAGCTGCCGTATTGCCTCCAAAGACAATGGGAAGGAGTCCTCTTCTCCAGTAGTATTCACCTGATGCAGGGGGACTGGTAGGTAAGATGCATTTTTGTTGTTGTTTGGCTTAGCTTCTGAGAATTGCCAGGGTAAAGGTGCTGGAACACAGGAAAGATATTGGCTGGTTTTTGACATAGGAAAATGCACAGGAGGTTAGCATTCACTGGCCTAATTTGTTAACCAAGTACAAAGTTTAAGTCTGATCTAGAAAGAATCTAAAGGAAAAAAAAAAGTCCAACACATTTGTATCTCCATGAATCACTAAAATAAAATCAAATATTAGTTCAGTATCAAGGACATTTACAAAAATATAAATATTTTCCAATGTTTCCAATGGGTGTTGGATCAAGCTTTGAATGCAAAAGAAGGTCAATTTGCCTTCTCACCTTTGCAGTCACGGCTGGAACACACATTATCAGGGCAGCTTGTGTTTCCCTTAATGGCACAGATTCTATTCAATGAAATAGTGTATCACTTTGTGATATTGTAAATTTAAATCTTATCACTAACAAACACCATTCTCCATACAGCACTAAAATGACAATTTCAGATACAGGAGAGGGAAGACTATCTGAAGACTTAGAATGTCTGAATAAGAAATGTCTAAAATTGAATTGTTGTGGTAGTGGCAAACAGCCGTGTTCTGGTTGATTGGATGTGCTTTGATACAGTCTATAAACTTTCCAAAACTGGGACTATTTAATACATACTGAAATAATGCTCGGTAATGTAATGCAATAAAGCTTTTGCATAATAAAGAATGTTGTAAATAGCTACCAAGAATACAATGATGCCTCCTTTTCACAATTAAATGATTCTGTTTTGATTTCTTTTTCTAAAGTAATCTCAATATGCATCCTTTCACTACAGAAGAACAAGCTAGAGAACATCTAAACAAGGTTAACGTTTTTTTAAGTAGTTCAGATTAAGTGTTTATGCTTATTTAATATTTTGCGGGCATTTTCCATGGTAATTTTATTTTCAAGAAACCAAGGAGTTCAACAGAGAAAATAAAATGTAGATATAGGATATTGTAATTTTAGTTGATTAGAAGCAGCAAGTAAAAGATGAAGAGTCTCCTGCTCTCATTCTGCATAGCACAACACTGGGTACAACCATTTTATGACATGAAATAAAGGAAGCTGCTTTTAACTTAGAATCATAGAACTGTAGAATCATAGAATAATTTGAGGTTTTAGGGGATCTTTGGAAGTCATGTTTGTACTAAAATTCTAGGATGGCTTCCCCTGTACCTGTGTGGAGTTTGCTCAATGTTCTCTAATCTTTCAGCATCTGGGATTTTTTGTTTTTCCCTCCTTGTCACCACATCCTCTGGAGGACCATAGTTGACTAATTTATTGGTCCAACCAATAAATTTTCAGATCTGTCCTTGTATTGTTACAAATTTCTTTTGGCTTGTCGTTCCTGGAGTTCATCTTTCAGTAAAGATTTTGCCATACACTTTTTTTTTTTTTAAATCTTTGATTAAAGCAGAGATGCTGGAATTTGTTATGTGTGAATACGGGCTGAAGTTCTACCGAAAGAGCCTGAAAAATATTTTAAAGAAGCCAACTAGTAATTCTTGCTCATGTTTCATTTTTGCAGTATTAAAGTTCTTAATATGTATATAATAGAGCTATAGAGGTGTTTTTGTTGGTGGTGGTGTTTTTTTCTTTAAAAAACTATTTGATGGGATATCAGAGGGTTTGTGGAAGCTTCGTATCAGCTTAAACAGCTGGAGTTTCTTCTTTAAGCTTGATATTTTACAGTGACTGCTATTGTTGCATGTCTGATAAAACACTGTTGCTATGAGTTCTGTAACAGATACAGATATGACTGAGAAAGTGTCTGGGGTGTTGGGAGGTATATAAGAAAAAAAAAAGCAGCCCATTTCTAACCAAAGAATGCAAGGAAACAATTCGTCACGATTGACAGCAGGAAAATGAATAAATATAGATATATGTCTACCCAATGAATTTATATTAACATCTGAGTGATGTCCTGTCTCAGGAAGGGTAGTAGACCAGTGTTATTAACTTCCTTGATGAAGATCTTTCCTTTCAGGCAGTGAATTTGTGGTGTGAAATCAACGTCTTGTTTATTGTTTTTCTTGTATTCTTTACTTCCTAAAGGACTATGCATACTATTACTTTCTACTATGTTTAAAAAAAATAATAAAAAAGGTCTTAGTTGCATGTCCAAAGTTAGGCTCCAAAATTCACATTTTGGCACCACAGTAGAAGTGGCCAAACTGAAAAGTGTCAGATTAATTTGGAGCCCATGTTGGGGCACAGAAAGTTAGGACTGTTCTTGTCAATCTATCTAGACACAGATTATGAGAGTCCCTCATCAATAGTAATTATAAGGCTATAAAAGAAGCCAATGGATAGTGTTTTCTGGGAACAATAAACTGCTAATTGTAGCTCAACTCAGCCTATGAACCGGTTCGGTGTTTCTACTTGATTCTTCTTGTTGCTCAGTTTACCAGGTCCAGGATCTTCTGCTTCTTTTCAGAGACAGAGATTTCTTGATTTCTTCCCCTTCCTGATTCCTCCTGTTTTGTTTTGGTTTTTTTTTTTGCTTTTTTTTTTTTGCCTTTTTTTTTCCTTACAGTCCAGTGTTTGCTAGTAAGTAGTAGTCACTCAAGTGCACCGTTAAAGTGTGCTTGAAGCATTCCTTTGGCAACCATGCCAGAATAGTTATTGTAGAAGAGTAATTGTAGAAAAACTAGAGAAAGATAAAACAATTTCAGGAAAACTGAATTCATTCTGGTTTTATGTGTAACAATACCTGAGCTGTTTTGAGGTTTAAGAGAAGCTCAGTGCGTCCACTTCCAGTCTCCCCTTAGGTGTTCCTGAGTTCTTGATTCTTACTAGTTTTGAACTGAGTGCTAAAAGTATCCTCCGTTAGTGCCTGGCTGATCCAAATCTGCTGGAAATCCATGTAAGTCTGCTTTTGTCTTCATTTTCCAAGTTATTAAACGTCTGATACAAGAAGATACGTAAATAACGGGAAGTCTCAAAAGAAGACCTTTCTAGGAATAAATCCAATGGGCCCTAAAGACCTGAATGCCATGAAACAATTTCATATGAGTGTCTGAACTCTTCTGTTTCATATAAAAACGTCTGAACTTTTTGAAAACAGCCTATCTCTAATGAAAATGTCCGTATGTATTTTTTAATCTATCCTGCTACTTTGGATGATAAGTCCTCTAATAACTCTTCAGAATACATCAAAATGTCATGCTGTGCAGAACGCCTACTTTTTTCCCTCTGGATCCTAGCTTAAAAATGAATACTGTGCAGTAGGAGATCATTTTGGATTACAGAACAACTTCTCAAAATGTCAGTGGTAAATAGTCAGTAAATCCCTCATTATCAATAAAATGGCACTGATATTCAGTAAAAAGTCATTTGTAATACTTTCAAATCCATATCCTCACAAACCTTTTATCTTGTAGCAATCCCACCAGCACCAAGCAAAATACTGTTTAATGCAAGAGGGATCTTTGGGTTTTTTGCATTTCTAATGAACTCGAGTAAAGGTTTTAGAAACTCCTGCTGGACAAGGGACTTTGATTTTAATAGTGTTTTAAATTAAACCATTTAAAGATATTTTTATTTCCCTGTCTTTCATCGTTGTAATAGATATAAAATCCTATAGTATGTGCTCAGATACCATTCATTTTCTGCAATGCGAGTCTATTATTGTTTATGAAACTGCTTTGCTCTGAATACTAGTTTGAATGTCACTAAATTAATCTTGTTGAGGGTTTTGGTCTCTGACTTGTGTTTAGTTACTTTATTCATTTATGCATATTCCTTAAAAGCTCCCTATCTTGTGTGAAGTGAAAAAACCTCTCTAGTGTTACTTGTGTGGAAATTGTAGCTCAATAGGCCTAAAACTAGTATTTCTTCGATGTAGGTCATAGAATCATTCAGGTTGGAAGAGACCCTTGGGATCATCAAGTCCAACCGTCAACCCCACTCTACAAAGCTCCCCCCTACACCATATCCCCCA
>VYZM01020733.1:21840-39370 GCA_013398915.1 Dromas ardeola | reverse complement strand
TTTTTTTTTTTAATTTCCCTGCTTCTGTCAAACCAGTTTCCAATGGCTGAATGCTCACATTTCACCCCTCCTGGTTCACAATGAGATCTTAGGGTTATCATTGATGTAAAACTGAACGTAATGAAGGTCTAATCTTCTTAAGTTGATTTGTATTACGACAAGGTTTGGGTTTAAAGGAGCTAGCTATTCCCGAGTCATTCTTGTGTGGCTACTGTCTGAACTAGCTGCTTCTATTTAAAAGGAGTGTAAACTAATTCAGATCTGTGTACTTTTTTTACTCGAAAAGAGCAGGGCTAATGACAGATGATGAATAAGAACAACTAGGAATAACAACTAAGAATAATTACCCCTGCAAACAGTTCCTCGGTGTAATTTGCAGGAGATATTCTGCATTAAGACTCATGAGGAAAAAGAAAGAAGACAGTCAGTCACTTGAAAGTGCTTACAACTGGAATGTTGGTATTCTTAGCAGGTAAATAATAACATCCTTCACACATCCTCATTTATGTGCATAACACTTCACAAATAAAATATAGGTTCCACAAGGCAGTTAAATGTGTCCATGTTCAGCACTTCCACCCAGAGGTTACCTCTGCTGTTTTTTTTATGTCGATCACATCCACTCTGGGGTAAACTGTGCCCATGACAAGTATGACGCAGATGTGTCAAAGTTATTCCTGTGCATATATTGCGATGTCTTACTCCTTATTTTTAACACATCCTTTCTGCAAATGTCAGCATGATCCTATACTCAATAACGTGAAGGAAGACCACATTGCATATTATGTGTTCGGTTTTACTTGACTTTGTATGGGCGAGTAAGAAGTGAAAAGTGACCAAAAGGTACATGCAATTCTGATTGTGGTCTATCCTTAGCTGCTGGAAAACGTGGGTGTGGTCATGAGATATTAAAAATGTATTATGGAGAGCTGGAATAATAGTGACCACTTTTAGCAAGGATCTTGATACTTTGTTCAGAAACCATCTGTTAACCTATCAATTACTGCCTAGGTTTTGCACTTCATGAAAAAGAGAGTGTGTTTCTTTACTCATAGCTTCTGAGACACTAGCAGCTTTTCGGGCGGGTATTCCATCTAACTGGAGATTCAAAAGATATAGGTGTTTTAAAGCAGACGTTTCAGCAAAATCTGACATGACTAATCATGGGTGATTCCTTCAGCAACTAAGAGATGATACTGGAGTATCAGAACTTATTCTCTCTTAAGACCAGTGAGAAATAATCAAGCTGCAGAGATGGTGCCCAGAGGTATGAAACATGACGTGTTTCAAGGATCTGTCTCCAAACCTTTGTTGCTCAAAGAACAAGTGAAGCCTCTAGACAAAATTGTTTCCTAACACAGCACAGAATAACATCAGCACTCTCATAATGCACAGCTGTGTATTTTGTACCCTGCAGAGTTTAGTCTCTGCTCTGGAGAATTGCTTACATGACATTGCCATCTGGATGCATACAAATTTTTTTGTTCTTAGTTTTACAAAAACATTAGCCTGGCTGCCGAGGGGAGGTCATTCAGGGTGCCTTTATCAACATGCACATAAACACACGTTCCCTGCTCAGACAAGCTTACAATGTATTCTTGCAAGGACACAAGAATTGCTTGATGGAAATGATAGTGATGCTATAGGTATGTAAAGAATGTAGTAGTTTGCTTACTTTTATTTTACTAGTGAAGAGTGTCACTGCAGCAAACCTCTTCTAATTGTCTGTTACTTGTTGCAAACTATATCTGTTCTATGGTAATCCCAGTTTGCTGGACATGGTATGAAAATGTCTTAAAGTCTACGTTTTGGTCATCCTGTGCTCTTATTTGTCCCATGCTGACCTTGCAACTGCAAGACATCCTCCTCATAAGAAACCGATAAGCAACCAACTGATTTATTGCAGTTCCCCCTCAGTCAGGCTTCCAGCAGAGGAGCTGTTCTACTTATGCTTCTTCAGAGTTCAGGGACTTATTTGCTTTCTGGTTTTGAATAATCCTGAGCAGAGTACATCTCTTTGGTCATCTTTATATTGTCTCCCTGTAAACTAGCAAACAGACTATAACAAGTATAAATAAGGGGTAATTCAAAACAAATTATATTGTCTAACTCTGGTTTGGTTTGTTTTGTGTTTTGGTTTTGTTTTGGGGGGGAGGGTGACTTATTTTGTCTTCTTTTAAGAAAAGTTTTTAGTGAAAAAATGCATTAGGACATGTTTGTATGTGCAATGCATGCCTCAGGAATTTGGCAGGTTGTGTGGGTATGCTGAGATGTTTGCCAACCTCAGGAAAAAAATTACGTTTTCGTGTATTACCAGTGGTCAGTGAGGAGAGGGTGTTTGCCACCTTCAGATCCTTTTATTCACAGGACCAAGCAATTAAAATGTAATGATGATAGCAGTGCTTTGACATACGTGGGTTGAGATTTCAAATTCCTTTTGCAAAAAAAGTCTCAAAACATCAAAGCACTTCACACTCTTTAGCTGTGTCACCCTGACAGCTGCTCTTGAGCAATACATTAATCCCAATTTACACACAGCGAAATTGAGGCACAAATTGACAGATTAAATATACTAAGTCTGGATTATACCAGAAAACTACAGCTTCACTACAGCTGTCTGAGAGAAGGTTTGGGAATGTGTCAAAGGAGAAATTTCGGTTGGACCTGCGGTTTGCCTGCAATTACACAGAATCATAGAAATTTTGGTTCAGAGGGATCTTTAGTGATCATGAAGTTGAAGTTCCTGCTCAAAATAGGACTTTGGCCAACAGTAGATCAGGTTAGTTGAGACTTTGTCTAGCTGAGTCCCCAAAAACCTCTAAAGCTGGAGACTGCTCAACCACACTGCTCACCTGTTCTGATGCTGTGCCATCCTCCTGTGAAAATGATCTTCTATTACATCCAGCCTGTACTTGCTGATGTGCAATTTGCAACTGTAGTCAAATAATTGACAAAAGGGTGAAGCGGAGATACCTGTTGGCCCTCCTACGACAGAAGAAGTTGTTCCATAAAAACTGCCTCTTCTTTGTCTGATGAAAAGGACACTTGAAGATCCATGAGTGCTTAAGCTTAGGCAGTTCTTTTATTCTTCCCTATCTGATGAAAAAGCAAACAGACATTTAGGCTGTTTGGAGAATAAAAAATGAAAAGAAATACCAGGCAGTAGAAAAATTTTCTTCATTGTCCAGTCACAAAACTGAGTCTGCTAAACCAATTAAGTTGTTTAATTGTGTCAGAATAATAAAAGGGCAATCCTGCTTGATCATCCCTCATTTGTAAATAAGATGAATATTAGTATTATTGTTACGTGTTCTTTCATGACAATATAACTTGTTTAACATCAAAGGATGAGTCCACTTCAGGACTCATTTATTGTACCATCAGCCATCTAAAGAACTTGGAGGGACTAAGAAGCTGACAGGTTCAAGCATGACACGACTTATTTATGCATTCAGCAGCTCAGTGAAGAATGCTTTGCTGATCTTAGTAAAGCAGCTGCAAAACCATTTGACTGAAAAACAGCAGGTAAAATGATGTGGAAATGACCCTCATGCATACTACATATAGCACAGACTGTCCATGCTGCTGAAGAAGAAGAGTAGCAGCTATGGACAATTAGCTGCAGCAGAAGAATTAGTATGACTGGCTAGGAAGTTTCAAAAAGAGGTGTTCTTAAAATAAGCACTCTTAGAAAAAGAGAGAATAAAGAAGAGTATTTCTCAGGTTGCTGTTATGCTTCAGTCCTTTTAACGTCTAATGGCAACTCAACAGCACTGTGCATGAAGTGTATTTCCCTACTGGTTCCCCTGGCTTGTAGTACTTAACTGTTGAGGTCTACTTAAACATTAAATTATTCCACACTGAGCTCAAATTAAGGCTTAAATTCTTGAACCTTTGATACCAACATGTGACAGGTTATGAAATGGAGCTAACCTATGCTGCTTTATTTAGAGAGGTGATGGATTTGGGGAACCCATGTGACCTTTTAGAGGTAGGAATAATGAAACCTTGTTACTCTAATTTTGTTAAAAGAATACAGAACAAGAGAAATATACAAAAAGATGACTGATGTTGCTTCTTCATCCCTTATAGAGTAATTTTCTGGATTATTTCAGCAGGCTGTATTGAGCTAAGAAATGCTGATATTGTCTCTTAATTAAATAAACCACTATCACTGAAAGTACTCTTACCCTTGGTCTCTCCAAGTTATACTATGTTGTGTTGTCTCGGAAAGAGGTAGCGAGCAAATATGGTTGCTGTTACAATATGATACTCATTTTTCTCCTTGTTCTACAGGGGAATAAGCTATCCAAGCTGTTTTGTTAACCCATGTGAGTCCCTCTCTTTACTGGCACAGCTTTTCTGCCCAATGCAACTCAGTTCTCTTTGTAGAAACACGCTAAATTCTGTTTTGGTCAAAGACTGTGGGGGGCAAAAAAAAAAAGCTTCCTAAGCAGAGGCTTAAGTGGGAAAGCTTTCTTTTGGCAGCCTTGTGACAGAGCATTTCCTTCATTCCTCCTTTCCTCCTCCTTGCCTGGTTTATTAACATGTTGACTTTTACAAGACATATCTGTGAAGAGTATTTTATGGTGCTAAAGAAAAATTACTGGAGGATACTAAGAGCTTTCAACTTCTGCCCTTTTTATCAGAAATTACCTAAACTGCATTGGATTATTCTGTCCCTGATCAGAAAAATCATTTAATCATTTTATTAGATGTGGATGGTGAATATTAACTCCACATGATCCTTTCTGTTTTCTCTAAAAAAGTGAGATTGTATAAGAAACATAGATGTCAGGGTGGATAGACGAAAATGAGCTTTCAAGACAAAGCTATGGAAAGAGGTTTAAGGGAGTCCTTGGCTGTTTACAGTGGAGATTGGTGAGAAGGGAAGGATTTTCATCTCTCTCTGCCACAGGTAAGAGTGATACTGAAATTCTGTGTGAAGTTCCAGTACTCATGTTCTTCAAAAGAATGTTGAAAATCTTCTGTCAGTGCAAAAAAGAAACAAAGCGCCTGTGTATGTGAATTGGACATTATTATTTATAGAAACACAAAAGAGGTCAGCTTGACTAGTTGACCACCAGGGAAGACTGAGAGGTGGCATTCATTACAATGTATGAGTATTTTCAAAATAAAAAAGTACTTTGTAGGAAAAGGCTGTTCAGTGGAGAATGACTTAATGGGGATCAGGAAGCTGAAGCCTGAATGAAAGTAAAATAACTTTAAAATGCAAACTTCTGACTTTGAGATTATATTTTGCTGACCTTGCATCAGGACCAATGTATTTTGCTAGCCAGTTACTAACCCAGAATAGAGGGAAATATAGTATAGTCACCTTGGAAAAAGAGGGGGGCATGCAAGAAGATATGTCAGATATAAAATATTCAGCTATATAATTTATGCATTGGATAATTGTAGGTGCTTGTCATGGGGCACCTACAGTTTCCATCAGTTAATTTCATAGCTGACTTTTTTTATATAATTGAGAAAATTATATTTTTCCATCTGACCTTAATGTGCAGTGACTTTGCATAGCTGTTCTCATTTCAGCCTACACTGTAATTCAATAAAGTTAAAATACTGGTGGGTTGAGATTTGGAGATAATTATTACTGACTTCGTGGCTTTTTTGTCCATGGAAACTGCAGGAAGATTTCTGGGTCTAAACCAGAGGCCAATGAAGGACATCCCTTATCAGTCTGAAGGCAGTGTGGGGTCATCAGACCCTTCCGTGCCACCAGATATGAAAATGTGAAGAACAAGAATACACACTGACTTAGCATTTTAACACGATAAAATAGTTCTGTTTACGTGACTGTCTTCTTCAGTGACTACCAACAGTGCAAAATAAATCACCTGAATTATATCTAGAGAGTCTTACTATTCTGTAATTGCTGCAATAGGGTGTTTTGTATGCTGTGATTGCTTTCTACTATGCTCGTTTCACTTGGAAGACATTGAACCTTTTACCAGCACAAATTTTCACCCTGTACTGTGTTTCCTAGGCTGCACAGTAGACAATACTTTCGAAAGAGTGTGAGTCAGGGAGAGGGAAGCAGAGTGAAAAAGTGAATTCTGAGAAGCATCTAAATATGTTGTCTCACCAAGAGTAAAGCAGTAACAATTTGAACAATAGCTAGAGCTTCTTATGATGATTTCTTTCCTGTTCCTTCTATGAATTCTAGACCAGCATGTGAGGTGAAAGCTTAACTACAGCAGTTTACTTCAGAGACGCTCACAGGCAGCGGAGCGTGCCGGGCTTTATTGGAATTTGAAACTGCAGTCAATGGCATTTTCTGCCATTCTGATGCTCATCCTATTCAAACAGTAAATTTACGATCTAATCACAAGTTGCCTTGTCAGTCTAAACAGAGTAATGCAGGGCTTCAATGCATAAGATAATCTAACAAGAATGACAACTAGTAAAATTACTCTTGTGTTTGCTTTTTCATTGTGGAGGGAGCCTTTGTTCTTTCAGAATTCGTGGCTTTATATCCTTTGGGGCTTTTTAGGTGCCCGAGTCCAGGTTACACAGGGCAATCAGAAAGGTGGTCAGCTACCACTTTCCAAGGCTATATAGTAGAATCAGACATTGATGGAAAGCAAAGTAAAATGTTGTGATCACTGTAATTGCTTCATCAGAGGCAATAGGCCTCATTCTTTGTTCCCTTTCACTTTGGGTAGTTGCATGCAAAGACTCCAATTCACCTGAGCGAAGAGTTCATGGTTCATGATCCAGCAAGTATTCTCTACTCACTGATGCCCATTGTAACATTTTGTATTCTCTTGGCACAAATTTAAGCAGACATAGAAGATTAACAGCCCTGGAGAATCAGGCCGATGGTATTGCTGGAAGTCATTATCGACCTTTTAATTTTGTGCATTATGCGCCCTCAGGGACACCCTCAGGATAACGGTATTTTAAAAAAACATCAATATTTTGACATGAAAACCTAACAAGGACACTAATACAAACTTAAATCAGAGGTGTTACAAACAATTCATGTACAGCCAAATGCAGAAGGGCCATATAACTTTCTGTTGTGCATATTATTCTGTTTGGATGGTTGGCCTCTGATTTAACATTACTGAAGTAATTTATAAAGTGCACTTCTAATGATTTACATAAATATTTAGAGGGAACAGTAAACATGATAGGTAAGAATGAATTCTGCTGAGAAATGTGACTTTGAACATGTCCATTCCTTATATGTGCTATCTTTAATATTAGTTCCACAGGATAAGATGTGCTTACCTAGATGTTGTATAAGGTAGCCTAGCATACTGGACACCTGAATCTATAGTAATCTAGAAGTCTATTCAGTTAACTGGAAATCAGGAACATGGACATTGTTTTCCTATTGCTGACACAGCTTTGCCAGGTAACTTGACTTGAATCACTTCATCTTCTATGGTATTTTTGTACTACAGATATAAGACTTTCAGCAGCAAGAAATAAATACTGTGGAATAGGAAGGATGAGAGAGATTTTTTTTTTCTTACATGTTTTGTACATTTGTCATGATTTTTTTTCTTATTTATACCCCAAATACGTACACTTATAGAGGATCATTGGTCTCCTGGCGCACATCCCCTGGCAGAATGCCATGCAGAAGTAGCTGTGTGAACCATTGCAAAAACAGCCAAGTCAGAACAGCTGACACTGCACAAGGTATTGGACTAAGAACTATTAGACTTACAGAACGAAGATTCTCCATAGTTCCATTTCAAGCACAACACATTTGGGGAGCTTGTACTTCCACTGTATATGCAACGCCTGTCCTGAGATGTATGAATAATTCATGTTCTAGAACTGTTTATCTGGCAGTTTTCATCCAGAAACAGATTTCACCTGTCCTGAAACCATTCCTAGCCAGAAGCAAGGAAGCGGCTGTCTGAGGTAGCACATTACTTTCAGAAACAAAACAGCAATGGTACCACCGTCTGTTTTGCCTCCATCAGGTCCTTGGGAAGTGGGCCTTGCAACTGTTAAGCTGCTGCTGCTACTACTGGCATGGGGTGAATGAGGTTTTAGACAGACTACGACCACTGGCTGCTACGGCCAGTTGCAGCAGGAGCAGTCACCAGCAAGCTTGGCTCTTTAGGTCTTTTTCTGCTGCTGCCCAGAACTCAGTGGAACCCTGCCTTTTCTCTCCTTTTCTTAGTCCCTCATCTCTGTGGTAGCTAAATTCAGTGTTGCCTTCAAGTTTCTTTTTAACTATCCATTGTCGTTTAATCTGAGCTCTTTTGAAAAGTACTGCATTTACCTGAAAAACACATGTAATTAATATTTTAATTAATGGAGAATATAATGATATATATATATAAAGGAAATTTCATATTTCTTCTCTGCACTAACTTATCAAGTAAGAGGTACGACTCTTTCCATAAGTGGCATATATAATGAATAATGACAAGGTATGGGTTTCCATTCAGGCAAAAACCCAATAAACTTCATTGAGCAAAGTGCACTAAAAATTTTAAATATTGTTCTTCATTTTTTTTGTGAAATATCCACTGATCCTATGCTGAATCTATATTTCTATCGGTCCGCGGGTGGAGAGAGCCATCTACCCTTGTGGAACTTGCTGATTCGCAAGAAAACTACTTATAGCGGAGAAATGAGAATCCTGTATGTGTGAGGAGTTCTAAGCCTAGGTTTGGTCTGAACACTTCAGAGTTGGAGCACATGATTTTATGGGGCTTCTGCATCCAGAAGAGGACTAATACTTGGCAAACTTACTGTTATAATGCTTTGAACATTTCTTATTGAAAATTATTCTTGAAGAGCTTGTATTGACCAAAACAGCTATGCTGTGCACACCTTGGGAGCAAAGTTCGTATAGATAAATTATGTCATATGAATTTTAGCAATGACTAAAGCTATAAAATATAAGCTATTATCACTTTTAATGTTGTTTGTTTGTTTGTTTCCCCTGAAAAGGTAAAGAATACTATGAAAAATCGTATTTTCTAAAAGGTGATGTAAGGTTTATTGCATACAGTATTGTTGCATTGTAAGAATTGTGGTTGGGAAAACAGACACCTTCACAAAGTCTGCTATTCTAGAAGACCTATGTCTCTGGTAATCAACTGCAGCTTCTCCTTAGACTGAATGGAAGAATATTTTTGCAAGAGTCATGAATTTATCTCAAATTTGTGATTTCTTGATTTAATTATTCATGTGACAAAAGTGTAGCTTTATTGGAGGGCAAATTGAGGTGCAGAGTTTTAAATGATTACACAAAAGTGTTCTAGTGCTAATAATCCAGTGGTACAGGTGTGAAATGCAGAATATGTTTTCATAACAGACAATGTTGAGTGACAGCTGAAGTAATTTGTAAGAAATACACAAGTATTAAGCTCCTCCATTAGAATCACTGTGACAGGATCCAGTCAAGTTGTCTACTTGTCATATTAACTCTTTCCACTTTTTCTTGTGGTTTTTATTAATCTAATAATAACATCAATTACATAGGCAAAAAAACCTACCTTGAGTATGCGTGGGAAGCCTGCTTCTCAAAGCTTCCTGTTTGATTTGTTGTCATTGATCCAGTTTTATGGGATATTCAATATAGGAGAAGCAAAGAAACCATGCAGTTTTTCATAGTCTAGAATGAGTGACACTGTTAAGGGCTGGCTTTTACTTGCTAGCCACTGTTTAGGTTTTCTGTCACTGTCTGTTAAATTCATATAGATTGGCACAGCATGATGGTTCTTTTCCCATGCTCCAGTTGCTTATGGGTCAAAATAACTCTTTTTACTAATCACAGAACATTAAAATGTGTCACTATAATTCAGTGCACTTAAATATCCTGCCTTGTGCGCATTACAATTTATCTAAGTGACCAAAACTCTAATGCATGACAAACTGACCACCTGCCAGCTTCCTTTTGCTTTGCAACGCAGTACATAATGTCTAATATTGTCAGACTTTAATGCCTTTTTCCAAACAATTTTTCCCTTTTTATTGCACCAAGAAGGGACATGCTTTGAAGGCTCATTCCTTCTCCGAGTGGACTTGGTAGGAATGGAAGTTCAGCAAGACCAGCCTCTAAATGGGGTGATGACTCACGTTAATTATTTATAGATAAATTCTGTGGAAAAGAATGTGATACCACTGGTAACAGCATTATATCACAACCTTCCATCCTACTCAGACTAAATAGTAGGAACGTTTGCAAATAAGAGCCATTGGGCTAAATGGTATAAAGATTTGGGACTTAACCATTACTTACTTAGTGTTCAGAAATGCTCAAGCCACTTCACTGAGTGAGGGCAGCCTAAAAGATCTCTCCTCATAATCAGTATTTTTTACTTTTAGTCAAGGATACAGAAAAGTCCAGGAGTGAGAGAGACTGAAAAAAAAAACGAAGCAAAACCACCAAAAACAAAAAAAAAAAACACCACTCCCGCAAACAGAAAAGGTGAAGGAACATAAGAACATCATGACAACTGGTAAAATTTCAAGAGTTAACGATGTGCTTTCACCTTTCCAGAGGCTGTTTCCCCTTCACTTTACTGGTGTAAATCAGCCTGAGATACTAAAGTACTAGAACATCAGACAGCTGTTTTTTATGGAATCATTGTATTTATTTCAATAATAGCAAACTCTTCAGGTATTCAAGTAAATACTATGCATAGTTCCACTGCAATTACATGATAACCTGTCGCAAATCATAAATATCCACCTATGCAACATTAAAAAGTGTCATCTAGGGATTTTCTTAATCTTTGAGAAAGACAAAGACTCTATGTTTGCATGATAGTGCTAAGTACCTCTAGAAGATCATGAACACCTGTACTTAATTCATATGGTATAATTAGAAGAAAATATTTATTTATACTGGAGAGCTGTGCAATGATTTGTTTGTTTGCTCCTAATGCATGAACAGTGATTACTACCCTGTAACATTAGTGAAAGCAAACATTTCACAATATGAAAAGAAAA
This sequence comes from Dromas ardeola, assembly GCA_013398915.1. Lineage (NCBI taxonomy): Eukaryota > Metazoa > Chordata > Aves > Charadriiformes > Dromadidae > Dromas > Dromas ardeola. The sequence continues at coordinate 28,417 of VYZM01020733.1, read as the reverse complement.
AACCTGAAAGAAACTCACTCAGCCTTATGTTTTTCAGTTTCAAGAATACAAAGTGCTATATTAACTTTCCTGGAGCCAGACCGTGTAGCCTATGTAATGTGCCTTTGTTAAGGGATTGAGGAGAAACAAGTCACCTCCTTATTTCCATGTGACTTGGAAATGGTATATCTGCAGAGCTGCTGTTCTTCTACATAATCATAGTAGGCCCAAACATTTGAAATATTTTTTGAACAAACAGTAAATACAGAATTCTTTTTATTTCTTTCATATTTTTTAAGGCCCTTAGTGTTTTAAAGATTTCTCCATCACCTTGAAACCTAAATTTACTTTTTGTAATTGACATTATCTCAGAATGACATACTTCAAAGACCAGATACTTTCAAGGAAAACAAACCTAGCATTGCAGGACCTGGGTAAGAGGTATGACACGCTGTCATGCAAGAAGGCAAGGAGTGAATGGACAAAACCAGGCACTTCCCTCTGATGCGCGGAGCAAAGTGGGCACTATTGAATGTCATGTTGCATTAGGTCTGTACAGTATATTCCCTTAAGAACAAGGAGGCAGGCCATTACCGTTGTTGTTTATTTCTCAGTTTTCTCTCAAAATGCTGAGTCCACACTTAGGATTTGTAGGAAAGCAAACAGCAGTTCATTCTGTTCTCTCCTGTCATAGCTTCAGAAAGCTATGAAAATAATTTTACCTGAAAAGAAACCATTTTGTTGAGGAAGGCAAGAAAGAGGTGGTATGCTTGTGTGAGAGAGAGAGCAAAGAAACTAGACACTGGGAGATTCTTTAAAACTTTTCATTAAAGTTTGAAAAAAATTCCAGTGCTCTGTGGCAAGGCTGTGGATGTCTGTCAGACAAGAAATGTCAGAAACTTACGGAAGTGGCCCAGGTTTGATTACTTGCCTTTTTAATGTCTGTGTGCTTATGTGAGCACTTCTTTTGTTGGGAAAGAACAATTGAAAAACAACATTTCCTTTAACTTGTCAGTATTGGTTTTGAGAAAGGTGTTCTTATCAACTTCACACCCCCTGCTCCTCCCCAGGACTGACATAAAACAGGTCCAGCTTTTTTTTTTTTTTTTCCTCTCTCTCTCTTTGGAGATGCACTCGTTTCATTGGGCAGGGATATACCCATGGGAAACCTTCTGGGATTCAGATTTTTCCCTTGATTGAGGATTTTATTTTCTTTATATGGTAGATTTTAAAAAATATTATTGATACGCTGTTCCTATTTGTTCAGCCTTAGTTTTCCAGGCTATTCAGATTTTAAGCTTACTTTCTATCCCACCTCAGCCTCCTAAGAAAATCCCTTTGTGAATTAAATTATCCAAAATACCAAGTCATTTTTGCTGCTGTGGACTGACTTCTGGCAAACAATGAGGGGTTAATTTCAGATTACTTACTAAAATATCCTTACTTGGGAGTTGAATTAATCTATTGCATTTTCTGTGTATTGGCTCCTAAATAGCTAGTTCTGTGAGTAGTTTGTTTCTATTGTTACTTCCCACTGAATATTAAGCATCTCGCTCATTAACAGATATTATCTTAGGGGTTTACAGACTGCGTGTCTTCACAGCGCATTGTGGAGCTTCTGCCTGTGTGATTTTATTGGAGTAAAATGCTTGGTATGGTACACCTGGGTTACTAGAGTAGTGGAGCATGCTGTTACTTGATTTGATGTGGAGGAGGCGGGTGTGAAGTAGATAAGAGTTGAGAGGTGGGTATGAGTGGCTGTGATCATAGAGTGCTGGAATGAGAGCTTTGGGGTGTAGGGGTAGGGAGAATGCAATTAGTGCCTTTGAATTGCTCTAAAACTGCTTGACTAATAACCAGCTCAATTTATAAGGCTGATAAGTGGCTTTCTACCTTCTGTCAGACTATTATGAGTGAATAGAAGCCATTTCGGTCGCATGAAGGAAAGAGGTTTCTATTGTCCCCAATAAATTTGGAGATCTTGTGTTGCTAATTTATGTTTATAGTGTAAATACACACACATACATATAATTATATGCATATATCTTCAATGTTTGCCCATAATAAATGAAATTCTTTTCTAAGAATCCTTTAAAATATTGGGACCACGCTAAAGGACTTCCAGCTTCTGACAATGAAGCTATTGAAAATATTCTAAATGAAATTCTGTAATGTCCCAGAACATTCTAAATGAAATTTTCTAATCTCCCTTTCAGTTGACACATTTTTTTCCCCATTTTAAAAAGCAAGTACCATAGCATTAGGACTAAAGGCTCATACGGTATAAAATAAATAGCCGTGATAGTAAAAATGAAAATGTTTCATATGAGATGAATAAATATCCCAAGCTTGATTTCAGCTTTGGCATTGCTTACACACCTGCTAACAACCCCATGCCAAATAAGGACTAGCGCTGTGTGTAGCTTTAACTTGGTAGTTCTACGGTGGTTTTATATCTGACATGTATTTAGGCACTTTGTCTAGTAGCAATGGCAGCATATAGAGGAGCATGACATAAGAATCATACACTGTGACAAAAAGTAAAGTAAAAAAGGTAACAAGCACAGCTTCCATGTGATTTAAAGTACCGAGCATTTCAGAAATGAATTGTCTGTGAAATGTTCAAAGGGTTGACTTGAGATCTGTAAAGCTAGAGGGAAAAAGGAATTCTCATTCTTCCCTCGGCTTCAGCACTTTCATCTCGCACTTCAATCTTTCATTCATACATTATAATTAAAAATGAATTACCATTACTAAAAACTAACTTTATTTAACCAGATAAAATCCTGGGCTCACATGATTTGAAATATTTTTACTTGGAAAGGAGAAATCAATTATTACATCACATGCTGGGAGACCAGCAGGTAGTCTGCTTTTTTCTGTGCCACAGTTTACTTGGAAATACCTTTCCTATCTTGAAACCATTATTTTTCGCCATCAGAGAAATTGGATAAAACCTCTTTCTGTGTTGTGCTATCTCACTTATCCCACAGTAGTGGGAAAATGCAGAGCCATACGAAAGTATTACTTTTTTTTTTTTTATTCATTTTTCAAGTTTAAACATGGAGGTGTGGAGGAGGGAGAAGTACTTCAGATCCTTAGAATCAGTCTTTCTTAACTTACTTACGGGTGATCAAGAGGAGCAAGATTTAATTTATAATGATCATATAATTACCCTACTTAAGATAAAAATCTTATTGTGCAGTCAGGGAAGTGCTTGATTGTTTGCTGGCCGGATCTGTCTTGTGAAAGCTGGTTGACAGACACGTTAGTGGATTAGCTAAGACTTTGTTGGTCTCCAACTCAATACTAGCATTACTATTGTGAGTTTAGTAGATTTACAAAGCCCACACTCAATGCTCAGGAGTCAAATAGGCTAAAATGAATTTTAGAATTTTTCAGGAAACTCAATGAAGGAAACAGAGAACTTAATTATGCCTGCTTCTACAGCCATGGTCCATCCCTATTATCAACACTATACACGTCTGTTTCCTTAGCTCAGAGTAGAAAGAAAGACACAGACAACTGGGGAGAGGTTGTGAGAAGTCTATGAAGTCTTGGATGGTTCCCTGCTTTCAGAGAGTACAAGTAGCAGGTAGACTGTCATAGGCAAAATGACCATGAATAGGATATGGCTGTATAAAAGGGTTATAATCTTTCAAAAGTAGCACAGAATTAACATTTTCAATGTTTCACAGTAATATTATTACACTGGCACCATTTTTGGTTTTTTTCTCACTGTTTCTTCTTATCATGGGACAAATTAGATTCACTTGTGTAATTTCTTATCCGCTTTCAGATACTTGTATTCAAAGTAATGCCATTCAAAATTTGACATGTGTTTGGCCCTTGAAAGATATCACAAAACTTGAAACCCTATTGCATTCTATAATTTCATTTCCTGTCCTTTTCCTCCTGTATACAAATTCTAGTATAACTAACTTGCAAAGAATTGGTAGTGAGCACCCAATAAAATTATTTACTTGTTTCAAAAATTTTATGTTTGTTTCAAAAAAATCTTGTTCCTGACTTAATTTGTTCATGTAGAAATTGGATCTCAGAGAATGGAAAACAGTTGCAGCGAAGACAGCTAATAACACAGTCTTTATATATCCACGTAAAAATATACCTCCCCCTCCCCTGCCCATTACATTAGATTCTATATTTTGCTTATTTTGCTCCCACTACTTTTTTGTGTCAGGATCTTTTTATCCATTCTCATGACTCAGTTTTGAGAGTTTGGAAACTGTACACCAGAGAATCCAAAGTATTAGACAATCCAAAATGCTCTCTGAAACAGGCTTCAGAAATACAACCTTGTGTTTGCATGACTGCATACTTCACTCTTTTGCATCACTCTGAACTTCTGTTTGTAGACGAGTATGTTTCCCACTTTGACTGTCCTAGCCTGTGCTGTGATACACTTTAGTCTTGAACAGATGCCACACAACTTTCATTTCGTGTGACATGAATGACTTTCCCTTGGATGTACAAAAAATATGCTGAACTTTTTTTATTTGATGACATCACTGAGTCAGGCATTTTAACTCAAGGTGCAAGAGGGCAAAAGGTATCCTAGTTATTCACTGTGCCCCTTCCTGAAATATTGACTAGAAAATGTCTGCTCATCAACCTGCTAAATAGTAAAAAATTATATTTATCTGTGCAATTAGTATGAAACCTTTTAACTGCTTCCCTGTGCCTTACATTCCTGTTGTCTTTTTCAGATGTCATTCAGAAAATGTCATAGATCAAATCCTTCAGCAAGGACGTAATATAGAACAAACCTGACTTGTTACGACTTTAAGATTGATTTTGTTGAGCTGCAACTCTTTTGCCTTCAGAATATGGCTTCCTAATCTGCATAAGGCGATTTTTTTGTTTCGGTTTGTTTTTTTTTGCTTTGCTTCATTATGTTTGAACCTAGCATAAAAATGTTCCTAGCTAGTAGAAAGAACACTTCTTGCGTAATGATCGATGTACTCCCTTAAATAAGGGATGAGGGGCAAGTATGGATCTATGTTATACTTGCAGGGAAATACCTTCCTATATACCCTGCAGTGACATCTACACTAATAAAGATTCACAGGAAGGAAAGAAGTTTGTAACTCTTGTTTATGTTTATTCATATTTTGCCAATTGCTCTGGCAGGCCACTGAAACTGTTTCCTCTCAGAATCCTGTTTTCAAATCAGCCAAACTGAATTTCAAACAAGCGTTTTTACAAAATGTGTCAATAGCAGATTAAGGGTAGCAGCTGCTAGCTAACGTGATTATTCCTATCAGTGGTATAAACAGTACCACTGTCACTTGTGTTATTTTGATACTGGAATACGGGAGTTTTGACTGTAGATCCTAAGAAGAAAGCTTGGATACACAGGGAAAGCTATGTTTGGATTGAGGAACTGCAGATAATACAGCATCAATTAATCTATGGGGTAATGCTTGTTTAGATATTACTGGTTTCATGGTTGGTTGTGGTTTTTTTACCATTGTAGCACAATAATTATAAAGCGCCTTCTAGATATTGTCATCAGTTGTCATAATTGTCACTTCCCCAGAGAAAAGTGCTATTGTAAATATAAAATGTTGAAGCTAAATGCAAAAAAAACCCCAAAAAAACAAACCAAAACAAAAAAAGTCTTGTGTGTTATACTGCGCAGTATCTGTGAAAAGCAAGAATTGTTTTTACATGATTCATTTATTTAGAAAGTGCAGCCAGTCCATTTCTATTTACAAGTCCTCTGACACTTGCCTTAAGAATGTCAGACTTGGACTCCATTGTAACAATCCTTGTTGAAAATTTAATTCTCATCTGCTTACCTATGCAGGCACTTGGAAAGATGGTGACAAAGTTAGGAGGGAATACCTTTCAGTCAGTCATTTTGCAGAACCAAGCCATTATAAGGTTTTGCTTCTGAAAACTTTGAAGTACACTGTGGTGGTTGTCTTCCAGCCTGAACCCAAGCTGTACTTCATAACCTGCTTCCCGGTCCTAGTTTCAGGAAAGAACCCTCTTTTGCTGATGGCAGCTTCTGGCAGTTCAAACTTCTACTGTGAAATCGTGGTAGCCACTAATTTAGATTAACTCTTTCCTTAGAAGACAGAAAAATCTGTGCAAGATGTGGTGTAAATGCAAAAGCAACCCATGGCTGCTCTTGAACCCTTCTACCACACTACCAAAGCAGAAGGTGTTGGGGCGCTGTCCTGGGAGTGAGTGGTGTGATCCTTGCCCCAGGAGAGGCGGAATCTGGGTCCCTAATGCTTGTCTCTGGCTGAAGCTGGGCACTGGTGGTTTTTTCCTGCCATCTGACCATTATGCAATTTGAGAGGGGTGTCCATCATGACCTCTGTGCATTTGCCAATGCGATGTTGCAGAGGGTTACTTTGAAATCTCCCTTTATTCATGGTCTATAGCTGCCAAATTAACCAAAATTGTCCTGTTATGTAACTATATCATACAATATTCTAATTAAGCCATAAAGAAACCTGTTAGTTTAATTCATTTCATTTCAGTCTGCCTTTTATAACCCTTTCTGTGGGAGGGGTTATGAATTTTCTATTTGAAACAGCTGAGCGAAATGCAAAAGATTCCCCTC
>VYZM01020733.1:3082-21835 GCA_013398915.1 Dromas ardeola | reverse complement strand
AAAACAAAATTCCCCCCCCCCCCCCCCCCCCCCCCAGCAAATTCCACTCTGCTAGTATTTGTTTGGAAGTAATTAATTTGGATTTAATCACAGTAAAGCTTTGCCTATACAGCTATAAACAGTGTGGCAGTTAATTACAAAAACACTCAAATAATTGTTACTGAAGGAGTATAATACGGAGCAAGAGTATTAACCTAGCAGCCCAAAATTAAATGAGCCAGCAGGAAGAAAAATAAATCAAAACCCCTCCCCAAAAAACCTCTTTCGCTATTTCAAGAATTTATTCTCTCCATTCGCGCTCTTCCCAAAGTACTGTCAAAAAGTTGGCTAGAAAACTTTTTTTTCGGAAATGTAATTGAAAAGGGCACCTCATTCGCAGATGAATTATGCCACTGAATACATTAGTAAAATACACAGCAGCCAAATCACCAAAGGAACATGTATAATGAAGAGATCGTGAGCAAGTTCTAGAGTGGTATCTGTTTGTAAATTCATGTGTTGCAAGCTTTAAACAATGAACAAATCTCCATCTCAGTCAAACCCACGTTTGACTTCAAATGTATTCTTGAGGCCCAGTGAGGCCAAAAAGATTTTACCACATTGCTAGTCATTTCCCAGCTAGGGTCAGAAAGACATAGAGTTCACAAGGGTGACAAAGGGTTGAATGTGTTGACGTAATTTTTCCGTTGATTCATTAAAGGACTTTGCTATTGTTCAACAAACACCAATACCAACTTTCTTTTTTTCCTGATATTCTCATCAGGTCAGTGATACTTCCAAGTAATAAAAGAGTTTTATTTTTCTACTATTCTAAGACGTGTCCGCTTCAACTTGGATACTGATTTTAAAAGTAGGAATGAATGTTTTAAGATGACAGATTCAGAGCTGTGTGTAACTATCACATTTAATGCAATTTTTGCCTATACAAATCTAACACTTTTGTGATTTTTTAAATTTTTTTAGAAATTTTACAACTTTGCCATTTATGCACAGTAAAAACAACTCTTAAAGGTTTTTCTAGCCAAACTCGTCTTTTATTTTTAGCATTAAACAGTAAAAAGTACCTATAAAAATAGAATTTCTTTCTGCTGGCTTTCCCATCAAAGTGAATTTTTTTGACAGGGTGCATGCAATGTACCACTTAACTGTTCCATGATTTGAAGATTCAATTTAATTTCAATGCTAATTAACAAAGAATACTTAATTAGAATAACAATGGGTATCCAACTTTATTCTCTTTCTTGCCTGATCCGAGATACAAGCTTTATTTTGAAGTCCTATTAAAAACACATCTAGTGTTCTGTACTGCTGCAGTGCCATAGCTTGCCTGGTATTTAGGCCTTGGTGTGACATATGCATAGATTTTTCATACCTCTATACACCCCTTTTGAAACTCTATTCCACAGGGTTACGGTGTGAGGAACTGTTAGATTCTGCTGCTACATATAGCCTTTCATTTATCTATTTGTGTTTGGGAAAATGTTGAGTTTTGGGAGAACAAGCTGTGATGTTCCTAATTTTTGTAATACTCTGTGCTGAGTAGAGGATGTATTTTGCAGAAGGAATTAACAAAAGAATGTAATCACCCATTGGAGCGTTAATTCAAGTGAGCTCTTAGGGAAGAGTTATATCATAGAAATGATTGCTGTCTTTGCTGGAATCTCCCCAGAAATGTTGGCCTAGAATTACATTTGTAATTTTCCCTGCCTGGTGTATATGTGCAATTCAGTCACATTACACGTTACTCAGACTCCCTCCAGAGCTGAAATGAAAGGTCTTAACTGGAGGTTATGAGAGGAAATGGAATGGTAGATGAGAACAAGACTCATGGTATCTGAAAAGAGAAGACAAGAGGGCAGAATGGACATACCAAAAAATGCCATATTCCCCAAGTTCCTTTATAAAGATGATTGATTCTGCTGTGTAGCTGTTTCACTTTCAGGTGACTGCCCCAGGCCTCAATGTGCTGGTGACGACTGGGATATTCAGCACCACCAGCAAGAGGCAATTTCAAAGAGCAAAAAGCAGTATGTAGCATACTGCTTTCCCTTCCTCAAAGGAAAATTTCCAACAGATCTTAGAACAGGAGTGCAGAGCTTATGGCATTTCTACATTTCTTAGAATATTCATAGTAATTATTAATGGGTTTCATTGATTTGGGAATCTGGATCTGTGCTTAAATGAAGTTCTTTAGAGATGAACTATTATTTAAAACCTGATCTTTCTTTCTCAGCCACAATTACAGTGAATACCCTGACTATTGCCAAATTAACTTTGAGACCTAAAGATTCTCCTAAAAATCAGAGACAGTCACTTTTAGTGTAAGCTGTACACGGTAGCATGAAGGCAACCCAACAGACTGAGGACTGGTGAAGAATATTGCCATGAGACTGAAAAATACCTATAGAGCCAACAGGAAGCATGTTTTATTACCACAAAATTAATATTACTAACCATAGATGTTTTGTTTTCTTAATAACTTTGGACAAAAATATCAAATAATTAAATGTAAATTGCAATCCAATTAGAAAGGAAAACACAACACAGTTCAGTGTTATTTCAGTTCCCATAGAGAGTAAGCAGAGAAAGTTAAGATCCCAGTGATCTTAAGTAATGTATTGCTCCCACAAGATATTAGAAGCTTAATGAACACTAACAGAAACTCCCCTTATATCTTTTAATGAATTCATTTAAGTTGTGAAATAATGCACATTACTTGGGTCACAGTGGGAAAAAGAATTCTAGCAACTTCAAAAATAATGCCAGCACCAGAAGGCTGAAGAAAGATAAGGAAGGCTAAATAGGACAAAACCACAACAGACCCGTAAAATCAGTCTTTGGAACCACAAACAAACAACTAACCTTATTGGTTACCCACTTTTACACTAAGTTCAGTGTAAATTTCATCTCGTAGATGAACGTACCAGGAGATAGAAATGCATGCATCGTGCCTGATTAGCGGGCTAAAATCCTGTAATCTCAGAGGGGCTTGAAGTACAGGACAAAGGAACAACATTTGCCCCTCCAAAAACCCAGTAGATAGTAGGGCTCCACCATTGTCCCTCCAGCCTTTATCTTGTCAACTTTCACATTCATCAGTGGTGGAGTAGAGCTACCATTAAATACGAATAAGGAAGGATGGGTGGTTTTCAACTTGGTCTCTGTTGTCTCCTCATTCACATGGGATTACAGGCTGTTGCATTACGTTGGAGAGAACATACATAAAATAACTCCTTTCTGTCTTCGGTGGAAATGTCTTTATTTCATGAAGATAAGATTTAACTTATGTGAACAATGAATAAGCGGGCTTGGTAGTGACAAATTTCAAATGCTTCGAAGGAGTCTGACTGTTGGTTTTATACTTGCAAATAGAGGATCGTTTGGTAAAACTTCAAGGATATATTACATGAACATTCTGCAAAGCTGCAAAAAATGCAAAATGTGTTAGAATTTTAAGAGGTTGTTATTGTAGCTGTACAGAAAGGTGAGAAAATGAACAGATAATTGATTCAAAACTGCTTTTAATTAGGTGTTATCCATATTTATTTTCCCTTTTAGTGATGAATATGTTTCAAACATTATATTCACCTTTTAATTCAAAATTTCCATCTCTGTCTTTTTCATATTGCTTCCTAACATGCATAATATTTCTGAGATACTACAACAGTGAAGAAAAATATTCACAGTAACGCTACTGCAGTTAATTGCTTGAGAATTAAATATTTCACAAATGTACTATTTTGTTGATAGTTTTTGTCCTTCATAAAAGAATTGAAACATCTTTCCATAAAAACAAACAACAAAACAAGGAATAATATAGTCATATTGGTTCAGATCCAAAGCTAAGCGAAATCAAGAACCTCTCCACTTTTTTCCATTGATGGCCATGTTCAGTAGAAGCAGTTTGAGTCATGCCTGAATATATGACTCATTTGAATATTTTATTAAAATAACTGCATTACTTGCACTGCTTTATTGAAATAACTGTATGATATGTTTTTATCTGCCCATCATTCTTAAATAACTCTTTTAATGCATAGCTATGGATTATAGATAATTGTGCCTAAACAAATAGGAGGTTACATTACATGAACTTATATACACAAGTATGACATTCAAATGTGCTTATAGTATATCTAAATGTAAAAATGGAGGCTCATTTGGTTAAAATGACGTATTTAGAACAGAACACCTGTTGCCTTGCTATCTTAGTACTAGCAAGAAAGAAGACCAAAAGATCTGTGCTCTTTCTTATTCTATGTGCGCTTTGCTTCAAATCTCTGTCTACCCATTTTATAATGGGCTGTGTCTGTCTTGGGTTATATTATGAGCAGATAAAAGTATTTCTTTTAAAACATATTAAAATAAATTGTCAGATTTCTATCTTATCAAAATGTACTGTTTCCTCAAGGGCTTACATGTTAGAATATGTGATGAATAGTGTTTCTTTGTTCATACTGAAGTCAATGTTCTTTTAAGACGTCTGGGAAGAGAAATAGGAGATTTTTTCTTACTTGACAACTTGTGAGCCTGCTCAAGGCAGAAGAGGCTCCAGTACTACATGTGAAAATATGGAGTTACAACAGGGAGGTGAGAGTCTGCAGCTCCAGCAGACAGCGTCAGACTTGAATGGGGAGCCGGGGCAGGACAACCAAGCCTAATTGGTGACAGAAGGTGAAACTTTCTTGGAAAGTGAAGGTGGTGATTTCCCTATTTATTTCAGTCAGGCTGGGATTTCATATCAAATTTTGTTCCATCAGAGTATCCTAAAGTATGGATATGGATGCATGAATATACCAAAGTTAACTGGTCCTTCTAACTAACTCCGATCCTTCAGAAGCTTTTTTATCCAAATGGAAAAGAAAAACTATATGCTCTGAACTCAAAGAAAGAACAGGGTATAGACATAAAGTGAAAAGGCGTAATTATCTTAATTTCCTTTTAAGGAATCACATTTCATTGCAGAGAAGGAGGAGAAGAAACATTGCTAGCATAAATTAGTGTTAAGTAAGAGAATGTGATAAATGGCATAAAGGAAAGTTATTTTTTTGTGTGTGTGTTCAGTGTAACATGCTGAAAGCACTTACTCTGGTTCTAATTTATCCCACCATTTAAGCAGGGGCATTCTTCATCTCAAAGTTTGTAATTTTTAGGTAACTAGCTCATCACAAGTCTATCCTAGACTGGCAATATGTGGTTACTTGTGGGGAAATAACTTCTGCTCACTTCTCAAAGGACACGTGCTGACACTGAGTCTCACTACCACAGCTGCCCTGCTAACCTCCTTTGTGTTTTCAGCAGCAGCAGCCAAGGCGAAGCACAGACCTATCTTTGTCACCTTTGGGTTGATGTGGCAAATTAGTAGCATTGTTACAGGCTACCACGTACTGCCTCGTAGCACATTTTTATCCATTTTGTGAATGAATAAAGGGCTTTGATCATTGGAGCAGGGTGCCTGAAATGACAGCAGTCAGGCCACTTAGAGTGTATGAGATGTCCTAATACTTCACAGGAATGAGTGTCATGAACGGACTATAACTAATTTAATTTAAATTACTTTTTAATTTAATTTTATATCCCGAGTTGGAAGGGACCCATGAGGATCATTGAGTCCAACTCCTGCCTCTACACAGGGCAACCTAAAGTTGAATGATAAACCTAAGAACATTGTCCAAATGCTTCTTGAACACCGACAGGCTTGGGGCCATGACCTGGGAGCTTGTTCCAGCACTTGACCACCATCTCGGTGAAGAACGTTTTTCAAATATCCAATCTGAACTTCCCCTGACGCAACTGTAAGCCAGTCCCTTGTGTTCCTATCACCGGGCAGCAGGGAGAAGAGATCATTGCCTCTCTGTGCTCCCCCTCACAAGGAAGTTGTAGAGAGCAATGAGGTCACCCCTCAGTCTCCTCTTCGCTAAACTGAACAAACCTAGTATCCTCAGCTGCTCCTCATAAATCATGCCCCCTAGTCCTTTCACCGCCTTTGTTGCTTTTAATAATTTTGTGTGCAGCATTGAAGGGGGGAGACAAGTAATTAGTGCTATGTATTCATGTGATGTTTAATAAGGAAGTAATGGCTTCCTTACATCAACTTAGGCCTTGCTTCCCACATCTATAGTGTGATATATGGTTTTCAGTGGTAAAGATATTGGTAACAAAAATCTTTTGTTTCAGATTAACTATGAATGATATATAGAAAAAAACCAAAAGCTTCACAGTTCTTAAAATCCCACTATGATTAAAGCAATTCCTTGTTTATCGTCCCAGACTAAACTAGATTATTTCTTAGATGAAATGTATATAAGAAACATGTTTTGTGAGAAGAAAATGTTTATGTGGAGGAGGAAAGCCATTAAAATAATTTCTGATTGAATATTTTTAGCTGCAATGAGACTGATGCGCAGTGAAAATTCTCAGGGTACTGTGGTTTTTATTTATAAACCACAATGATCTTCAGGTCAGGAAGAGAGCGGGATTTAAAAAAGTCTGTGGTATTTGGTAATTCTTTTCGTAATCCTTTGGAAAAAGTCTCAAAGTGAATACATGTTTTTTACAAATGGAATTTATGTTCAAAGAATCAATATATTACCTATGTGTGATAAAATCTTATTCCTCCCTTTCCTTTTACCTTGGTGTGTATTGATAGAGCCTCAAGGCAGCAGAAGCATATTTTAAATTTGCGTGGCTGTGGCTGACAATGCAGTGAGCTGGTGCAAAGTGTCAGGATGATGAAGCAGCACTCCACAGTGCTTCACTTGCAGAGTAGGAAGAAAGGAGGAAAGTTGGAATGAGCTATAAGTAGGGGCAAAGGATCCCTCTAGTCATAGATCATCTGCCAAATGCAATGCCATGGGATGAATACTACCTTGAGTCATTTGCAGTATCTCTCATGTGCTTATAGCTGTCCTTTGTGATCTGTGGAAACGTTCCACTACCTTCAGTAACCTTGTAAAAATCCTAGTTAACTGGAATTTGCAGAAAGGAACACTGCGACACTAAGTTAATATAGGCCTAAAAATATATATGGTATAGTAACTATGATGCTATTGTCAGGTGGCAATCCATGTACTGTTCAGGGTGCTGCTCAGTATAATAATGTCTTTCATTGTCATAATTATCGTGTGTATAACAGGAAGGAAGAAAGGCTTCATTTTTCTTTTCTTTCTCTGCCAATAAGGAAATCAATTACAGGTCTTAACAGATTGGGTTTAAATCAGTTACTGTCCTTTTTATAGTGGAGATACTGAATGAGTCAATAGGTGATGATATGGAGTGACCAGAGTGGAATGTATTGTTTTTTCCCTGAAGCATACTTTGCCAAAGTGCTGGATGCTGAATGGCAAATAGACTTACCTCTTTATGTGTTATTTACATACTGTTTCAAAATCTGTGTTTGTTGAGTAGCTTTAGGAAAATGGTGTGATAAGATATTAATTTCCTTCCTTCCAATTTTCCACCACAGATTACTCTGCTCTGCAAAGCTAATCATAATCAGTTCAATGAAAGAGTTCTTTTCATTCAAATTTATTTTTACATTTCTTTATGGTATTTTAATGTAGCACATTTTTTTCACCTGATTCTTAATTTTCTTCTGCAGAGATAGTAGATTTTGGAAAAGGTTGAGTTTTCAGATGCATAATATGCACTGCATTTCCCTTGTTGGTTTGAATGGTAAAGCAGCACCTGTAGCTGATACTTCTGAGTTATGATATAAATAGCTATATGCAGAATGGATGAGATTTAGGACCAGTGATGTTTGAAACTCACTGTGGCTGCCTTTAGATATTAGATATTTTAGATAAAAAAATTACATTTGGCCTGAATCCTAAGTAGTCAGACTAGTGGGATCTGCAAAATGGTGCTATAAACCTTAGTAGTGTTCCTGTCACTTCTCTGTCCAAAGATCACAATAGGATGTGCTAGAGCCAGAGAAAAGTAAATTCTAGCCTTTGTTTTCAAAGCTTGCTTGGGTGAGTTTGACTACGAATATTGCATATTATTCAACCCTGTTGATACACTGTTAATATATCTCTCAAACTGAGGGAATCACAACATTTTCTTTTGAGAAGCACCGCATTGCAGAGGTATGAGAATAAATACTCGTGGATGGTGATTTGCAGGTGCTATTAAATGGATCTATTCTACACTTGACTGTTTTTATCTGTGCCACATGCTTCTAAAATACCTTAGGTTCATAATACCTATTCTATTAATATTATACTCATCTTGGAAACACTGCCTTCTGAAAGTTCTTCTGTTAGAATGGTGTCAAAAGAAACCAGACACTACTAATAGCTGTGATAATGAGCAATTAGCATGTACAGTATTTAGGTTTCCAGTCTTCTCCCTCTGCTTTGTTTAAAGGAAGTAGGCATGAACGCTAACCAGGTGATCTGTTTTGGCCTTCATCTCTGCCAATTGTGTGAAGGTTTCAGCAGTGTGAGATACAATTCATTAAGAACTAGGCTTGCCAAATCTGTTATAATTAAGCCTGTTCTGTCTTCTAGAGTTCAGTAATCAAATGCGATATTTTGTATTGTAATTGTAGTATTCAGAAGTAGGCTTCTGAATATGCAGGAGAATTCTAATAGTAAATGAGAATGGTGTGAAAAGATGCAGTACGAGAAACACTTGTAACTGACAACTTGGCATATATGAAATAGATTTCACCTTTGAAAAGACACTGTTTTATTAGCTTCTGTTAAATGTAGTATATAACTGCAGCTAAAATAATTACCTCAGGAAATGTTAGCTATGTAGCGTATAAAAACAAAGGCCTGCATAAGACAAATTTGGGGGAGTGATGAATAAGTAATCTGAAGAAAACTAGAAATGAATTATATTATTTTTTTTAATATACATTATAGTCATGAAATAACATGTTATGGAATGTTGTGGAGAACTGGTGTTGCAGAGAGAAATATCTTGTTTTGGTAGCACTTACTACTGGCAAAATCCAAATGATAGCTGACTTAAAATTTCATACTTCTAGTCATCTTTTTATTGTAATTTTTTTTTCTTGTAACGTTTCATTTAAATATTGCTGTTTAAAAAGAATCAGCTCTAGAAATAGTTGGAATTTTCAGGCATTTAAATTGTTACCACAAGAGCATGTCACATAAAAGATGATGGATATAGCAGCTCCTACCCCACAGCTCACCCTCTGTCACAGAATCAGAATGCACTGAACTGTTTGGTTAGAGCAACAAAAGCAAAAGCTGAAATATCACAATTTCAGAGCACAACGTATTGAGGGAAACCAAAACTGCCCTTTGGTTTTCTGTAATACATAAGGCTGTAATTTGCGGTTATTCAGCAGCTGCCACACAAGTAGCTGTGTTTTCCCTATAGCCAGCTGGAGCAGGATTGCATGGTTGCCACCTCAATGCAAGCCATCCCTGGTCATGAATCGGAGCCCTGAATATTTTCAAAAAGCTAGGTTTTAGCAAATTGTTCCCATCACTCTTCTCTCCTGACTGGTTTTAACCTTTTCTGTGAACTAATTAATCAACCCAGTCACCAAATGCGGGAACCAGCAAACTGATTGGCAGTTTTGGATTAAAGAAGGCAGGTAAAGAATACCGACTTCTGTGCTGTGGGTAATCAAGTATTACTATGTCTTTCCTCAGTGCTGGGGAAACTGAAATCAACAAAGTTAAATTAGTTCGCAGAAGTCCCTGAAATTAAACAGGGATAGATTTCATGAACCTGGACTATTCTTCATTGAACTTCTCTGAATTATCCACTGCAAATAGAGTTACTAATGATATTTAACTTTCCCTGGAAGTGTTTTGAGCAATAGCTAAATAATTTTAATGGCATTGTAAAAACTGTGAAGTTAGTTATATGATTGTCTGCAACAGACGGAATTTAGGGATTGCTGGTTCTTAGGTTTCAAAGTATTTCTGTGAAGTGTGCACACAAAAAATGCCACCAGCTGAAAATTTCCAAGGTGAATAATTTTATTTTTTGTTTTTGACTGTTAGGAGTTCACGTATATAAACTTTATCCAGCTGAAATGTTAGGGAGAAAAAAAGTAAAATGTTGAGATATGTGAAACCATGCTTCACAGAGAACCACTGCTCAGATCACATAGTTTAAACCAAATCAGGATCAAAACACTTTATAGAATAATTGTTATAATAATAGCAACAAGTAATTAACAGACAATCAGTGAAGTATACATTCATGATGAATATTAGATAAGCCACAAAACCAGACACTTACAAAATGTTAACATGCCCAGAGATTTCTAAACACCCCTATGTAACTAATCCGAAAGTTTTAATGCTGATGGGCTCAGATTCCCCCCAACCTGCTCACCCTCCCTAAGTGTTGTACACCCACTCCAGATGTGGGTCCCTGCTTGGTGCACCCCGAGGGCTCACTCTCCTGGCTGGAGTGTGGCTGCTCATCCATGCTCCATCAGGCCTTGATAGAGGATGTGCTGCCTGGGACAGCTTGCGGCAGCACCAGGTTTTGACTGCCTCTGCGTCAACCTCAAGGTCTCCTCTCTCTTACAAATGTTCATGCTTCTGTAATTCTTTTCAGGCTGACTACTTCTTTGTTTCAGAAGTCTCTGTAATTTCTCAGTTGTTATTTAATGCAGCTGATGATTCCTTTTGCTTTAACATGAACAATTCGGGGCAAATGTCCTCCCAGACAGTTTTGTGTAGTTTGATTCACTCGTGCTGTTTACACTTGCATTCTTATCTTTACAAGTGGTGTTACCCAGACCATTTGTCAAAGGTGGGGCATGGGAGCACTGTCACACTATGCAGTTGAAAAGAAATATTTAGAGAAAGTGTTTTGTTTAGTTTTCAGCTGTGGGCAGATGGAAGCATTGGTGTTGAAAATTGTTGAAAATTCAGATCTTAAAAGACGAATGTGAATGCTTTGGAAATTTTCACCCTGTCATAGCTTTGTCATGGACTTGCCCATGCCTGTCTCTCCATTGGCACAGTTCTTCTTTCTGCCCTTAATAGAACAGACCCATATTGAAAAATCAAGGATATGTGCAAGGATTTTTGTGTCCTTGATAGTATGTACATATATATGGCTCCTATACTAACCAATTATAATAACTCTTATGTAACATACTTCCCAATTTGTTCTTTATTTTCATTTATATTTTGCAGTGCACTAGGGCACTTCAAGTCCTGCATTATGTTTACATAATAAGCTGTTGATAAGATGAATTATGCTGCATTCTTTGGCTTATATGAATTAATTAACATTGTATTTTCCACTGGAAAGGACATTTGCTATCTATTATATCTTTACTGTGTTTGCTTCATAGTGGTATTTTGTAAAATCTAAAAAAAAAAAAATCTAAAAACTGTACCTGTGTGTTCAGACATATATATTATGGTGATACCAAAGTATTTTTTCACCTCTTAGTGGGATCCCTCTTAAATCGCCTTCTGCTTAACAAAGGTAGATAAAAGGATATTTAAATGCTTGGTCAAGATAACTTTGCACCTTCTTCTGTTTAACAAGTTTGTTTATTTGTAAAAGTTAAACGGTGAATAGGAAAGAGCAAGTAGAACTCATGAGAGCATTGCTTTCTTCCTAGCTTACCTGCAGTGGACACATTAAATGATATATAAAGGTGAACAGAGACTCCATTTCTGTATTTTATTTATTTTATCTCCAGGCCTTTAGTGCATTACCTAGAGGGAATTTTGGTATTATTTGCGGTGTCAGTAGTCTGTAGGAGTGAACGAACTTCTCATGTTTAGCACAAGGCTGAGTACATTCAACACTCGTGAGAAGGTTATAGCTAGAAAATATTACAGCTCATCTCATGGGCTTCATGAGAGTCATTTGCAGTGTTTCAGTTGAAGACTGAAAAATTATGCCTGCAAAGACATAGGCTCCAAATTCATGTGGAGAGCAAAACAAAGTCATGGTCTTTACAATCCAGAACAGTGATCTTTTCTTCTCTATATAGCCAAAGAAGCAGAAAATAAGAGGAATACATTTGTGTTGCAAAAGCAGTTGAAATAACCCTGGGACTAAAGAAAGCTGCTCTCTCCAGCCCTGTCAGAAGAGAGAATAATGAACCCTGCTACAACAAGGTAAGTACTTTTTCCTTTTCCTTTGTGGTTGACATTTTGCAACAGTGTGTGTATATCATTGATAGAGACTTGATTATGGTACCGAAGAAGATTCATACATTCTAGCAGGAATGATAATTTTCTGGCTTCTGGAGGCTTCCGAGGTATTTTTCAGTCGCTAATATTGCCGTGTATTTCTTGTTTGACTTTAGTTAAAGCAATAGCTTTGTACCTCCTTCTTAGTCTGTAAAATGTATTTTACAGTATTTCCTTTGCCTTTTTCTATTTTAAACTCTTGTGCACATAGAAGAGGGCTGTTGGGTTTGGATACTGATCTTATTTTAGTATAAAGTACAAAAAAAATCCAGGAGGACAAGAATGATTTTTATTGCATTTCTTTAGACTGTTGTATAGAGCAAATCTAACTGGATCAAAGGCCCTCATCATTAGCTTCCAGAAAATTCAGTGCAAGGGGTCTTTATGCATCACTGCCCAACACTGGCCTCATTATAAAGTCTTTCTTTCCGTAAAATAGCTTATCTTTAACAAGTAAGTCCACTAGAGTTCAGAGAGTTATCTACACGATCGTAACAAGAGTTACAGTAGATGTTAAAAGGCAATGTAGACAATACATCTGAAAATGGTAATGCAAAAGACATAGCTTTGAAACACTATTGCAACTCTCATACTGCAATTGCTGTTGATGTAGGAAGAACTTACCTATAGTCACAGGAACAAACACTGGCAAAGATATCTTTGGCAAATTTTCTTCCTTTAAATAAATGTGATCAGTGACAGCTAACTACTAAAGACGTGAAAGTTTCCATGATCTAAAATGAATCAAAAAATATCTCCTCACAAATTTTGAAAAAGAGTAAATACTGTAAATAATAATTCAAACAGGAAATAGATAACTGAAGAGAGCATTATTTAAGCATTGAGAGGGCCAAAGGGATGTTACATAGTTTTCAGTAGTGTATATGCACCTGCAATCCAATATTGCGTTTTGTATGTCTCAGGTTCTTGGGCGGAATTCACACGATGTTTGGTATTATACCAGTTCCACAATGAAAACAGGGTTACGCTTTGCATGAGGAGCCTCACTAAGTGTTTTCTGGATCTAACAATTCATTAGTAAAACATCTATAGATTTATGCCACAGGATAGGTCAAGTCTATCATTTTGCCAATCCAATGAATGGCTAGAGTTGGGCTGACCTTCAGGAAGAAAACAAGAACTGAGATGACAGTGAAAGAGAGGCAGATGGCATGAACAGAAAGAAGTCCAAGTGAGGGGAGATATGGAGTAAATAGCCAACAGCACAGAAAAAATATCTTCTAAAGTTGTTTGGCAAAGGGGAGGGGGCAGGGATAAAAGTATTAAGGAAAATAGACAATGATGCCTTCATCTCCCTCTGCCACAAAGTACCTCTGACATCCTCTTGGTGTTGCACTCATCTTAAAGTTGGCATTCCCTAACTTTTTGCTTTTACTTTCTAACAATAATACTCTTTTCAATGGGATATCTTTGCATTTGATTTATCATTTGTCTAAAGAAGCAACCAACTTTGCTTTGTGTATGTTTTTTGACTTGACAGTCTTAGGACATCCAAACGTACAGTTTAATTTGTGGACCTAGTAGACATTTAAATAACTCTTTAGGAAACAAATAACATTTGTTAGTATATCAAGATGATATACTTGGTGATAATTTTTATGCTATTACACTCTTAATTATATTTTTCCATGCATTTGTTTTGGTGTTTTTTGTTGGTCTTTTTTTTATTACGTCAGCAATCCATGTTGTTGATGAATTCTTAATGTGTTCTAATGCAGTCAAGGCTCATGTTAGCACAGAAAGCTGCGGTGATAATATGCTTTCTCTATTCAGGACTTGAAATCTATTCCACTTTCTCCTCTTCCTTCCCCATAACAAGAATAAAAAGAATTAACTATGCGGAAACTAAGCTTATAGTGCTTTGCATTGTATACAGCAGATAACGCTAAGAAATCAGCATTTCCTATGTTTAATATCTTGAGACTTTGTCTACTAACATGGAAGTTATTAGGGCAATAAGGAATGCTGAAAAGTGGATTGTATAGTTGCTGAGATTTCAAGAGCAGTGTGGAAAAGGTATGTGGCTTCACTTGGATCTTTTTGTGCCAGCTTGGTAGTGACAAGGGAATAGAAAGTTAACTGACATGCATAAATAGGAAATATTTATTTATTTATTTATTTATTCATTTATTTATTTATTTTAGGGAAGTTATCAATAGAGTGTGGTGAGGAACTGGTAGGAAAAGAGAGTGTTGACAGAGAAGAGGAAGATGGCCAGAACACTGCACCTTCAGGTGTTTTCTGAATGGCAGGCTGTTGGGTCATTGTTTCTAGCACAATTCAAATAGCTCAGAAGATGGTCTAAAAATGATGTCCCCAGGTTTGGTGAAGGACAGTTTTATTATTCATTTACATCTTCATCAATTAAATTGTCACAGATCCAGGAGATAAACTGATTTATTTTTTTGTTACCACATGTGCAGTAATCAATTGACTTGCTGGTGTTTCTTTTGCTGAAAACCATTAAAAGACAATAGCATGTGACAAGATTATTCAATTTAGTTTGAAGTTATCACTTCTATCCCCGCAGCAGAACAATTTGCTGAAACTTGGTCAGGGTAATATTCTATCAACAATTAAAAAAAAAAAAGTTATTTCTCTAAGCTTCTGTTTAGGATGAATACAGAAAGCTCCAACAACTTCGAAATGCTGTATTTTATTTTCACGTTTTGAAGTGTATTTTTGTGTTCTTTATTTTTGCTATTAGATATTAACAATTCCATGTACAAACAGGCTTTTTTTTATTGCTTAGGAATTCTGAAGACTTTAGTCTTCACTTAGAGCTTGAATGAATAT
This sequence comes from Dromas ardeola, assembly GCA_013398915.1. NCBI lineage: Eukaryota > Metazoa > Chordata > Aves > Charadriiformes > Dromadidae > Dromas > Dromas ardeola. The sequence goes on along the minus strand of VYZM01020733.1, from coordinate 6,860 downwards.
GTATTTTTAAATTTCACTTCTTCAGTGAAACAGCCATTTGCCCTCTGTGCGTTTCTAATTATGCCCCTCTCCAGTGCTATATTATGCAGAGTGATTCTTGATTATACTGTTTGAAACAGTGCTTAATTTGTATATGGAGATCTGCAAATATGTCACTTTCAGCCCCTGTAACTACCGAAATTAAACAACTCCTTTCTTCATGTTTGTGAACTTCACGTTCTTTTATCAAGAAACCAGCGTCATTATTTTTTCCATGACCATGTGTTAACTTTCTCTGATTTATTTTTTTTTCTCCACAATTTTTCTGTACTTCCTGATCTTACTATAACCATGGCAGTTTGCTAAACTGTAAACAGAACATGTACAGGTGATTTTTATTTTGTAGCCACTGAAATTCAAGGCCAGTCCAAAGACAGTGTCAGATGAGAGCAATGTATTGAAGACAAAACCGTGAATCATCACAACTGGAGGAATGGTCCATTTGCAGAGCTCACCTTTTTTCTCTCTTTTATGGCTCTGGAGATGTGGGACGTATTTTGGATGATGGGGTTTATTCAAAAGCATCAGCTCCCAGTTCAGGATGGAGTCTGAGTTTCAACTCTGATGCACCGTTGACAGTAGAAACAGATGGCTATGGAGCCACTGGTATGAAATAGCTGCTTGGAGAGGTTAGCTGGGTTTCTGTCATTGTGGTTTAGACTGGGCTGGCCACTAAATGAATGACAGATGCTCTCTTTTAATCTCTCTCTCCCTTCCCAGAAGAGAAGGGAGAGAAAATAAGGGAGAGAGACTTATAGGTTGAAATGAAAGCTAAAACTACTTTAATGAAATGATAATAATAAAAAGAAAAGATAGTAACATCAATAAGAAAATAATGAAATATATACAATATATATACATAACCAGTATGGAGTTCCCACGATGATGATCATGTCACCAGCAGGCACTGGGAAAAGTCCCAGACTGGATTTGGAACTGGATTCTGTAATGCATGGATCAGGAGGTGAACAGACAGAGTCATCCTCGGACACCAGCCATTGACGAAAAAGGGCTGACCCCTTTGATGAGCTTTTATACTGAGCATGATGCAGATGTAATGAAATACCCTGTTGGTCAGTTTTTGGGTCACCTGTCCTGTCTGTTCCTCCCCACAGGTGCGACCCCTCTATGCTCGTCCACTTCTGACCCTCCAACTTGGTACATAACAAAGCTCACCTTTGTTATTATAGCAATAAATATAAGCAAGAGCCTCTCTGCCTACTATTCCTTGGTATTAACTATAAACATCAGACCGTACCTGCTAGAAGCAGACACTTTCTGAAAAATATGCCGTTAATTTCAGAGAGCACCATTAGTTAAAGAGGCTTAACTGAAAAGTAAAATTACTGAAAAATAAAATTACTGAAAAGAAAATCGGTTCTGTTTCACCTCAAACGAGGACAGGCATGTCTTTTGAAAACTGGAATGTCAAGAGCCAAGGAGATCTATATCTATTTCCTGGGTTGAAAGGATCTTGTATTTTGTGTCACTCACTTTGATACACAATCTACATTTTAAGGTCATTTAGGCAATGCCTTCTAGTTGGTATTTCTCTAAGTAGCAGTATGGAAGACCTGAAAAACTGATGCCCTGTCTTATGGGAATCAATACATCCTTGCACTTTTCAGAATGGTTTTAAGCTAAAAGCATTGAATTAAATCTGATTTGTATAAGAAAAAGGAATTTGATGTCATTTTGATATAGATAGTGATAAACATTGGAAATTTTGCAGTATAAATAAAACAGCAACTAAACTGGAGGTCAGGGACACAAGCTCCTTAATTTCTACTGTAAATCTTTGTAAACTGTTTCTTGGAAATTTTTCTAGCCTCAACATTTATTTATTTATTTGTTGTTAAAAGGAGATAGGATGTATTTGCAAACATGCAGTGCAAAACTCCTTGCCTGGGACTAAATGACCCTGGGAATTTATGCCAGGGCAATAATTCTTTTTCAGAAGTATATACATGTAGTCCTCAACTGCTGTCAGGATCTCAGTACCTAGAAAAAAAAAATATAAGAAGAAAACTTTCCCTCAGAAAGTGTATGTTCTACAGAAACATAGTGAACCCAGGTAAGAACCAGGTGGCAAAAAGCCAAGTGGGACGTCAAACTGGAAGGTCCCCTTCCTTCCTGCAGGTACAAGTGAGTTCCCTGAACCCCACTCCAGCCCTGGCGTGCCTGCAGAGAAGCTGGTATGAACTAGTCAGAGGCTTGCTGTACCCAAGCTGCTCCCTACTCATCCACTGTGTCTTCAGCTGGCACCTTTCACCAGCACTAAATGACTTAAAATCAGTGAGGAGAACAACAAATCAACTGTCTCTGAAGAGTCTTTCCAGAAACATATTGGATTTTCTGGTTACCTACCCTCTCCCTACCTCCCCTCTTCCAAGCCTCCAAGGACAGAGGAAGATTACAGTGACAAACTGGAAGCCTCTGATGACAGATTTGAAGTGTGTATGTTAGCAAAGCTCGTTTGGATCCTCATTCTTTACTTACATAATCAAATACCCTGGAAATGGTCTTCAAAGTGCTTTAAAAGTGCTTTCTAGATCTACTCTAAAAATATAGAACTGTGCATATTTTTCTGAAATACAGTGAAATAGGAAATCATATCAAACTTTATGCTGCAAGACTATTTAAACAGGCATAAAGCAGGTTGTTTAACAAAGTACTAGTAGACAAAACATATAGTAAGCTTAGTAGTATTCACTACACTGACAAAACTCACTTCCATTCACGTTTTCTGCATAGGAATGAGTTAAGCTTTAAAGGGAAGTATCTAGATTAGGAAAAAAAAAAAAGATTTCATAGTGGATTGACACTGTCTTGAAATCAGCATTTATTAATAGTTTCATTTGAAAAATATCCCAGAATAATAATAAAAAATAAATTAAAAAAGCACTGCAAAAAGAATAAAATTCAAAGTAATTTTTTAAAAATTAACATTTTCACATTACATATTAGCGCACTTCAAGAGAGAAACACTTCAAAACTGAAACTTTACAGAAGTTAAAAATTAAACCTCTCTGAAATAGAATAAGCCATGTTTGGTTAATTTTACAAGATTATTTTTGCTCATGAGTTTTCATTTTATTGGGAAAAATCATAATCAAACTTCCTATCAATTGTTTTTCCTTAAGTTTTTTAATCTCCTTTTGATTTAGTCACTGTATCAAAAAATGAGTGATAGATCCAGTTCAACTTAGCACAGTTTGTGCAGTTCTTTTAAGATGCCTATAGTTTGTGGAAGTAATATTATCAAGCCTGTAAGATCTGGTGGTTTTCATTTCCTGGAATCTTGGGTTCCTGTGAAAGGCACAGCTGCCTGTGTTGAAATGGAAGCTGAAGTTGCCTTCTTTGCAGAGCAAAACATGGCAACATGTTCCTCAGAAGTTCAAACGACAACTGAAAGGAACCCATGCATTGTATTTGCAAGATGCTAATTATTATTCTTTGGAAGGCAAGAGTGAATTTGATTCATGCATGTTTGGAGTTTCTCTGATGTGTCAGTTTTCTGTGGTTCAGGCAGTGTCTAACAGGCAGTGCTGGCACAGACTGAGTAGAAATCCAAGAGGGGCATTATTGGTTCCGGTTTTCTCCAATTCTCCTCTCCAGAGCGTTAACAAATGCAGAGTTTTCTTTTACATTACAGAGCTGTATGGGACAGAAATTGTTGTGGCATCAAAGCTGTAGGTTGGGATTTTAAAAATCTGGATTTAAGCAAATTAAAATAACA
>VYZM01020731.1:269085-298722 GCA_013398915.1 Dromas ardeola | reverse complement strand
AAATAAGCTTTTTTTTTTTTTTTACCATGTTTGCTTAGACTATGAGAATCCTGTGGTTTTTTTATAACTGTGATTAAAACTAATAGTACAAAATGAGGCACAGTTTAAATATAACAAGAGGAGGAAAAATAGAGAAGGGAAAAAGTGTAGTTAAGTGTTATGTATTCACATAATCATAATCCAAGTTATAAACCCAATGTACGTGTGTAAAACAGCACCAAGAAAGGAAAAGCTTATATATCAGTAGGTGTTTTCCATTTGACAGACTTGGGGAGGGCGTTAATTTCTGAATCTTAGACCCGGTGATTGGGTTTTTGTGTGTATGTGTGTGTGTTTGTTTTTCTGAGTTTTCCTTGTTCCTTTTTGAACACAGGGGAGAGGAAGCCTTCTTTGAAATTATGAAGCAAGTAGAAGGAAATAGAAAAAATCTGCTAATTTTAATGTTCATTGCTACCAGATTAGGAGCATCCTGAACACTCTTTAAGCTATGTAATGCGTATACTTACACTTACACTTATATAGACACAATGAATACATATGCCAGAGAAAAATGATACAAAACTCTAACATCCACCTGCAAATCTAATGTGTTTGAAACCTTAAAATGAATTATTTTTTTCACACAGTTCCTTTTNTCACACAGTTCCTTTTTTTTCTAATGAGGTCTGTAGGACATATGATAGGTAAACCTGAAGTCTGCTACACTGAATTTTTCTGAATATGTAAGTACATGAAGCTTACAGGGAAAAAAAAGAGCTCTATTATGAAAGTATGGACAACTTATGCTGATATAAGGGGATTTATTGCTGCAACAATAACTGGTTCTCAGGTAGGGATTAATTCCTCTGTGTGCTTCCTGACTAAATAATTACTGATGTCTCACGCATTGAAAGGTTTTGAGAGCCTCTGTGCTTCATGATGCTGGCTCATTCGTGCCTATTCTGGCAAAAGCTTCAGAAAATGGGACTCCTCACCAACGTATGGGAAGGCATACTGAATTACGGTGTGGTTTCAGTAAGCCAAAGATACAAGAGAGGAAGACCACATTCTGCCTGTCAAATTCAAATTGTAGGTATCATTCACTAACACGCTGTCTGTGTTCATGTGCTTTACTACATCAAATCTACTTACCAGCTTCGTACCTGCTTGAAAGGGTAGAATGGAGGGTGGAAAAGCAGGAAAGAAAAAGAAGCTGAGGAGAATCTGCTTGGTCTCAGTTTTGCAGACATTAGAAATCTGAATAACCCTCAGCATGTGGGAGGTCTTATTAACTTTAGCCATTCAATTTCTTTAAAATAAGCTTTTGTGTAACTATTTCAGGATCAAAGTTTCAATATCTAGAGAAGACCTGCCAAGACTATGGCAGGTAGCACAACGTGGCGCTCGCTGACAGCTATGCATCCATCTCTTCCTCCTCTTCCTTGTCAGGTTCTGATCCCACTGGGAGAGGCCTCAGCAAGCCCTTAAAGTGACAAAGCCAGATGAAAAACATTAATAAAACTTTATACAACTAGGAACAGAACTCAATAAGGAGAAATACACTTTCTAGGGAACTGAAGGGAATTTGGAAAGGAAAATAGAAATGAAAACCAAGTATTTTGTAAGCCTCCTGAACTACAAGCATAGTACAGTTGAAGTGGGAATAAACTTTTTCCCCTACGTGAGTATCAGCATTGCACACTGCCTCATCTATTTACAAAAACGTGTTTTTAGGACGTTAGGGAAAGAAGCAAGATCAGAATTATTTCAAGAAATGGATGTTTCACTAATTTGTTTTACTGGGTTTATAAATCAATACTTAAGGTTTTTAAACATTACTTCACCTGTTCTCTATCGATACTCTTTTGATAACCTCTGAGAATTCTGTCATATATGTGCAGTACTTGATCAGATGCCTGGGAGAAGAAAAATGGCACTTTTATATAAACTCCTATACATCATAAACAGCTTTGTCATGCAGTACTGCATGTTTTCTTTTTTCTTTTTTTTTTTAAAGGGCACACTAAATATTCTGGTTAGTGATTTTGTATAATTTAATAGGAGAGAGGTAGTGCTTTTTCAAGATTAATCAGGAGGGGGAAAAGTATGTTTTTGACAGCTTGTCATCTGAAATTATGAAAATTGAGCTAATCGTTCCTGTGTAAAAGGGGAACTGAATACAGATAAAAGCTTGTTTACATGCATTGTTAATTTTTTTGTTGTTTAAAAACTAGGTAAGTAGCCCAATCTGTAAGTGGTCACTTATCTTTAAGTAATAAGATACGGAAACTGAAGGGTTAGAAATGCTCAGTTTAGGGATTTCTGAACCCTCAGAAGACAAATGGAATTATGAAGTGTAGGTAGTAAGAAAAAGCTATGAGGTTTTGAGTCCTTTGTTATTCACCCTAAAATACCATACCTGTGAAGTTCAACCTCTCTGTCAAAGAAGAGAAAGTATGTTTTAGTATTACTGCTCCGTTGTGATACTTCATGTGCAATATGTTTAATATATGGCAGTTATTATTTGTAATAATTGAAATTTTTAATTAATATTGCAATATTCACATATGTTGGAGCAACATTATTTTATAAAGGCTATCTATTGTATCTTTTTTTTTCCTGGTTAAGCATATATTTTATTGTCACTGGACTGGATACTTGGAGGTGACCAACAGGAAGAACTGATTTTCTACCAAAACTAAAATATGTACAGATTGGTAATTTCTGCTGTGTGAAGTAGTAAACATCAAATCACATACAGATTTTGTTCATTCCCAGACCCAGACTCTTCTCAGTGGTGCCCAGCGACAGAAAAAGAGTCAGAGTTCAGACAGAACTGAAACACAGGAAATTCCACTTTAACATAAGAAAAAACTTCGTTACTATGAGGGTGGTCATGCACTGGAACACGTTGCTCATCAAAGTTGTGGAGTCTCCATCTTTGGAGATACTCAAAACTCAACTGCCCAGGACTCTGAGCAGCCTGCTCTCTCAGACCCTGCTCTGAGCGGGGAGTTGGACTAGATGATCTCCAGAGGTGCCCCCCAGCCACAGCTCATCTGTGATTTTGTGATTTACTGAGCTGCACAGCTACACTGTTAACTTGAGGGCTTTTGTTTTAAGAAAAGTATTTCCTTTTAAAGCTTTCTTGTCTGAAAATATCAAGATTGTCTCTTATGTTACCTTAAGACATTCTATTCTACAATGAACAGAGAGGAGGAATTGCTGTCCAGCAATGTAAGAGTAATTTATTCCATTTGTAGCCTGTGAACGCTAAGATCCATGCATGATCTTATTTTTCCTTTTAAATCCCCTTATAAAGGATTTATTATTAATTCCTAATAGCTGGGAATGTCATGAAATGGAATTATATTCAGTAGAAAATTAAGATCATCAAAATGCTTATTTCCTGAAAACTTTAAGTTTTCACAGAGGAATTTTAAGATACTAAGGAACCAAAACCCATGTGCTGCTACTTCTTACTTTGCTGTTATTATATTATTCTGATGAAGGTCAAAAAGCATAGATGAAGGTTAAGAAAATACTTCAGTAGTAACCAAAATTAATTTTTAAATTATTCTTAATCCTTCTCTCCAACTGTAAAAAGAAAAATACTTTGCATTGACAATACAGAATAAAAATTGTCACTTAAAAGTACCATTGGTTGTTATAAAAGTTTTGAGATTTTTTTTTGCCAGCCCTTTACAACAACCCATTTTTTTTTACAATTTTTTTATTTATCTGGAATTACACATTTGGAACAGATTTTCAAACCCTCCTAATTAATAATTTTCACTCATTTTCACTAAATACTATTTTATACTTTGGGTACAGGTGAGATTGATGGAATGGTAAATAAAGTTCCATCTTAAGAAATGTATGTAGCAGCTTTACTCTTTGAGAAAGAGAGTACCACATGTTTGAAGTACTCCTTTTCATTAATACAAGAACTGCATCACATTTAGAAAAAGCATGTAAAAAGTGCTGAACAGATCTAGCCATCAAAGTGAAGGCCCAGTTGAATATTGTAAAGACCTTTTAGAAGGCTTGAAATGATCCTAGTACTGAAATCCCGTTTTTGATTTTCACAATGGGTAACAGGAAACTGTCTGTAACACTTTAGTCACAGATATCTTTAGATTTTGAATTCATGTGAGCTAATGACCCTTGTAAAATAGTCAGTGAGATGCAGTGAGGTAGCTTCAATGTCTGTGAAAGTGTGATTTTTTGCTTTCGCTAGTTTGTCTTCTAATTTATTGTATTACTATTTTATTGTTGTTATTATTTATGGGTACTAGAATTAGCAGATAACATCCTGAATCTCTAACTAATTGCATTACACTGATCTGCAGGTGGGTGAAAGATCCTTTCCTGCAGCTGAAAGGGGCAAAGTACTGGGATTGTCTTCGGAAACTTACAGAGTTTATAGAAATCACACGTTTGTTGTCTTGCAGTTTTTCATGCCATTAAGAGTTTTGTATTGTGAGGGGTTTTTTTTTAAGTTCAACTCTTTCATTAATTGTTTCCAAAACAAAAAGACAAAATCCGTTATTTTTGCAGGCTTCATGACTGTATCATCTGAAAGGTTTGGTGAACTGAAAAACCAGACACGATTTTAGAGTAGCATCTCTTGTCTTTGTTTGAGGTGCATCTGTTTAGGTAACTCTTGTTTAGCAGTGATAGCTTGGCTGTGGTCCAGCAGTTTAATTAGCACTTGCTTACCTAATCTCTTAGAGCAGGTAATATTATTACTGAATTCAGGGACACTGAAAATCCCATATCTGACAAAGCAGGCTTAATGAAAATCACTGTGTTTTTACATTGTATTTGTCTTGGCAAGAACACCTACTAGAACACATATATTTTTCACTAGCTAGAAAACACGCAGTTCAGAGTTGCAATCCCTCGGTTGTTCACTCTTCAGAAAACCAGAACTGTGCAGGAATTAAAATTGAATGAAAACTGGAGGGGGAGTTGCAGAGAAGGACAAAGTGTACAACAGAGCATCATTTTCTAGACAGATGTTAATTTGTTTCTCGCTGGGTGAAACCGATCTGGTGTAATGTGTTTGTGTGTGGATTTTGAAATGTTTTTGAGCAGAATATCTGTGGAGCGCTGAGGGCTGACTTCAGCCCCTGGATTGGTTCAGTTGCCTGATTTCTTCACACAGGCTAGCTAGCTTGACTCTTGCTTGACAGCTGCTGAGAGCTGATTTTTGGAGACTCGTACTCAGAGCAGGGAGTCATTTTGTGTTTTGCTGAAAGGAGAGGAAACATGCCCAACCAGTGGTTCTCAGAAGCACTGCCACCTTGTTTTTGTCTCTTCCCTTCCAACCCTCCTCTTGGCAAGGGTGTGGGGAAAGGGATGAGGAAGTATATGGTTAGCGAGTATGTATGGACCACAAAACAAAAAAAATGAGAGATTATTTTCTTTCACCGGGAAACTGGGGGTTACTATGTCTTTTTGGCAAAAAGGAAAAGCCTGTTTGCAAACATGGGTACCTGCTCTGCTATACAAGTGCTGACTCTCTGTCTTAGAAATTGCGGTGGTTATTTTCTGTGGCTACGCAACACAACATTCTGTTGTGGTTTCCTATCCTTGTTGCAGGACCCATCACAGTTCATAATCTAGTATCATTGGATAAACTGGCAACGAGCTTGGTTTTAATTCATCTGTTGTGCTGTATTTCTTCTTTGTTCATTAGCTTCTATGCAGGCAGATAATCTGTCCTTGCAGCAGAGGTGCACAGGACAGCAGGGGCAGATGCTGCCATTGCCACCCCAGCCGTGAGGTCTCTCCTCCCAGAATTCAGTGCTTAGGGTCTCCATCTGCATACACAGGCAATTCAGTCACCACCTAATTCTAAGTGCTTAATTTTCACATTCCAGGTTGCCCCCTCACAGATCTTTCTCTATTAAGTAGACAGGAAACCAAGTTTCTGTTAGGCACTCAAATTAGATACCTAAAGTAGACAGTCTGAGTAGCCCCTAACGTGATAATTTTCCATATGTTTTACAATATCTGAATTGGATCATGCTTAAGAATCCTGTCTTGGTAAAATAAAGGAAATATACTGCTTATGACATTGTTTTCTCTCTGTATTGGAATCCACTGCTTCTCTTTGTGTACTTTCGCAATAGATCTAAAATGTCAATAATATATCATAATTACCAAACAGAGAATGAAAATTGTATGTAATTGTTCTTTTGGAGGGATCTCAAATTCTTCCAGGCAGCATATCAAGTTCTCAGTTATGAAACTGTAGTTGTGAATCTGTTTAGCTAGGAACACAAGGGAAAAAATAAGCAAAGGAGACATGATGACATTTTTCTATGGACTCTACAGGCTGTAGTATAAACTCAAATTGTTTTAATCAAAATGGAGAAACCCTTAAAAGAAATAACTGAATATAGTCTGATGTGACCATATTGAGGATTGATAAAGATATTGTTAAGAACTTCTTTAAGGATTTATTAAGATTAGTAAGGTTGTGTTTTTGTTCTGACAAAGCTAGACCCATCTGATACAGGCCAACTTGTTGAATCAGAAGCTGAAGCAATTATTTTCAGTGTAGCTGTTTTGTAATTTTGTCTTTTAAGTACACTTTTTCCAAGATTTTTACTGTGCCTTCAAAAGATAAAACACTGTTTTGTTAATAGAATTTTATGCTACAAATATGCTTCTTGGTACGACTAGTAATATCCTACCTGTTCAAAGGGGAGTGTTCCTTGTACTACAGTAATCAAGGTAGATGTTGATGAATAAAAATATTTTTTCTCCCTTCTTCATTTCAGATAAGCATAAGAGATGACCATAAGGTGGTTGTAGGGCTTTTCCAAATTGCTGGACACAAATCAGAGAAAATAAATGAGGTACACTTGCACAGAGAAGTGCAAATATAAATTGACCCCAGAAAAATGGAAGCTATACAATTTGGGCTATGAGTTACAACATAGTTTCTAAACACTAGAGGAAGGAGATTATGAAGCAATTTCCAACAGGAGTTTAAGAAAAAAAGTATTTAAATGGTCTTGAGATAAGAATTTATATAAGAGTCTCTATTTCCGCCATTGATTGAGCGGATAGGCAACTAGAACCATTGACCCAGAAGACCTGTCCCAGTCCTGTCATTAAGAACAGTAGGTCATTTTATTAAGGGAGAGAAAAAGTGGGCGTTTTTTTTTCTTCTTTCAAAGTCTGTACCTAGTAGGCACACTTTACAATGGTGTCTAGGAGTAGTTTTACCCTCTGATACAACTCAATGGGTTTCATTTTTATATGTGTATACTTCTTTTTATTTAGTATTCAAGTAGATATTGCATATTTTCATGTGAAAAGTTGTTTTCATTAACCTCCAGTATCTCTACATGTTCATTTTGGTGAAATGGATCTTATGATGTCAAGAATTGTCTAATAAAAGACAGAAAAATGCATTTATATGCAGATTAAATTAAAAGCTAAGCAGCTGTTGGCAACTCAAGAGAAAGACTGAAATATTAATTTATGAAATATTCAGTTTCTTATTTATTTTTGGATGATTTTTCATTACCATGTGTTTACTAGGTAACTTTTTCAATTCTAACATTTTAGAGTTTAATTTCAATGGCTTTTATCTGCAGTGGTTAATTCTTCTACTATTACATTATATAGTGACTTTTTCAATAGGGCCTAATTCACAAAGGAATTAATAATTCTACATGTTTGAATGCCTTGATGGGACCAGATATTCAAATGGGTCTTTTAAACATGCTTTCCACAATAGATCTTCAGGATATTTCAGTCTAGAAACAAAATATCTGGCTCATAACACAGTTAGTTCTAAAAACTTTTTTCTGTTCCCTTGTCAAGATATTTATTTGTATCGTAATAGGAATTATTTGATATTCTACTGAAAATTTTTCATCGCAGGCAATATTTTGTAACTTTATTGTGCTATGTTGGATATCTGGGGGAAAGGAAAAAAAACAAGCATAGGAATCCCTTAAAAAGAAAGTAGAGAAGTCAAAGATGAAGTGAAAACATTACACATCAATTAATTTTCTTGTCAAGCTGAAAATCTCCATTATGCCTGGAAAACAAAGAGCAACAGAAAAAACATTCTGTTTCTAAAACCTTTTTGCCAAAGTGAAACCCCAGTCTTTCATGAGTGTGCCTGTCACTTATTGATTTGCCCTTTTCTGACAGTTTTACTATACCTGGCTGCAGTGGGCTCCATTCTTTTTTAGACAAGTACGTCTTTTAATACATTTGCCAGCTAGCTGGGCTGTAATTTATCTGTTGTGATGATCCCCTCCAGCAACATCAGAACAGGCAAAATGTAAGACAACAGAGCAGAGATGTATATCTGGCATCTCTGTAATAGTTGCAAAATCTGAATACCCTCTTTCCCACTAATCAGATACCACACTCCAATACAGACAGAACAGTCCTGTGAAAAGCAGGGTGCTGAGAGGGAAGGAAAAAGAAAGTTCTTCAGAGACCAATTGGTTTCTTGTGCAGCCCATAAGCAGGTAGTCGAGTGACTCCTGACTGAGCGTCGAGTCAGGGAACTTCTTTATATAGATAACGAACTTTCCAATGAAAGGAAGGCAGGAATTTTTACTGGATAATGTGAGTCCAGAGGCTGGTAATACAATTTTGTGAAGGAGGGTTCATTTTAAAATCTGGATTTGTTATGAATAACAATGTTTGACCATTTTGTCACAAACAAAAGAAAAAAATTTCAATTCTAGTAAATGTTTTATTTCAAGCGCTGATATGTTACATTAAATTCTGTTGTGCAGTATTATAAATACAAAATATAATTATTTCAAAGGAAAAGTGAAAATATTTTTTACTTTAATATTGTCCACTTGGCTGTTTTCCAGCTTTCTTTCAAAAAATAATTTTTATTAAGATTGACCCCATTTCACAGGGACCCTGATTTCAGTGAATTGAACAGATAATTCTGCTGAAGCTCCTGCAGTTATCTCTTCTTCAAAAAGCTGAAGATACAAGCGTGTCATAGAGATAGGGTGAGATGCTGAATAGAGAAGAGAAGCTCTTAAATTGCTAATTCCGTGTTTCTGTGGGGGTTATAATGCATAAATTGAATAAAATGTGCTTTGAAATGTGACCCGTCTAAAATGTGGCTATATACAGGCATATATGATGTAAATTTGAACTGCATTATTATTGTAATTTTGAGAAGAAAAATGGCAGGCATCTAGAAGGTGAAAGAGAAATCCAGAACGGACCCATTTAGTAGTATAGCATTTTCTCTGAGAGTATTTTCCAGAAAAAAAAAAAATCAGTTCTGCCCTGAAGGTGTTGTGTTAACTCTGGGAAAGAGCGTCGATCAATGAAGTGTGAAATGGAAGGATTTTAATCCTGCTTTCAGCACAAATCTCAATGTGGCTTTAACTATGGAGTTAGTAATAACATTTTTATAATAATAAAAAGTAATATCATCTAGAGTTCATATATAATCATGTGAAGTGTTCCAAGTTAATTATGAGACCTGGATTTTAATTTTGATCGTTCAATTCCTACCATTAAAAATAACCTTTCCTTCTTTCTTCTGTAACCATTTACAAAATCACTTCTGAGGAAAGAGAAAACAAGAATCCTGAGGATGAAGGCTGTGAGAATCTTGGGATTAATACTTATGTGCCTTATCCTAGTTATTTGCTCTATTGCATGTGTGAAATAATACACCATATGCCACACAGTGAGTTTAATCCCATCAAATTTCACATGTGCTACACAGGGGACGTGTTTTAGTTTTGGTTTTGTTTCCTTCACTACCCTTCTTGGTTAGTGACACATTAAAGAATCGATTTGCAATTGCCATTTCAGGAGGCATATAATCTTATCTTAGATTTTCTTTATTCTGTCTTGCTGTTTGTAGCTCTGGGTATCCTAATGTGAAATTTTCTAAATAAAAATAATCCTTTAGAAAAACAGTAGCCTTAATTTCAAAGGTTAGCTGAAAAAAATGAGATTCTTACCAAAATCTTCCACAAGAGGGTCATTCATATTAATCAGATCTTTTCTATAAAATTGTAATCTTTATATTTATGCTGGTAGAAGACTTTGTTTGCTATGTCTAAGCCATGAACAGAATTAAACCTTTTCCTTAGGTATGTTTATTGCCATTAAAGATCAAGCCTTAGAGAAAGGTGGTAATTAAACTGCTGATGACCCATATAAGAGCTAAGTTTACTTACAGACTGCAACACAGCAGTGTAGAAAACATTGCTCAGCTGGAGACAATTTTACTCTCAAAGACAAGTTTCCCTTGACATTAAGAAGACTTTATTGAGGAGAAGCTTGATAAATATTATTTCTTAGTCTGTTTACAATCCCATGTGTAAAATGAGACTCAAGCGTCAAATGGGAGACACATATGACTTCTCCTACTGTTTGGCTAATGTGCCGAAAAATACCATGTGAACAGCCGTCCTGAGCTACTGGAGTGTCACTAATTTATTACTATAAAATGGGACAATGAGTGACACCAGTCACAGAACCCTCGGGGAGGTGTGTGAAAAAATGAATGAGGGACTGATGTAACTTCTCTGACTGCTTTCAGAGACTGAGCTGATGTTCGAAAAGGGAAGTAGAAATTATGCATTACTTGGAGATGCCTGCACTGACAGTTGCGAGCTTTGCAGCTCTCCAGACTGGAAGCTGTGCAGTCTCATTAGCACAGAGTTGCTCCCAACCTGTAGTACAAAATTTAACAGCTTGTGCACTCTTCTGGGCTGATATGGGGCTGTTTCATGTCCAGTCAACTCAGGCCAGGCTAAAGTGAACCAACCTCACCCTGCCTTATAAATCTATCTATGCTGTTTTTTTCACTCAGAATAGGTATGAATATTTATACAGGGAGGGGGGGGACCAACAAAAAAATAAAACATGAATATCTGTATCTTTACATATGTTGGGTGTTTTTTTTTCCTGGCTCCTTAGAGAATCCTGGTAGACTATCGCTCTCTTGCTGAATCCTCATTTCAGGCAGTTAACCTATTGTCTAGGCACCCGTTGAAGCAACTAGAATGTCACAGTTATTTTCTTTCAAAGGCATAGGAACTGCAGGAAGTCCAAGCAAAATGAATACCTGAATTATCAAAAAGGATCTTGTATTCAGGTGAAATATCCTCCCTGTATTTGAATTGCTAGAAATTCAGAAGTGAATGTTGCAATTTTAGGCTCTTCTATATCTTCTAATGTATTTCTACCAGAAATTGCAGTCCCCTCCAGAAAGAAAATAAGAGAGAGACCTTAAGTTTAACATATCATAAAGCAGTCAAACTGTTCATGCATAAACTTAGTGTTGGAGCATTTTTAAATTGATATATATTGTTTACCCCAGAAAAGGAAATTTGGGGAGAAAATATGAACTCTTCCAAGAACTTTACTTGTTTGTTGGTGAATTTATATGAAAAAGATTTAGATGCTGAGGAGAAACAAAACAAAACAACACAACATGGAGCAGTGTAAGCACTGGTGTTCATAAACAAAAGTGAAATTTTATTAACTACGTTGTTTTTTCAAATGTCATCTTCTCTGCCTTTCAGGATTATCCAGTCTTGATTCTGTCTGATACTTTTAATATACTCTTTTTTCTACTTAATTCTCCTTGGTTATATTCCTTTTAGTTTAGAGAGAAAAAGAGGGAAGCATTTTGCTTTTTCTGATAGAAAAAGTCCCTAGTCCTTTTTCTTCTCAGTCTGGACATACAGACAGAAATTCATCTTTGTACAGATCATGGGATCTATGTCTATTTGTCTACTTCAGTCACACCACCTCTCTTCTGGCATAAATCTGAGCCTATGTTTGTACGTTCCACGTGTTGCCTTCCTACAGTATTAGCAGCAGGCTATGACACCAGTGACCCTCAAATTGCACAGCTCCAGTTCTCACTCAGATTTCAGTCTCATTGGTATTCTTTATGCTGCGTGGCAAAATTCATCATTAATAATTAAATTGTGCATTTAAGTCTGCATATATGTACAGAGGAGGACAGTGAGGATAGATAGAAGGTGAATTAGTCACTAAATTGAACAATCCCTGAAGAAATTTTAAATAATCACAGATCAAAATCTGTTTCAGCTCTGTGACCTTATCTTGAAAAATATACTAGCGTTTTCTTTACCTCGGTGCATTTGAGGTAGCAAAAAGGCTGCACAGAGATCAAACAGAGTGAAGCATCACTCAATAAAAGTCACTCTCAGTGGAATATTTGGGTTATAAGGTGCTCTTACAACCGTTTATAATTTCATTGAATTCCTTTATAAAAATGTTCATTCCTTCAGTGACTGGAAAGGTGTAATATCAGTTTCTAAGCCAGTTTCTTTAATTTAAAACATAGACATTTCTAATTTTTTACACTAGTAGATTTTTGAACATATTCAGAAAAGTTGTTCACTTATTAAAAGTGGCTCGCTTTTTCATGTAACTCAAGTATGAGCATATGCTATACAATTAACTAAAAACAGAGAGAGGGAGAAATTTCTTACGATGTTTACCTAGTGCAGTTACGTGTAGTGCCTACTCTGGAGTAAAGAAACATCTTCATCTTCAGACAGGCATGTGAGTACTTGGCTTAACTGAAAGCAGAGTTTCTTATACTTAGTTTTGTTTATTTTAGAGTGTTTTGAGTTTCATAGGAAAAATAATTCTTCCTTTAAAGAAAAAAAACATGGGGTGGGGGGCGGGTGTCGCTACCATCCTATATTGTGCTATAATTCCTAGTCATGTTGGTCCTGTGTGCCAGGCTTCTTTGGACGATATATCCTGTGCAGATCTATCTAATGACTAAGAAAGCACAAACTAATGTCTCACAGAAAATAGTTACAGATCAGCTAAGGAATCTGTCTAACCCATGGAAGAGAATGAACCATGAGATTCAATTTATTCGAAGTAACAGGGTGGCATTCTGAAAGTCATAGTTGTAATTTTCGCTCTGGAAAGCATTTTTAAGGAAAATTTAAGATTTAGGACATAAAAAAAAAATAAATAAACCCCAGGGATTTTGTTGTTGCTGCCTGTTGATTAAGTTAACTATGCTGCACACCATAAACAAAGATGACAGCAATAACAAAAAGGTCCCCCAGCCTTAGTCTGAAATGTAAGTCTTGATGCAAATTTTATCTATGAATTTAATATCAATTTTGGCACATGAATTTGTATCTGCGGAACTTTATTCTCTCTAGGGGTACCTGTGCTTCTTGTCCCGTATTCTTTCTGTCTATGGCTAGTTACCACTGCTTTCCTAGCAAATGCTGTCCCTTCTCCCAGCCAAATTTTTACAAGAAAGGAAAACCTTCTCTTTGGCATCCTGCTGATTAGCAACAAATATAGGAATGTAATGAGTACCACATAAATATCATACAAATTTTGATTGCATAGATTAAACACCCAGGAAAATGTTTGAAGTTGGAGAACACCACTGGGCTGAATTCTTTACTTCTTGCATTGAGAAATGTCAATAAGCATTCGGTATGCACTTTACTTATCTGGCATGCAAACTTTTAACTATGGAAACAGTGCAAGATTATTTTTTTTTTCCTTTAATATAGATTTCTTTTATGTTCAGTGGAATTTATAAAGTTTAATTTTTCAATGCGTGTCTGCTACATTACATAACGTTAGAGTGAAGAGCAGTTGAAATACATCTTTCGAAGTTGGTTTGAACCAATCTCTGGAATTTCATTTTGATGTGAATTAAAACAATTCTTCAAGTAAATAAGCATAAAATTGTGTTATTTGTTTACCTTGGAAGTTGGGATTTGAATGTCCAAAGTCCAAATCCCTTCTCCTATGCAACTTTCATGCTATGCCTTTCTGTGTCTAGTTGTGTAATTCACTTTTCATCAGTCATCGTGAGGTTTTGTGGCTGCAAGGATTTCATGTGAGATAACCGCTAAGAAGCATGTCTCCTAGGGCAAATCTGAGCCATCTGACCTGATCATGAGTCCCAGTGGCACTGTAGGAAAAAGCAGTTCCACGATCAGATAAATATTCTGTGTCTATTCATTAAATGTGAGTGAAAAAATTATTTTATAATGTATCAAAAATTTCTCTTTCAATTGAAGATGACAAATTTTCCTGATTGAAAATGTCCTCAGTATTTCATTCCAAAAATATTTCATTCCAAAAAATATTTCTACTCTATTCATTGAGTCAGGATGCAAAAATGTATTTGAATATTAGAATTTATTTTTTTTGCTTTATCTAGCAACTCTTAATTTTGTTTCTGGAATATAGCGTAAGGAGTGAAAGGGAAATGCTCTGATGTTTCGATTTCATCTTTGAAATTCAACGCAGCTAGGCACATATATAAAAGTACCTGAGGAAGCTTTTTATCTGAGTCTTGTGGGATTTGGATTCTTAACTCAATTAAATCCATTCTATTTCTTTAGATTTGCTTCAACCAAAACATTCATGCTAAGCTTTAAAGTAAGCTTTGGTGAAAGCAGCAAAGTTTTCTTCTCAAACTCAAATAGTAATGATTTTCATTTCCTTTGCCTAATGAGATTAAAGCACTGAACTACTGTATTACTCTGGTGACCTCTTTCTCTTTGGTAAGCTGTCTCAAGTGTGGCAAACATGTGGCATATGGGAACAGAGGAAATGTCAAACTGGGGAGCAAAGATTTACAAAATTTAATATCTTTCATAAGCTTTAGCTTCTAGACTTAATATGGACAAAAAAGGGAAGGAAAATGCCAGATGCTATAATAATATGGGTTCTTCTAAAACGGAAAAAAGTGTACAAACAGATTTATAATGACTTTTTGTAATCCACGGAGTGCAGATTTACTGTAGTTAATATTTTCTCTTTAAAGTTCAGTTAATATTGTTGTTCCTTGCTAAGTCTTTCGTGAGGTTCCTATTGGATTTAAACTACCATGTTTTGTACTTGGTAGCATCTGTAGGAAAATAGCATATATCATAAAAACTTCCACAATTAAAAATTAATTTCTATTTCATAAGTAAATGTGTTCTTTCTTTATCAGTTTGATGATAAATTACCCCAGTGTTGCACATATATGGAAGATTTTCTTGAATTTTTGGGGCAGGCATACTTTTTTCTTCTCCCCCCTTTCCTCCCCTGTCAGTCATATTACACTTTTGGTAGTCATTAAATAGCAGTATTTTTAATATAAAAGGGAATCTCTTTAAATTAACAAATTCCAAAGTGGTAATGGCTAAGCTTCTTATTTTGGCTAGTATGTGTTTTCTAATTGCTGTGGTACTGGGTGCTGTATTGTGTGCTGGTAGCAACTTTCAGAGCAATACCAAGAATTTATTTTTCCATTGAGCCATTCACACAGAAAATTTTAAAGGGCTCTTGGGATTAAAAAGAAATGCGAAAGAGAAAGGAAATACGTCCCTTTCTGAACCTTGGATGCTTGTATACATATACACAAAGTAGTACACCAAAATTTAGCAATATCTGTTAGCAGTGTATATTTTTTACAATTTGTTAAGATATGTAATTGCACAACATAGAATAGACCTATTTCTGTTGAAAAGGACAGCTATGTTTTAAAGCAGATGTGTCACCTGCTGAAGAGACAGCTACGTGGAGGGTGAAGTTTGTTGTTTTTTTTTTTTCTGTCTTTAATCTTAATTTACTCCTGTCTGAAGGTAGGTCAACACCGATCCTGGTCTGACCTATCCTGTGGAAAAACCCTCTTGTCTCCCAATGCAATGGCGCTTATTGCCAGGCCACGCATTGGCGCCCTGACAGCCATAACCAGGCCATAAAGCAGCTGCCCTTCCGGAGTTCTGTACCCCCGTACCTCCCTCCCTCCTCCCAGGCTCAGACTTTGGGTCTAACTCTGCTCCACTTACCTGCCCAAGAATGTCTAGTGGGGAAGATATTTTTTCCTCAAGTTTTTAAAATGTTTCTGGAGTGTCTCAAAACCACTGATGACTACCAAATTCTTGCTTAATGGATTTCTGATGGCACTATGTATTTGTATTAACTTATTGATATAACTATTGACATCATATCCCTGTCCAAGAACACCATAATTGCTAGGTCAGGTCTTTTGTGTGCAAATGCACACACAGTTAATTGAATTGAAGCAGTGATGCACACTGAAGATTATTTAAAAATTCTTGTCAACTTTGGGAGAAATAAATGACTTTGTCATATTGAGTAAAGAAAAAGAAAATCTTTCCTAGAACTGCATTATGCTCTTAAATGTTGTACTGTATTTTAACTTCTATTTAATTGCAGGTATAGATACAAACGTCTGTCTGACACATTTACGGCTTTAAATAAATCTGTGTCTACAGTTTGAGTCATCAAAATCACTACGAGTTGTATGCAGTTAAGATATACTTTGACAAAGAATATTGATATTGTCAATCCAATATCACAGTTTCAATTTATTAGCTCTTTCCCAGTATTTTAAGAGTGAAAGTAATGTGGAACAGATTAATAAACAGAAATATGTAAAAAAAATTTTTTATATGTACTATTGCTGCCAATCTCATGGCCTATGTATACTTAATAATTATATGGTTAGATCTTTTAATCTTTGAAACCTCAAAGTAAAAAATGATCCTTTGATTCAAAGTCTATTTGAAAGAAGTAGTGTTTCTTTGGGTCTCAGCACTTCTGAGGCACTCACTGCAATTCTTTTATTTTCTCCATGGTCCTAGTCACATATTCATGATAAAGCAGCTGAAGAAATTTCTAGCAGCTAAGTCACAGCAACAAGGTGTTTGCACTCTCCGATGCACACGTCGTAATTTGATTAATTTTAATCCTCTTGTATTAGGAACTAATCTGCTGAATTTTCTCATATTTACTCCAAGTGGAGAGTCTTCACATATTTAGTTATCACAGTTTAGCTGATATTCAGCAACTTGTTTGTGATATTCAGCAGTTGCTATTCAAGTGCTACTGAAATTTCAACATGAAGAAATCCTTGATCTTCCTCTTAATCTACAAAATGAAGCTACTGTAGAACAAATGTATTTTCAGAAGGATTTTCATTAATAAGAGATTATGGAAGAGATTAAATAATTTGCCATCTGCTATACAACATGATACACCAGTATGGTCCAGAGATTCTCTTTTATTGGAAATCTTCTTTCCAAAAGCCATCCTTATGTCTGCATTTTCAATTTTTAGAAATTAGTGTAACCACCTCCCATGGTAGCTTCTCTTCAGGTTGGGTTAGTATTTTGTTTTAGTCATTTGGAGTTCAAGAGGGAAATATAAGACCAATATATACGAGACTTAATTTCCTGTCATAGTAATGGTGAGATTCCATATCTAAATCATATAGTGAACATTAGAAATTTTATGACAGTGGCACTGAGTAAAATTTACCTTTCAAAATAAATCATAGCAAGTTTGGGGAGCAGGGCGGAAAGAGACTTGTATTCTTAAGGTCCAAAAAAACCCGCAGACACTCTAGCATAGCCACATAAGGAACAGAGGACGTAGAACTGTCCTCAAATAAAGGTGTATAGTAAATATAACAAACAAGAAACAATTCACTTCAGATGGGAACTGTTCATTAATGCAGCTTAATATCAGGCTTTGGAAATTAATTTAGTAAACAAACTCATGTGGTTTTTGGCTGTTGATTACATTATGCTGCCATCTCTATGCTGTAACTGTGAATGTACAGGTGGTCGCTGAGCTGAAAATTCATAACTGAAAGAAGGTAGCACATAGAAGCACACAAAAGATTAGGGACCTGTGTACCGGGTCCAGCTGGGTACATAGCAGCCTGTATGGTGCTGTGTGACTAGAAAGGTGTTGATAACACACCTGTGTTTTGACTACTGCTGATGCAGTGCTTGCGCCACATAAGGTCTTTTTTTCCCATTCTGGTCCCCAAAACAAGTAGGCTTGGGGATTGTAGGCAAATGATTGGGAGGGGACACAATCGGGACAACTAACCCGAATTGTCCAAAGGGATATTCCACACCAAATAATGTCATGCTCAGCAATAAATATAAGGAGGTTCGGGTTTTCAAGGTAGCCATTGCTCAAAGAGTAGCTGGGCATTAGTCTTCTTGTAGGAGGTGGTAAGAGAGTGTCTTCGCATCACTTGGTTTGTTTTTTTCTCTTTCCTTCACTTAAATCATCTTTATCTTCACCACTAAGTTTTCTCGCTTTTGCACTTCCTGGTCTCTTCCCTGTCCTGTTGCATGTGGGGCTTAGTGATTGAGAAGGTGTGTGGGTGCTTGGCTGCTGGCTGGGGTCAACCCACCAGAACCTGATAGGTCAGTATGGGCTAGGCTACCTTTAAATATTGTGTTTACTAAGACTCTTATTTTACATAATATAGTGAACCAGAAAAGAAGGGTTTGAAAGAAGAAAGAGGGACTGAATAGGCATCAAGGAAAAAAATCTTGGTGTACAGTAGGAACTTCGTAAGTTCCACATGTGTTTGCTTTTCCTTTGGTTTTCTGTCTTGCATAGTATGTTTATGCTATTTTTTTCTTAAAAATATCTTTCATGTTTTAACTTTTTTTACAACATGATAGTGATAATTAAAGGATTAGTATTAATTCAAACAAAAATACTGATTATTTTTAGGTAAAAGAGAGAATGACATAAAAACTTCCCACCAGGCAGACATAAAGGTATTTTCACCCTTATTCTCCCTCTACGTAGTCCAATACCTGGGCATATGTAATCTGTTTCTTGTTAGTGCAGTACTCTGAAACATTTTTAATTATTTTTCATTAATTTATGGCAAATCATAGCTTTCTTTTTCCATTACTCCGCTTCCTGTGGGCTAGTGCATTTGCCAAGGTTCCTCAACTGCTAAATCTGACACTTTTAAAACTTCTCTCAGGTGGGGCTGTGACAATTTCAGTTTTTAGGAGCTAACTTCTTTAACAGATGATGGTATCCAAAATAATTTTTCTGTCTCCCTCAGATGTCTGTAAACATCTTCTTTTTCCCTTACTGGCACCCTTCCATACCAGTCACTACACACTTTTAGACTGAGATGGAAATGTGTAAGTTTTTAGCCTACAACATAATTTTTGCAAGAGTTTTTGAGATAATGAAAAATGGGTTTTCAAAATGAAAGTGCTATCTCAAACGGAAGTGCAGCATAGTGATGTGCAAAGCTATAATAGTAGTCATAGTGCAAAAGAAAATTTAATCATGTATAAAATATACTTGATGTGGTCATTTGAAAACATTAGTACTAATGATAAATCCATATTTTTTTCATGTTTCCAATTTTATACTGGTACTTTTTTGAAAGTACAAAATCTAAGTGGTCTAAGAATAGAACTGACTGTATTCTCTTTCTCATCTGCATAGTGTGTTGCGTTTCTAAGCTCTGCTTCTTCATTCCTGTTGGAGTTCATTTTTATAGCAAATAAAGAGGTACAAAACCCAAAAATAGACAATCTTTGCATTTCTTCATAATGAGAACACACACTAGAATACCATGTGTTATGCTGCATAGAGCTAATTGGCTCAGACACTGTAATGAGTGTCCTGTGAAGTATAAAATCTTGATTTCTTTTTTTTTTTGGTTTAATGCTAGCTAGTCTAAACAAAAAACAAAAAGAAACAACCAGAGTAAAAAGAGATAATCCAGAGCAGACTGATAGTTTTAACTTTGTGGTTTTGACAGTAAAATATTGTGAAAATTGCTTTAAGGAAAGTATCCTTAATCTTATGCATCACTTGATAAACTTTTGAAAAGTTTTATTTTTTATGAACGGCCAGTTAAGGAAAGGCTGTTTTCTTGACAGATTATGCCCCATACTTCTCCGCCCTACCCCAAAATCTTAGCCACACTGCTACAATATCCTTTGTTCACTTTCTCTACCTATTATATTTACGCTCCCTACGTACTACTATCTTATTTCTGCATCTGCTGACGCCCTTGACAAGTTCTTGTCTCTAGGAACAAGAACTAGTGCTTTCTCCCTTAGGTATCCATTTTTCAAAATTGATGAGATCACTTTTTTGTCAGATTTGTTTGCAATTGCTAATGTGTTTGAAAATCCTGAAGTGCCTGACAAATAAATAGAAATCACAGTGACATTGCATAAACCTCTCTGTAGGAAATTATATTAAGAACAGAACTACAAACACAGATAAGCAGGAAAAAAATGGATGTGTTAATTTTTATTTTATTAAATAGTATTAAATGCAATAAATTTAGAAGAATTTACTATTACAGTTATAAATGTTTTAGGAGAAGTGATTTCAACTGTCAGACCTAAATCATTTAGATTTCCATAATTCAGATTTCTACCAATGTATTGGTAACTTGAAGACCTCTACTAATTCTGAAGCCTATCAATTGAAATTAAGCTTTTGTATGAAGCCAGGCTGTAGCGGTGGACCCAGGAGTTATTAGCTTTATTTTTTTCTCATTTTCAGCTTTGAAAATGATACATATGATACTGAAAAATGAAGGGGAAGACCTTCTCGGTAATGTTAAATATTTTGTGTGCTGGGTCATATCAGCAGGTACAGCCCGCAAGAAGCTTGCTTATCCATCAGAACAATCTCATTATTAGGACAGTGATGTAGCGTGGTTTAGTTCGTACCCTGAAATCACTCAAGGAAATAACTGAGTGAATGATAATCATTCTGAACCCAGTATTGTGCTATTATGTGTAACAATAACTGGTAACATATTAAAACAGAGATCAGGGACTACAACCATTCATTTGAAGGCAGTTCTGAAATTTCAAAGCTGTTGAATTATTCAAGTATTTTCCAATTTATAAAATAAAATAAAAGATGATTGCTTGATGATGTGATGATAGAAAGAAAAAAAATTGATAAATCTTGAGTGTATTTTTTTCCACAGTTGTTTTGTGCCGGCATAAATTTTGGTGTTGATTATGTGTCTGTAGCAGCCATAACTAGGAAGGGAAAGACCAGTTATTTTCTTTAGTTAATGCCCTACTTAGACACAAAGAAAAGAAAGAAAATCTAGTCAAAATAGAAATGGACCACAGTTAGAATACAAAACTGAATATAAATCCCTCCATCTATTTAATATTAGCAAGTCTGGATGAACAGGAAGCTTTTGCTCTTCTCTGTGCCTATTTATGAATGCAGTAACACAGATGTTTAACATACAAAAATGTAACATTTTTTAAGGTGTGAATGTTAATAGAAAAATCTAAAGCTTTCTCTGAATGTAAAAGGCATCATGAGTATAATTAGTCTTTGGTTCTTTAAAAATGTATCTCTATCTGCTTCAAGGAAGTTGGAAATCAGGATTTCAATTGGCTTTCTGATATATTCAAGCGTTCCTAGAATGAAAAATGCACATGTACTCTATACACCACACGCAGACTGTATGTAGGAAGTGTCAGTTACAGTGCATGCATGCTATCATCTCTGTGAGTGTTCACAGTAATCTCATATTCAAGGACATGACAGTCTATTTTTCTTTCAGTCATTTGGTTTTAAGCCTCTGTTTATACTTCTCAGTTACAGCGGAATAGGAGCATTTCAAGCACAGATAGACAGTTATCTCCTGGAATATCACTGTTACCAAAAAATATCACAGAAGCATGTCTGTGTCTTATGATGAGAACGATGAACTTGTATTATATCTGTTAAAATTGCATTAGCACCTTCTCATAGATGAAGGCACATTGGCTGAGCAGTCGTGTGAGGTATTTCCTGGAAGATTTTGAAGGTATTAAAGCTTCCAGCTGTAATAAGGTTAATACAGTTCTAAGTGACTTGAATGTCAGTGTTGGCAGAGTTTAACTGATACAACATTTCTGTAAGTAGGAAGAGAAACACTGTTATGTTCACGCCATTGAAAGACCACACTGAGAAGAGGACAAATGTTTTCTTAAGACTGTCACTGAATGTAACTGAAATAAATCACAGAATCACAAGACCATTGAGATTGGAAGGAACCTCTGGAGGTCATCTGGTCCAAACCTCTGCTCAAGCGGTGACACCTAGAGCTAGCTGCTTGTGCAGGAACATCTCTAACTGGCTTTTGATTATGTCCAAGGATGGAGACTCCACAACCTCCCTGAGCAACCTGTGCCAGGGCTCGGTCACCCTTACAGTGAAAAGTGTTTCCTGATGTTCAGACAGAACTTCCTGTGTTTCAGTTTGTGCCCATTGCCTCTTGTCCTGTTTCCATGCACCACTGAAAATAACCTGGCTCTGTCCTCTTTGCACCCTTTTTTGATGTATTTATATATGTTGATAAGATCCTTCCTGAGCCTTCACTTCTCCAGAATGAACAGTCCCAGCTTTTAGCCTGCATTCATAAGAGAGATGCTCCAGTCTCTTAACAATTTTCGTGGCCCTTTGTTGGACTGTCTCCTTGTGTTGAGGACCCCAGAACAGGGCACTGTACTCCAGGTGTGGCCTCAGCAGTGCTGAGTAGAGGGGAAGGATCACCTCCATCCGTCTGCTGGCAATATGTTCTCTTAAGCTATGTTGTGAGACATACTGATGTAGTTAGTGACAACAAATGACCAAATAGTTCGGCAGATTACCTTAAAAAGTAATGCTGGTTGTACTTTGTGATACGAAGTCTTAATGTAAAACTTAGCCAATTCTATGCATTGAAGAGTTTTTGATTTGTATTCTCTTTCCATAGAAATGATAGAAATGATTATTTCACAGAGCATTAATGTAAATACAATGCCTACATATTCAAACTATTGTTAACATTCTCCTTAAAACTCAGGAGCTGAACTCTGATAATGTTAATTTTCAAAAGTTGGGTAATGTTCTCTCTGGTTTTGCATGTGATTGTAGAATACCTGCTAGCATGTTTGCTTAAGCCTATTAAACTGGACTGCAGGTGATCCTTAGCACTTTTTAATGAGGAATAGCATGCTGAAATAGTTAATCCTTCATTCAATACAAAGGCTTGAAACAGAGTTGGTGTTCTTCTGCAATATGTTCTCATGGATTCACCAAGCTCAAGCAGCTGGGGACCATTAAAACTGAATATCCTGAGAATGAAAACATGACTAGCAGACTAATATTATAAACTAAAGTGTACTGACTTAATTAGGCAGTGAAAGGCAAGACTACAATTTGATAATAAAGTATGATGAAGAAGCTATTACCTAGTAACTTATATAATGGAATTAACGCTGCTTTGAGGTGCATGTTAATTCATTTTTGGCATGGGGATTTAGAACCAGAGAGAAATAGAATCAGATCAGAGAGAGAATGCTCTTTCAGAAAGGTAAAAAATGAAATGATCAAAGATGTAAATGAATTCTGAAACAAATGGAAGTTAGTTTTTTAAGTCCTATGGGGATACTAATAGCATAGCCTTGTCTCTGTTCACTTCAATTTCTGCAAGAGTACATCTATGTCTTATTAGGGCCTTGTAATGATTAGTAATTTTTAGGGACTATTGGGTAGGAAAATTGGAACAGGGACATATTGTTGTGCCTTCCTGGTCTTAAAAGTAAACAGAGGAGGAGACAATTCAAAGACATATCAAATATTTCTCTGTGTGAATTCTGCTCACAATGTAATTGATTCTGAAGTTTTGGTGGTTTTTTTTTTTCCTCCGTCTTTCAGTGATGTGTGCAGATGTTTGTGTCTTTCTTATTTTACTATGTATAATAAGTGCTGTGGTATTATCCAAATGTCACTAACTGGCATGCTATTTTCCCAATTAAGAGATTAAAACATTGTCTATCTTTAAAGTGCTAATACTGCTTTATCTTGCACAGTAGCTTGAATTCTCCATTAAAGTCAGTATTCAACCAGCTCTAGGGTGAGAGGCATTTGACTTTAGCTGTGTGAAAATTGGTTTTCTAAACTAGCTAGCTGTCCAAGCTCTTTTAAAGTTAACAAAGAGAAGTGGCAAATTCAAAGACCAAATATTTATGTGAGTCCTAGACAGTCATTTTAAGATGAAATAAGTTGTTCTTTGGATTTACTGATTGCTTTCTACTGACTGGAGTGGGGGCCTGATTAATTAGCTGAGGTTGGGCATCGAGTTTTTAAGTGAATGAACTTAATGGTGAATTTCCATGGTTGAAATTCCTTAACAAAAAAAACACAAGCATTTTTTAAGGAAACGATTGTATCTCCATACCTTTTATTATTTTGGTGTTCTTAACTAAAAATAATGGGGAGAGGGTGAGTGCTGGATATTTTTTTTGGTTGGGATTTGGGTTTTTTTGAAAGTCAAACAAATCTAGTATTGCCTTCTGATGAACAGTTATTGTGGGATGGTATTGGTACCGGCTGACATTATTCAAAGTTGGAGAATATGAAAATTATTCTAGAATTATTGCTAATCAGGACAGGAAAAAATAAAAACATTATTCATTTAAATTCATTTGTAATGTACTTCCAGAAAGTCAGGAATTTCAAGTACGATCATCTGAATTTGGTCTTGAATAATCCATTAAAAATACTGACAATAATTTTCCTGGCACAGTCTTTTTGCACATTTGCTCTTATTGCTCTTACTGTTAAGACAGTCTCTTCTCCTCCTTCAAATCTAACTTGAACTTTCACACTTTCTGGTTCAGGCCAGAGCTCCTTGTCCTAATGTTTTCTGAGACTAATACCTTCTTTCGTTTATATGGTTACCCTGAAGGTACTTGTTTAATGCAGTTCACAGACTGTGACACTTTGCATACCACATGGCATCTGTGTTGCACTAATTTCACTCCAGTATTGTGGAACTGGTCATGCTGGAGTTCCACAAAAGAAAAAAGAGCAGTTACTCAGTTATCTCAGAAATTATGAGCATTTAACACAAAAATCTCTTAATAACTCTGTTCTGCATAGACAAGTACATTACATTAATGGTGTGAAAATGCAGGTAATTTTTCAGGGATCAAAAGCGTGCTGCTCGCTCAACAGAACTTTTCTGAAAGGCAGTGCTTTCCCACAATAAAGGTTGCTGTTTGAATAGGTGTCTCTGAAGCCTTTGATAATCTCTTGTCATTTTCTCTTTTCTTTTAGCTGATGGATGCACTGACTGGTCTGTGGATTACAAGAAATATCAAGTTCTAGTGGGAGAACCCGTTCGTATAAAATGTGCGCTCTTTTATGGATATATTAGAGCTAATTACTCCCTAGCCCAAAGCGCTGGACTTAGTTTGATGTGGTACAAAAGCTCTGGACCTGGAGATTTTGAGGAACCTATAGCTTTTGATGGAACTAGGATGAGCAAAGAAGAAGACTCCATTTGGTTCCGACCAACAGTGGTACAAGACAGCGGGCTCTATGCATGCGTTATAAGGTACTGTATTTCAATATACTATATTTTAATTAACCAGATATGAAACACGGCTCATAATAGTGGGACTTCTGTGTCAAAGAAACATGTTTTCTGAAGGTGTTCCTTTTTCCTGGTATTCCCTTCCCAGAAGTGTTTCATGCCTAAGTAGAAATTACGGTTGAATTTCTTGAACATTTTAAATTATTTTTTTGGGTAAAAATTTAGGTCTTTTATAGCAAAATCCAAAATTTATGACACGGTTGGAAGTGGATGCATAAGTCATGTGTTCCTGCTTCTGATTCTAATTTATCACTTACAACCACTATCCTAGAGTAAAAAGTTTATTTTTCACATTCAGATTTAATTTTGTATGTATTTTATGTTACGGTTTCATTTAATTCACTTTTTGTCTGTAAAAAAATTGTTATTTGATGTAAAGTAGTTGCATCAAGGAAAATGGAAGGTGAAATTTCAGCATTTTTGAAGACATATATCCTCTATAGTCACATCTGGCTTAATCTGATAATAGAGGCTGGGTGCCAGATATTTTCCAAAGGTATTTAGCCTTCTGATGCATCAAGCATCATCACCGTAACATGGACTAGATTCTTCCTCCTGTTTTCCAAAAAAGGTGTTCAGATTCTTTCTGCGCCTTTAAAATAGTTTGCACTGAGATATTTTTTCCAGCCCTTTGCAGTAAAATAAGATCATCAAGGCACTTTCATATTGTCTCAAAGCCTTAGACTAGATTTTCACTGGATACAAAATTATGCAAGTTAGAATTTGTACATAAAAAGTACAGAGAAGAGTCGCTACTAATTGTTCAAATTGTTAAAACGATTGATTATTGCAGTTAGTTGAACAGATGAAGTGGTGTTTCTCTCTGTCTGCATATCTATAAAAATGATGTTGCTACTCATACACAATAGAGAGAGTCAAAAAGAAAGTGTAAGGCAACTGAGTGGCTAGACAGGGAACCCACAATGAAGCTATTTTGATGTTGCAAGGAAAATAAGAAAATTATTTTACCAGCATTTGGAGATGTTTAATGTCTGCCACACTTTTTTTTTTTTTTTTTTTTTTTTTTTTTTTTTGTTTGGAGNTTTTTTTGTGGGTTCAGAGAGAATGCTGCTTGGGTTGTGTGTGGGGAGGAGATTTTTACTAGATGACGCGCTTTTAAAAACATTTGTTCTTTGAGCTCTTTGCATAACCTGTGAGACATTCCGTATCACATTATTTGTTCAATAGCACTTTCAACATGGTTCTTCTGCTGATGATGGTTTTCTTTAAAAGAAAAAGAGAAAAACCTGCATGTTATACTACTTAAGGAGAATATTTAATTATGTTTAGATTAATATTTTTTCAGATAAGTGTATAACAGTACCCATGGAAACGGCAACACTTTTTTGAATTATTTCAGTGTTATTTAAAATACCATAATTAATCCCCTCTGTTTAGATAAATAAATAAAAGAAAAAATTAGATACTGATATTGCACTTTCTATCAATTATCGATAAATGCCGAATTTAGATAACTAGTCATACTGTAAAATGTGTTTATCATGTCAGCCTGTATTCATGCTTTTTCTAAATGGATTTCTTTTTACTCTGGAGTTAGGTAAGGGCATGTTCTAATCTGCTTCAAGCTACATACTGGTTTCCTAGCACATGCTTAATTTCCACCTGTCAGTGATTATACGTTGTAGATTGACAATAGATTTAAAAAAATACATTCCTAATTACTTTGTGATCCTGAATATTCCTATGAACAGTTACAAAGTCTTTCACCTTCAGGAGACCCACTAGAATAAGCAAGTATTGGTTAAAGGGTAGGTACTAAGAAGTCTGTGCTTGTTATATCAGTGTTTCAGATTTAGATTTGTTGGATGGAACCTTTCAAATGTATGATCAAGATGGTTATTTGTACCAGACACAATCCTCATTTCAGTAGCAGAGAAATATATTCTTTTATGCATGTTTTGTACATACAGTCAAAGGTTATGTTCACGTAGTTTTGAATGCCCATTTAGAATCAAGTTTAAAACTTAATACTTTATTTTCCAGAGATAAATATGCATTTGATATTTTAATCTGAAGTAAATAAAATTAATTACTCAACAATATAATGGTTCCCTTTTTTCCCTCATTCCTTCAGATTCTTACACTATGAAGTGATTATCTGACAAAAAAAAGTGAGGCTGAACTGATGCCATCTGGCAAAATTATGTACTCTATCTGTACTTTCAAAGTTATTGCTACAGAAATATCTAAAAAACCCTCTCACATCAAATAGCTGCCTACTGCTCTTTACTGCTCTTTAGTCTCATCACTAAAATGAGAATACTTAGCCCCGTTGTCACTTTATGTTTGGATACTGGTAGAATATACCAAAGAATCTGGAGAAGGATTCATGAACAAGAGCTGTAATTTCTCTCAGGGAACAAAGTGAAAATTGCAGGGATGGGATTTAGGAATTTTTTCTTACAGATTTGAAGCTTTTTGTTTATTTTAATGACGAGGGCTTTAAACGCCTTCAGAATGATGTTATAAGCTATTTTAGTTTTGAAGACCGAATTGTGAAGTTCAGTTGAGAGGCTTAAAATTATCCAGTAGCAAACTTATCTTCAGTGTGATGCTTGCAATAACTTGAGTAGGAGAGCAGGGAGAAGAGATTTACCTCTGAGGTAATGAAGGCAGGCAGTAAGGGGCAAATGGGCAAAAGCAGAACTGTGCTTTGAATAAATGGTTCTGCCTAGTTTTTATTTCAAACTTACTTGAAGGGGTAGAACAGCCCAGTACTTGCTATTTTTTTTGCTCAGAAGCTCCCTTCTTCACAGTTGGATGCCTTTGCTACCTGTGCCAACAGTGAAGAAGAGAAATGTATCCATTGCACAGGATGTGTAGGGAACAACATGCTGGAACAGACTGTCTGGCATCAAATGAGCAATATTAAAAGGGTAGTTAGTGGACCAAATTAATTTCTACAGTGACTACATTACAGTAGAAACATGGTGTTTCATTGGGCAGAAATGTTTACATTTCAGTGAAATTAACCAACGGATAGTAGTGAAGATTGGCTCTTTTTCATTCAGAAGGAAAGAGACAACCTTATTCACTAGTGTTCACAATACTCTCACCTTTAATTTCTTATCCCTGCTTTTCTTCCTGCGGGAAGCTGGCTGCCATAAAGGAATTGAGAAAATCAAGACAGCCTTATTATCAAGGCAGTGCAGCACACCCATAGCTGAAGAAGAGGAGATAGACAGCTAGAAATAGCTTTCAGCTTACTACGGTCAATGAGATGATTGGTAGAAAATGTATGGACTTATACTCCGCTTTCAAGGAAGAAAATAATGTAGTTTGCTTCAGGTACAGCACTCTATCATTCTGCTGCAACTTTTGTGTGCTGCAATTTTAAGGAAGTGGAAGATATATTAAATTTTTCAGTGGACATCACATCACATGGTTGCTTGTTGTTCATCATATACAGTCAGTAAATATAACTAGATAAGCTGCACAAAGAGTTAATGTACTGAGTGTGAGCTCAAGCTCACAGAAATTGTGTATGTATATACACCTGTCATAACAGTAAGTACTAAGTAGTTTCTGTCAAACTTTCTGCCTCCTTTAATATTACGAAAAAGCTGAAATATTGTTCATGTCAAATTGACATTTCCTTTGTGTTTTCATTTTTCCTTCCCTGCCTGAAAACTTCTATTACAGTATCTCCGATAATGGCCCAACCCAGCTCAGGTCATTGGGGCCCAAGAAGAAGGCTGGACTGGGATTTATGCTAAAGTGATACAATGTGTTCTATTGCAAAAGACAAAATAGGTTTTTATGATAGATTCATCCAGAGTTTTGCATTGGTGTGTCAGTTAAATAGTGTTTAGAAATCATCTTTATCACCACATACAATATATGTGGCAATTACAGCATCTTTCTGAATCTGAATATGTTCTTACTAACTAATGACTTTGTTCTCACTTTAGAGCTAGAGATGTATTTTCCATTGTAGAAACCAGTTTGGACTTAAAACATGTAACATCTTCCTTTGTCCTCCATTTGTTCTTCATAATGATAGTGGTAGTGGCCCGTTTCCTTTTCTGTAGTTGAGCCTTTGTGCAGACTTAATGTGTTTGGACGTTTACAAACATTAATTGCTTTGGTAAGCTGTGGTATTTAGTGGAGAAAAATGCATACAAGCAACCAAGTCTTGTTCAGAAACATGAGAGTGGCTATAAAGTAAGCATAAGATCCAGACAAAAATAAGTAAAAATAGAAGTTTAAATAATGCCAAGTGCAAGGTCCTACACCTGGCTCAGGGCAATCCCAAGCACAAATACAGGCTGGGAGGAGAATTGACTGAGAGCAGCCTGAGGACAAGGACTTGGGGGTGTTGGTTGATGAGAAGCTCAATGTGAGCCGGCAATGTGTGTTTGCAGCCCAGAAGGCCAACCACA
>VYZM01020731.1:205399-268985 GCA_013398915.1 Dromas ardeola | reverse complement strand
TCTCCTATGAAGAAAGGCTGAGAGAGTTGGGGTTATTCAGCCTGAAGAAGAGAAGGCTCTGGAGAGACCTTATAGCAGCCTTCCAGTACCTAAAGGGGGCCTACAGGAAAAATGGGGACGGAATCTTTATCAGGGAGTGTAGTGATAGGATGAGGGGTAACGATTTTAAACTGAAAGAGGGTAGATTTAGATTGGGTATTAGGAAGAAATTCTTTTCTGTGAGGGTGTTGAGGCACTGGAACAGGTTGCCCGGGGAAGTTGTGGCTACTCCATCCCTGGAAGTGTTCAAGGCCAGGTTGGATGGTGCTTTGAGTAACCTGGTCTAGTGAAAGGTGTCCCTGCCCATGGGAGGGGGGTCGGAACTAGGTGATCTTTAAGGTCCCTTCCAACCCAAACCATTCCATGATTCTTTGATTCTATGATTCTATGATTATAAATTATATTACAGATGAAACACCTTCCCCAACTTTAATACACTTAAAATAAATTCATTAAGTGCTTATCAGCCATAAAAATACTGCCTATAGTTCATTCAGTGATATTCAGCTTTAAAGTTTCAAAGTCAGCTGATTGCCAGCGTCAAACAGGGAATAACAGCAACTATGGAGATGGTCCAAATGTATTTGCAGCCTCAGTCAGTAACAAACCTGAGCATCTGCTTGAGAGTCTTACACAATCTAGTGTTTTAGACAGCATAAAGACTGAAATACAGTGAAGCATACAGAATTTTCTGCATTTACTGCACGAAGAATGAAAAAAATAGAGAAAGAGAGAAAGAAAGAGCAAGAGAAAAAAAAAAGGTGTGAGAGAGAAAGCAATAAAGAAAGAGAGAGAGAGAGAGAGAGAAGGAAGGAAGGAGTCATATTATTGTCCAGTCTTGTATTTACCTTTATTACCCTTGCTATGGCCTTGCACATCTGAAGGTAGAGGCTTCAAATATAATGGTGTTTCTAACTAATTTTTTAAGGTGAGCTTTAATCTTTGTGATTTAGCTGTATTTGAAATATCTCTACTCAATTTTGCAGCAGGTTTGGTGTTTTTTTTTTTTATATTTACATAAAAATATACACATTTAAATAAAAGAATATTAATTTTCTCTATAAAATTTTCAACTAACTGCTTCAAATTATCTCTGAAAAGCATCACAGTGTAGGGGAATATATAATACTTTTTTTTTCCTAGGCATTATTGGAATCCAGAGATTGCTGTGAATTTATGAAAAATAGTCCTTTATCTTCATCATATGAAAATTAATTGTAATTTAAGATAGCATAAATTTCTTCTGTTAGGTAGGATATGTTCCTGTGCTGATCATCTTCAAATACAAAAATGTTGGTTTTCTGTAGTTTAACAGACCTAGTTTTGACAGATTGTGTCAATTATAGCTTAACAAATGTAACTATTTAACTGTTCGTTTATGTACGGCTAGCTAAAATAATTGCAGCTATATGAACAATGCAATATTATCAGCACATAGTTGTTTTGTGAAATAAACATGGTGATAAATATAAAGTTTAAAATAACAACATATGCAATTTATTTTTAGAGAAAATTCCCTTAGTCTTTTGTTTGTTTGTTTTTAAAAAGGCTATAGAGCCTAACCATCCTCTACAGTAACATGTTAGATTACCAGTGGTTTTTTTTCAGATATTATGAAGTCTTTTCCTATTCATTTTAAGAAGAATATCTATTTCTATATATATATCATTCTCTGGTTCCTAAAAACCATAGATTGCATTGTACGCACACAATTGTTCAATGCATTATCAGAAATCCTGAATACAGAGTGTGTAAGGAAATCTTTGCTTTAGAGAAGGAAATGATGAGCAAAGAAGAAGTCAAATTAATTTTTCATAAACCTTGTGGAAGCACAATTTTTTCGTCGTCTTGGATAATGTAAAGCATGTTTACAAATGGGAATTACCATTTCATTGTACCAACCATTTTTAAAGTCTGCCTTATTGTAGAAAAGGCTTTTACCCTGGACATATGTGCTTATAAATATTTTCATTTCTTTATACAGTTTTTACCAATGATTATCTTAAGAAATGAGTAAGTGTTCAGATACCAACTAGCAGTTAAATATGAAAGAAAATCAAAAACAACAAAAAAGATAAAACATATGAAAATTAAGTCTTTCCGCAGTTTATCTTATAAGTTCAAAAACATGGTGTTCCCTAGATCTGCATGGGATCCCTGGTTACATTTAATTGTGTTAGTGAAAAAGAAATCTGACAATGGATGAGAGAAATAAGCTTTCTTAAAGGAAGACCAAATGTGCTAGCGATACACAGAAATAACTCTCAGAAGAGCCTGCTATTCTATTAATTCCTTTAAGTATCATCACAGAGGTAATTAACAGAAATAGAGCACTAGAAATAGATTTAAAATTGCTCTAAAGTAGTTTGGAATGCAGATTTGCAAGTTTTCATGATTTGCATTTATTGGTATGGTTGTGAATGAAGACCAGAGGTTTAGAGCATTGGCCCACACAAAGAAATTAGTTTTGCAAGCTTTTAGCAAATAGGCATTCATAGCCGTATGGCTGAGGGGATGGAAAAGGAAAACAGAAAAAAAATGATGGAGATGTCTGTGCCATTTGAGTTTTCTAAATGTTTGATCCACCATCACAGGTCTTTGTACAGAAGTCAACAACTCTGATAGCCTCTTGAAGTGCAAGTAGAGGAGAACATCTGTCACGCAGAGGAGATGAACTTTCCTTGGCCCCCTCCTTTTTGTCGATTTGATTTGTAGACAGTAGGGGAGGCAATTTGCTGTGCCTTCAGCATTCCTACACTCCATTTGTAAGCTTGTCTGAGCTTTTTCCAAGGTCTTTTTCTTCTGTGAAAGTGTTTTGTAACCATGACAAGGAATCTGTCTCTTATGGTGATCAAGGTTTGATCCATCTCCTTTTCATATGGAAAAGACATCCATGAAATTTTTCACTGTGACTTAGGTGAGTAGAAAAAGCCTTCATGCTAACATTAGGAAATTACACAGGTTGGGTTGCTGGAGCTTACATTAAGTGTCCTGTACCAATGGAAAAAGCAGTTGCTAGTTCCTAGAAATAAATGACATCTGGAATTTTCTTGAAGTAATGCTTGTTGGAAGTCAGGTGATTGAAATCTACTCATTCTCCATTCCCCCTCTCCTTCGGACACTACAGGAGGTCAGCTGTTTGACATGAGCATCTTTATTGTACATGATAAATACCTTTCATGTGCATTAGGACAAAATGAATACTGAAGAAATAAAGAGGTGAGCGCAGGGTTCTCATTGTTGAGGTGATATAAGCTATGCACAGTGCTAAATTCCAGTGTGTACTTGCTTGGCTCAGTGAGAACTTGAGATTGAAAAACAAACAGTCAAAGCAAAGCATGGTGGTGAGTAAAGGAGCAATATGATCCCATTGTTCTAAGGCCAGAGAGCATTTTAGCTGATGTTAAAATATAGCTAAGACTTGATTCTGTTACAAAGGGATAGGTGCCTAATACTATTTTAGAGGCACTAAGAGCATTTCCAAGACATTTGCAAGGAAGTGACATATATGGCACTGGGTCTGGAGGAGAGTGAATGTGGGATACATTTGGGCAAGCCACATGCCACTACACACCCACTTTCAGGCAAATAAAATGAGCTTTTTTGGCTTTCCAGCTAAACCATTTTCTAGGCTCCATCAGCCAGGCTGACAGCTACAGTAGGAGTTTAGACATAGCACGCAGGTATATTAATGTAAGGGTATAACAGAACTGAAATGTCTTAAAATGAATCCCAAACTAAATTAGCTTCATTTGTGTATTCATATCACATACGTTGAAATGCACTGGCTGATGTGAAAGCTAAGGGATATATCTCTGTACTCCTTGCTATGTCACGAAACTGACATTTTAGAATATTAAACTTATTTGAAGAGTCTATAATGTAAGAATGTAATGCCATTGAATTAATTTATAATCTAAATTCTTCTGAAATGCAAATCTAAAATAGTGGTTGAGGCTCCCAAAATTCATCGAACTGACTTAAAAGCCATCAGTTCAACAAACAAGACTTTTTCTTAGTAATTAGATTAACATTTCCAAGGTTTCTGCACAAATAAATATTACAAATGCTCCTTTAAATAAGGGAAAGAAAAGCAGCAGCTGTGATTCTTTAGTCAGACTCCAAGAAGCATCAAATATTAGATGATCTGTAGTGAAGTCTTGCATGACATTTTCAGAAGGCTTGAATCTGAAAAGGATGTGTGTGCTGTTACCCAGAAAGGTTACAAATACAGTCGAGAGACTGAAGAGAACCTGCCTACTGACTAATTTCTGGTGCCACTATGGTAGGAACGAGTAAAGATGTGAAGAAGATGCTATGCTTTTAGGATGTTTATGGAACAATTCAATCAACTCTTGCTTCCCACAGCAATTAGACTATTTCCCCCAAACCAAGACTGATCTAAAGCAATCCTAGCAGTGTTCAGAAGTTCTCTCATGGTCTTTGTTCTGATTCTCGCTTCTTTCTCCTCTTCTCTTCCTTCATAAATCAGAGAAAGGCACCCAATATACCAAAAAATGAAGAAGTGGTTGTGTGGTCCCTACTGCAGAGAAGACTGGAAAGGTGGAGGTCTTTGACCCTCTTTCTGTTCTCTTCAAGATTCTCCCCTATTTTGATCAAATCACAAAAAATCCTATGACTTTCTCTTTATCTGATATAGGAAGAAAGGAGAAACCTCCTTGTTGCAAGTCATCAGGCTGAGTTTTTATTTATGAACACCTCAAGGAGGTGTTCATGCATGCTGTGGAATATTCAGTAAATGTAAGAGGATGGCATAGTGAAAAAAATTAAAAAAGAGAAAAATATTTGGTTTTTTTATTACCTTTGATGAGAAATAGTTCAAGAAAATTTAGATTCAAATCAGGTGGACACTTAGAAAATCATTATAGTCAAACCAAAATTATTGAGAGGGAAAACAGTAGTAAAATTATCAATCAAAAATAAGTAGACTGTAGTGAAATAATATAATTTTCATCTAAGTTTTCCTGTATATCTAACAGATTTTTATTTTTTTTGGCAGTCCAGTAAATAATTTTACTAAAATTCTTCCTCCTAGACAAAAGTACTAGTAAGAGATTTTCAGGTGTGGTGTGGGTCGTTTTTTTTTTTTTTTTTTTTTCATTTTTTTTTTTTTTTTGCTTTTTTAAAAACAACTTTTAATGGTAATAATATTGTTCCAGAGAAAATCTTGAGAACAGTGAATCATAAAAAAAATCCAAGAACTGGAGAAAGCTTATTAGATATCTCTCAGCTCATACACATGGCTCCAGAGTTCTCTGTGTGGTTTTGTTTTGGGGGGGTTTTTAGGGAAAGGTACCTGGTACTTATTGCTAATGAGAAGACATTGTAAAAAAGTTAATGTGAAAATTAATCAGCTATGCTACATGACCAACATGCAAAGTTTTCAATATAAGAGACCAAATAAATAATAATAATAAAGGGAATAATTGGGACCTTAAAAAACTGTTTTGATTATTTTGAGGACTTACCTCACTGGTTTTGAACATCAAAAAATGTTGTGCCTATCCTTTTGGAAGAAAAATAGTATCTCTCATCAAAAAGATGGACCAGCATAAGTTGCAAGGAGGGCAGGGGGATAAACAAGTGATGAAGAAATTGAAGAATAAATGTGTTAGCCTATAGAATCTTGAAGGCAAGCTATCAATATTCTCTTGTTGGAAAGCCTTGTTCTGACTTAATTTTGTTTTGCTTGTTTTTTCAGTCTCTAAAGCCTTAAAGAGATAAAGAAATCCCTCTGTTTCTCTAATCATGTCTCTAAACAATTTTTGAGTGGTTTACATTGATGAAGCCTGTGAATTTTATCTATTTTCATTGTGGCAAGTGCTTGTTAGTTTAAACAGTGATGGCTATTAAGATGCATTATCGCTGTTTTTAAGGCTATCTTCCAATAGTCACAGATGGGTTCATCAAAATTTACTTATCTGAAAGTCTACTAATAAAAACAGAAGCTTGAAAATAGATGCTAAAGCAAGTCTGTTTTATATAGACATTTTACTTAAAAATATATATAAATATATATTATAATAATATATTATATATAATTATAAACTGCTACTACTGGAAACACTATACATCATTGTTCTGCTAAAAATGACATTTAACACTTATGTGGAATTTTTTTCCTTATTCAAAACGTAAATTAGATGCTGCTCATCTCACAGAGATGGTATTAACACTTTTATTAACATTTTATTAACATTTATTAACTCTTGCTGAAGAAAAATGAAGATCCAGTCCCTCAAAATAATAAATATATTGAAAAACAGTTAATGGGTGTTACATTTGTGTACTTCCTGGAACTGAGAAAGAGGGGAATTTGAATTAAATATATCTTTTAAATATTTTGGTTAATAATAATTTGTTTTAGTAGCATCCATTCTCAAATCCTCATTTCCATTGAAGTACGTATGGATAAGATGTTTGACCCAAACAGTTCATGACCTCATTATGAGATAGCTGGTAACTAGTGACTATGGAGGGAACTAGAGGAAAAAAAGCAGATACTCATTTGCGCAGCCTGTATGTTAATGAAGTATTACCTTGGAAATGTAGGG
Organism: Dromas ardeola; assembly: GCA_013398915.1. Lineage (NCBI taxonomy): Eukaryota > Metazoa > Chordata > Aves > Charadriiformes > Dromadidae > Dromas > Dromas ardeola. The sequence continues at coordinate 262,371 of VYZM01020731.1, read as the reverse complement.
CATGAGGAGAAGCAAGTTACTGACTTTTGCAATGTCAAATAGCAGGTTTTCCATGGAAGTGCTGATGCACATGAATCAATAGTCTAGTGTGAAAAGGGTAGTGTACTTGGACAAGTCATGCGAGACCGCAAAGTGACTTCAGGTTTGATGTGCTAGAAGTAATAAAATGAGATGTTGTAATACCTAAATTGTTTGGATTCAAATAATGTTTCCCTTTCTTGTTCTCTTATGATAAAGTCAGAGTTCACATGTAAGCATAAGACAAGTAAAGATCCATGTTTGCAATGAACATATTTCATAATGAATTTTTTCATCAGTTCCAGTGGTGATGTAAAATTACTACAGTGTAACTCTTTTGTAGTAAATATATTCAGACTTGATGGTAGTTTGAAATCAGTGAATTTACAATTTATTTTTTTAATGTCTTCCAGACATAAAGCTTACAAGCAGATTTAGCAAGTAAAAATTATTTGTAACTGAAAATAATATTGTGCGTATATTCCCACTATAGAGGAAAACTAATGACACTTGCATATTTAGTGCTTCCTTAGTGCTACCATCTGTCAAAGTAGCTTAGCCTGGTGCTGCTAATTTCAAAGGTGATGAGACTGACCCATCAAATCTTGAGGTATTTAATTGCAGAGGCTGAGAAGATGATCAAAGGTCAAGATTGTCTCTATAATCTTAATTCAGCCTTTTAATGCAGGAAGCATTATGATATAGCCTTTGAGTGCTAAGTTTGGACTTCATTTAGAAAATGAATCAAGATTGGACACTGAGGAGGGCTCCTGTTTTCACTTATTGCAAGTGTTAGTGTGTTCAAGTAAATACACACACTAATATACACACACATATCCATAGTCGCATGCCAGCATATGCGTACATATATATGTGCATAGTGAAACAAGGAAGAGAATTAAAGACAAGAGAGGATAGTCTGAATACAGTTGATGAGGACATGCTTGAAAACTGGATTTAATTTTTGTCTGTCACAGACTTCTTATGTGAATATGGCCAAGTCATTGGAACAAGTTTGGCCTTTCTCTTTTTGAGGTTGCACTGTGGATTCTGGCCACTCTTTTTCAGGCTGCACCTCTGTAACGCATTATTTCAATATTTTCTTTAATATAATAATAACAACTACGCAAATAAACTTATAAATCAGCAGGAAATCTTTATAATATAACCTTTCCATTATTTTGGTATTTATTTTTTCATGCTAAATCTTGACAGAAGCTATTTAAAATACATGGCGACATGTAAGGAGATAAGGTGGCTTTTTTTGGTTCAGCTGTTTCATCTGGATTCTTTTTCATACATATCCCTGTTGTCTGACAGTGAAAAAGATCCCAAAGTTTTATATTTTATGCAATTATGTAGTGAAATTTAATTAGAGGTTTGTATGTAAAAATAAATAAAATTTTTAAAAAGTAGTCTAAAAAGGAAATTTAAAGAGGTTGCTTTTTGCCTGATATCTTAAGTTGCTTTATGATAGCCTTGAAGAACAGAAATTGGTTTTTATATAAACTCTTCAGTTATTTACAATATACAGTGAAAAAAACAAATAATTGACAGTTATGATTTTTTCCCCCTTTCAAACAAGTCTTTCTAATTTCAAGCACAAGGTGAATTGAATAGATTTAGCAGCAAGGAATAATCAACTGCACAATCAGCTTCCTTTCTGTGTTGTTCCTGATTTTTTAAGATCAAATTGGCTGTATTCTAAGGGCAGAGTGTACAGATTAAAATTCATCACCTTCAACTGTGGGTTACTAAAGTGACAGAGAGATTGCTCAAACAAGCACAAGTACTAATGTCTTTTCAGTGACATTTTCATGACATGTTTTGGGGTTTTTTTTTGTTTTTTTGGTTGTTTGGTATGTTTTTTTTTTTCCCCCGAAATGTCTGTCTACCGTTTCTGGACATTACAATTAATCCCATTCTACATAAACAGCTCGGTTCAGTGTTTGGTCCCAGGTGTAATTCTGCCTCAATATCTACTGTGTTTTTATAAAGTTTGATGACAATTGAAAGGACTTCTTCTATCCAATGTGTGGCACCTAGCCTCAGGCCAAGGCCAGGCAGGTTGGGGATTTTTGCATGGTACTAGTCAGGGTTTGGATTATGCATTCAAATATGCCCAAATAACATAACTATAACAATTCCATAGGGGGAGGGGGAGGAGGAAGTCCAACATACAAGACATCAGCACTATATCTCTTGGTCTTGCTGTATGTTGTTGCACCCAAAACATGTCCTGAATAACCGATGGCACAATATTTCAATAAAAGCTTGTGGAGAGCAGCAGGGAAAAGTGTTGGCAGTGGTGCGATACTAGGAACGATACAAGTGATTTTTCTTCTACAGGCAGGTCAGCCTCATCCAGGACCTGGGGAAGAAGACAGAGGGATGATTCAGGGAGGGAAAGTGTTTCATTGGTATCAATGGTTGGAAAGAAGAGGAGAATGAAGATTTCTTTGGCACTTCAAGAGAAATCTTTTCAATGCCAAGAGGCAAAATTCAAGAAACTACAGGTTTTCACCTGTGCGTGGCAGCTGCCATTGACGCCATTTCCAGTTCTTACATCATCTGTTTTCTGCATTCTCGTATTTAACGTTGTGCTCTCCCATTGAGAAAGTGGGCTTCAGTTACTGTTGCTTTTCTTGATCCAGCAAGAGCTATTTCTCTCCCCCACAATGCTTCTGCATTTTTGCTTCCTTAATAACTGGAACTCTTCTCCTTCATGCATCGATTTGAATATGCATATATGCATATTATTTGAAGATAAATACATTTATATATGATACACATGCATGCATATGTATATGCAGGTAATAATAAGATTAATGACTTTGAGGCTCAGGTTAACAGCCACTTTCAATCCAGATGCCATGAACATTATTCTTACAAGTGGCAGTGAGTAACCGCTAGCTGTCGTGTGTTATTAAATGGAGAGCACATAGTCAAATACACCCACATGATTGTGCAGTTTCACAGGCAGTTTCTCTCGGTATAGCATTCTATCTACTAAAATAACTGTGTTTCATTGTATCTTCATTATTGTTTAAAATATGGCTATTAATATGGTACTTTACTGCCAAAGGCAGAATCAAATGCATTCAAAGTTGTGTTCGTGATTAGTGTTACATACTACAAGTGGCTTTGCTACGAACATCTTTGATTTTGGCTACAGTTTTCTTATATTGTTTTTCTGTTTGTGGATTTTTGGCAAAAGACAAGGTCTTATAAAAAATATATATCTATTTCAGCATAATATTTAAACTTAAGGCAAATGAAAAATAAAACCAAAACCCTTACCTTTTAGTGGAAATGTGGTTCCAGAATCCCTTTTCACTCAGTGAGGGAGGAAAGATAAGGAAGCCTAGACCTCCTGTTTTTCTATCTGTTCAGCAGATCCTTCTGAGCAGAGCAGATCCTCAGTCTCAGCAAACGCCAGGTCTTTCTATAAGAACCCAGACAAGGAACATGTGGGATGCAGTGTCCTGCAGTATGTTGCTGCCCTAACACTAATAATAAAGTGTGAAAATCAAAGAGGAGGCTTCTAAACAAACATCTTTACTCAGTTCACTACAGGAGCACTGGATAGACAATATTCCAGGACTAGCAGGCATTCGTTTCTGCCACTACTCCCAGCTGAGCTGGAAAAGAGTATCTTGAGAATGTGCACTAAAACTAATGCTGCAGCAAAAAAAAAAGCTTTAACTGTAGCCACTCTTCTGGCTTCAAGGCACCTCAATCTCATTTACTTTAGGAACAATTCTTTCCCCAATAAGCAAGGGGTTATGCTATTACCAAAGTGCAGAATATAGGAGTACTTTTCAATAGAAAAATATTCCCTCTCAAAGTGTGTGAGTTTTACCTAAGATTCTGACTTCTTAGTCACTGGAAATTGGCTGATAACTCCAGTGGGACCTGGATTTCCAGTTATCAGCTTGTGTTAAAAGCTGCCGAGCTGTTAATAAAATACAAACACATTCTTTCCTTCTATCATCACTAATGTATTTTCATTTGGAGTATAATTCAAGTGTTGCTGGTAATGTCCTTGTTAACCACATAGAGTCTTAACTTGAATGTAAGGGTACTCATTTAAGCAGCTGGAACTCAGGAATTGAGTCTACATAAGTTACACATGGAATAAGCTAAGATTTTTAAGCTGCTCATGCAGTCATTCCAAGTACATGTCATTTAGTGCTCACTTTCACTCAGTCAAGGTTTATTTGAGAGGATTTAATCTAAGAATAGAAAATTTCAGTTAACTCTCCAGTGAAAACAACTAGCTTTATATGAATTTTTTGGTTCTAATTTTCAGGATGGGGCAGAAAAAGAAAAATTACTTCCTTGTGAGTTTGCAGTCAAATATTCTAGTTTGAAAGTTGAAAGGTTAATGAAAAACTTTGATAGTACAGTGATAAAACTATATACAAGCTTATAAGGAAATTAAATCCTTTGTATTCAGTTCAGGATATGCAGTAAGTAAAATCGGGACCTGCATACTGAGTGGCAAGATAGAAAGAAAGATGAGATCAGAGCACATTTACTGGGAATTGTACATCCATTGTACTTCCAGAGTACCAAATAAGAAGAGGAAGTGGCTGAGTGGAGGAAAGATGGGAAAGAGAAATGTGCTCATGCTATTTAAAGATAACATTGTAATATAGGCACACAGGGCAGTAGGATTAGGTAAACTTTAATTACTGCATTCCTTTACATCTAACTTTTTTACTTCACATTTTTCGTTCATGCATTTTAAATCTACAGATTGCATGGCAGTAAAATTGTATGGTTTTAATTTTAATGGGGTGTGTATACCTTGTTAAAATTAATATGTCATCTCCGACTCTTCTGTCCTATGATTTTACTGCAGTCTCTATAGTACTAAAAGTAGAAAATTTATTAACAAATTGTATAGATTTAATGTTATACAAAATCATGTTGAGTCCTTGTCCTTCTTAAAAACTTCTCTAAGATGGTGATGAGATTTAATAGCAACACATGCAGCCTTCCCATTTCTAGGTTGTGTTGTTCTCTTTGGCCTCCACAGAGGAATGAGCAGGGCAAGCGTCCCCAGGCAGGCACATTTGATGCCGGTGGTGACACTGAGGGTGCGTCCGACCTCCCCACTGCAGAGTGCTGGCTGCTACATGCCGAAATACCCGCTCCCCAAAAGATTTCCTTCACAGTAGCATCGCTTTTCCTGCTGACGGCAATGTTGCATTGATCCATTCATCAGTTGAAATGAGAAGAATGGCCTCAGATAAATGTGAGATAGACGGGACTGTTGCAATACACTGACAGCAAATACTCCATTCATACTTAAAGAAATTTCCATTTGGGTCTCAAGCGCTGAAGCCAAAACAGCGTGAAGACTCCTTTAGGGGCCCCAGGAACACTCAAGCTCAAGTCTGTTCATTATTCAAGGAGTGTTATATTAGAACAGTTGTCTGGCCTGAAATATTGCCCCTTACTTTTGAAAAACTGGTCAGTTTTTCCACTATGGATAGTTTTCCTTATCAGAGCAGATTTTTGTTTGTTTGTTTATTTTTTGCAGGAAAGTTTATTTCAGGAATCACTCTAAAACTGTACAGGTCTCAGCATTAAACTTTTTGGTCACAGGGAGTCCCCAGCAGGGAATAAATGAAAACAGGGACTCTGTTAACCTCTCGTATTGTTCACCAGAGAGAAAATACCTAGTGGCTAATTAGAGCAATAAACCAGCAATGTATGTAATAATGTACAATTTCTTTAGAGTGGTACTTTTAAGCTGTACTTTCCTATTTAGGAGAAAAATCCTCCCACATGTCTTCAAATCTTGTGGGTGTTCAGTGCATGAGGAAAATTGGCAAAGGCCAAATGAAATGAAATCAGCTAAACCAGAAGAGTTTGGACGACTTTTTTTTCTCCCTTTTTCTAATATGTGCTTATATTCAAAATAGTGAGACCAATGAGATTAATCAGTAAATGCTGTTTCTGTGGACTTGATGTGGTGAAAATGTGACCTCTTTCAAGACAGTTACATTCGGTGAGTGAAAAAAGTAAGATACAATTGCATGGACAAAATAATACGAGAAAAATATGTTACGATCTAGATTTTTCTGAGGCATTCTTCAAGCACCGAAAATCAGAATCCCCCAGTCTCACCAGGGCAGAGCGGGCACGGCAAGTTGCTGGATGAGTTAAGCTGTGCTGGACAGTGGGTGCCTGCTGCATCTCACACATAAGACTTCACATAAAGCGATTTACATGAGACAGCGAGTGTTGTCATATGTGGGATATGGGGGGTGTCCAAGCTTGTATCTCTTCCCTCTAAAATGCTGGGAGGGGGGGAATAAAAATGTGGATGAGGCTCTATAGCAGCCTATAGCGTAACATTCTTGCATGAAACAGAAGAGCAAATACTGCATGAAAACCTTAACTTTGGGAAACTACAGCAAATGCTAGTGTCGGTCTCTCTTCTCGAAGTCTCATTTAAACAGTGACTTTAAATAAGCCATCTGCTTGTGTTTCAGTTCTTTGCTGCCACTGAGATCATTGATGTGGAGTACTTACTTTGACCACCATGTTTCGCTCTTTCATGTTTAGACAATGCATCAAAGAAATTTAATTTGAGTGACAGAATAACTATTATAGACTCTCTTGTTTAAGCAGTGTGGAGACTGCTAAAGAGGGAGTAATGTTTTTGAGTGAACAGCTATATGATCAATAAATTTTTAAGCATTTTATATGCACTAACATCTAACCCTTTCTGATTCTTCAATAGTTCTATCTGGAAGAGATGTGAGAGCCAAATTTATGTTTGTTGAAGCACTGTATATCAAATTTGCAAATTTTTCAAGTTACAATACAGAAACAATATATCTTCGTATTTGTGTAAATCTGAATTGCATCATGGGTGCTATTTCTTTTAAAAGTATAAATAGTCACTGTGAGGAGGATGATTATTTTGATTTTCTGTCACCAAATAAAGGATAAAATATTTACTGTAAGGGGGACCATCATCTGGTACTCAATAACTGTTATGCAACAATTGATAGGAACTGGTAAGGAAGTAATTTCCATTTGTTTAGAGTGATTTTCATGTCGCAATATAGTTAGCAATCACAAGCAAATGTGGGTGATTTACTCATCCTGTACTACAGTTAGAATTGTTGCAGTTCATTTTTCTATTCTCAGTTTAAGCGCTTAAGGGATCTGTTTTTCCAATCATTTCGGCTTCATTAATTAGCAAATTACCACTTCAGTTAAAAGAAATTTGAGGGGTTTGACATGCAGAGTATGTCAAAAAGGTCTTTCCATATTTACAGTATTTGTGATCCTGGCTGGGTCATGAACTTTATATGAATTAATGCATTTAGATAAGTGATGCACGTGGAAATTATGCAAAAAATAATCTACATCTTGTTCAAAATGAGCCAAAACTCCAAAGATCACAAAAAATAAGGATATCCTAATTCATGTTATTTATATTAATTGAGAATTACTATGTTTACCACTGTATCTCTATATGATTTAGTTTTAGGTAGTCCTGTGAGGAGCAGGGAGTTGGACACAATCCTTATGGATCTGTTACAACTTGAGATATTCTGTGATCTCTGTGAAATTTTCTTTGTATGGCCTGGAAGATACATATTTTCTCCTCAGAGACAATGAAAGTGATGCCTCCACTTTTTAATCTTTCATGATTCATAGAACAGGCAATACGCACAGGCATGATTATCTTCTGTAAATTTGACAGGTTAACTTCTTGCTAGCTGCAAATAGTAACACAAAAAGTTTCCAGTTTTCTGGGCTATGTATAGGGAAGGAGGGAGAGGAGAATATACATGTTTAGAACTCTCTAGAATAACTATGTTCTTAACACGCACTGGAATAGGGGCAGTTGCAGGTATTCTCTTCTAGCTCATAGTCCATTAGTTATTCCAGTATGCAGTACTCTCATAGAAGATGATTTAAGCAGTGATTTAAGCAGTTTAGAGATGATGGTCTTATTTAATTGTAGTGGTTTTGAAGGAGCTTTAGGGACCCTAAAAACATATTGTAAATGTATCTTAATCACGTCTCAAAATAATTTTAATTTCAGTAAAGAAAACCAAACAAAAATAACTGGCTAAACATCTAGTAATACATTGTGGAAAACAGTCTGGTCATTTATACACTGCTGTTTTGAGTCCAAGTGAAATCAAGATTGCAATATATTAAGTTCAAAGTAATGTAATATGAAAATAGTTATTTTACATAACCATACTGTGATCCATGTTTTTCAGCTTTCCTTTATTGTGCAAACACTACTACAGCTGCCACTATTACAAACTTGAAAAACTAGCAGACAAGGATCTTGCAATTAACTTGAAAATTTTGTTTTCCAAAAATTTTAAGTGTGTAGTCAAGACTGTAAATATGTAGTTACTTATTTTTTTTTTTTTTTCAAATGACGAAATATTAGGAGTTCAGTTGAAATCACGTATGCGTTGAAGTACACCAGTTATGTAATGTCCAGCAGAGGTAACTAATAAACTGAATTACGTCGGGGAAGGTATGGGGATAAGGTTGAGAACCTTGATAGACAGATGTATGTATCATAACATGTAAATGTCCAGTCATACATGATGAAAAAAGAAATTATAAACAGGAAAAAGAATAGAATACAAAGAATTCCAGGACATAGAATGTATTTCCGTACGTCATTTGAAGAACTTCAGCAGTTCTAAGGTAGATTCTTGCAAATATTTGACAGATCCTGAATTTATATGCATTTGTCTCTTGTTGTGTGTTATTTGTGATCTGTACGTAATTCATATTACACATGAAAAGACAAAACCGCATAGGTGATTTTAACAAGATGCCTTACTTAAATTAATGGACGGGCAGCCAAGGTAGACTATGGATTTTTGAAATTAAACAAATAAAGTGGATAAAATGAATGAGCTTGATTCATTGTGATTTTACCTGAAACTATACTTTCGTTTTTTCTTACACATGTGAGATTATGTGTGAGGGACAAAAATAATGTGAAATCAATGAACAAATCTTATGTATGCAGATAGATTCATCTTTTGAGATTGGATTGTGAAGTACATTGTGGATTATGAATTGTGTCACTATCACATCACAGTAAAAGATTTGAAAATAAGAAAGGGACCTTGTAAAGAGAGGGAGCTTATAAGATCATGTTATCCAAAAGTATTTTATTTTTGTCAGAGTAGCAGTAAAATTCATGACAATGGAATGTGCAGGCAACAAAAGGCTTTATGCATTGATTAAATGTCTTGGCTTTGGTCTAATATTTAATCAACTGCCAGAACAATTTATTGCCTAGCATGCCCAAGTAACATGAATATTATCCTTTAATCTTACTAGTACAGACAAGACAAATGCTAAAGTTTCTGGAGTCAGCAAGCTAAAAAACTCAGGTGCTTTAGTATATACATTCTTTGTCTGTGTATACATACATTTGTCTGTGTACATAAAAGTCAAGATAAGATTGTGCTGTCATGATGCATTAATAAAGAAAATTACTCTCCATCAGACCAGTTCTACTACTGTTACCATATTTCTCATTAGCAGAGCTCAAAGTTTGCAGTTGAAAAGTTAAATTCAAATATTAATAATACAACTTTAAAAAATCACGGTATGCACTATCTAACACTGGACTTGGAGATCCCTTTGAACATTATTTTCATGATTCACTTACAAGGTCAGAATGATAAGCTCTCCACCCCATTTCCTATTACATTTTTTAAAACTGTGATCAGTTGCATCTTCTGCTTAAAACTGGTTCTTCTGACACAGGAATTAATGAATTAATTTCAATGACAAAAGAAGAGGCACCCATCCAAGTCTTGAGGCATCAGCAACATGAGTTAGAAGAGCAAACATTAAATAAAATAGCAGCTTATCCTCTCTCATCCAGAATAACCGAACTTCTTCAACGTATCAAAGTACCCCAAAAAAGATGTAAAGCGTGTATCATGGAAATTAGTGTGTGTAATGTGCTAAGAACAAGCAGTTAATGTTAGGCTTTATTTCTCGTGCTGTTACACTCATAAACTACTGACATGGAGCTGTTTGCAAGCAAAAGATCCTAATCTGCTATAACTAAACCCTATGGCAGCTGGCATGTTATACCAAATGGGGACCTGACTCATAATGACAGCCTTGATTTCAAGAGCATGGGACAGAAAAACTGAGATAGATACAGGTTAGCATTAAGAGGAAAAATACACTGAATCTCCACTCAAAGCAATACAAGTTTTACCTAGAAGAAAAGGGTCTTTGTTTGATTTGGTTAGAGGTTTTAATTGAATGAAGGTATTCCTGCAGATTGCCCATTTGTTAAACAAAATAACTGATAGCTTATCGTCCTTCTCTGAACACCTGTCTGCTATTTTAGCCTGCAGTTTCCCAATATTTTCTTAAGCGACTCTGCTTCACTCAGTTGTTAAACAAAGGGGCTCCATTCTTTCTATTCCTCTTCTTTCTCGCTGTCATGAAAGCTTAACTCTGTGCCAAAAAATGGAGTAAACAGCACCCTATCAATCAACAAGGCCTTCCTGTGCAAGTACTTTTTTTTTTTCCTATGTTTCCGTAAAAGCAAAGTTTCAAACTCTCCTCTGTCAGTAACTAAAATCACTAAAGAAACATAGAGGATTTTGAAAAATGAAACAGGGCCATGTCATTTTTAAAAGCTTGGTTATCTGTTTTGCTATCATAAAGTTATGGTGAAATAATGATCATGCACTAACAATTCTGCTTGTGCATCATCAGTCTCTGATCTCAAGTCTGTAATAGCTTCTCTGATCTTCCTGCCTCTCCAGTCTTTGGTCGGTGTTTCCCAATAAGGACCTTCATTACCTTACCATAAAGCTTTTTGGAAGGTGTTTCAAAAGTAGAAAAAGAGAAATTTTGTGTTCAGAGGAACACCAAGAAATTTCAGGATTAGTTTAGACAATACTTGAGTGATTCAAGAAAGGTAATCACTAAACTACTAAAAACTAACACTAACCAAAGTGAGTGCAAGTGGGGAGGAGAAAGGGGATCTGGAAATTTTTCTCCCCAGTATATACAGTCATGCTGCTATCAGTCTTAAGTGATATTTCCGCAATGTATGATATTACAGCATCTGTTTCTGTGATAGAAGCATTTTAGAGTTTTAATAGTTCAGAAGGTTACGATTTCTAAAATTCTAGAAACTTTAATAGTGTAAATGAGTTAAAAGCATATTTCAATAACAGACTGTTAATGATTCTTTATACATGTGGGTGTTTTTGAGAATTTGGAAATAGTTGAACTTCTTTCTGTCAGTTGCCAGTTCTCACGTGCACCAATTTTACCCCCCAAAAATTATTATAATAACTCTTAAAGTATCTTCTAAAATAAAGTAGAAAGGCAGGAAAATACAATGATTTCTTATTTGTTTGTCTTTATTATTCATGCTAAGAAGTAAATGTTAAAATCTGTGATTAAGAATATTTCAACTGATGAAACTTTCATAACTGGGAAATGAAACAGAAACCACATTTATTTAATTAATGACTTTTTTTTTGTCTGATTAATGAATTTTAAGCTTTATATTTCCTCGTTGACTTCAGTGAGACCAGAATAAATCACTTTCTTTTCTATGTGTCATCTATCTGTCATCTTCCTATCCTTCTTTCTTGCCAAATATCTAAATGGCAAACAGTGGATTTTTTAAAATAGATTTCCACCAGAACTACCAGGTGATGTGTATCAAATTTCCACATAAATATTAAATACAAACATAAAATGTCACTTATTTGGAAATAAGAGAATGTTCAGGCTTTTCCATGATGTCTCTGGTTCAAAATAACTCTAGAGAAATAATTTGGTGAACCAGCTGAAATACTGTAGAGAGAGACCATCTTTAAAATGACAGAGAACAACTCCTAAAATATGTTCTTCTCATGACAATATGACCAAAATCTAAACTAATGGTTCCAACAGCTTTAATATTAGACCTGAAACAGAACAAAAAATGTTTTTACATTTTAAGACTGCGATGTTCCAGTTCCAGTGTAAAAAAGGCTGGTTTTTTTTTTCAGTCACATACAAGAACTGGTTTGGTCCTTACCTGGTTGTGTATAGTGTTTTTAGTTCCATACGTTGCCTTTGAGTTAGTGTTGTCAAAGGATTATAAAAGCAGAGGTATGCTCTAAACTGTAAAAATGCTTTTTGAGTGGGCCAACTTTCAGTAATCGTCAACAACTGTTAATTAAAAACAGAGGGAAATCTAATACTGGTTTGTTAGGATTTTTCATGAAAGTGTGAGTTCAGATTAAAGGATTCTTCCACAGGTACAAGTTTCAAGTGATGAGATTCAAGAGTGTATGAAGAATGCTTCGCCTGAAATCAGTACTTCTTTCACTTTCCTAGCCCAAAAAGAAACATATTGGCATATTCTATATTTTTACCTTTAAGAAAAATGTTTTCCATGGGAAAAAACATTTTATTGAAATTAAATACCAACAATACCTTTTATATATGTATGCATGTATATAGATGTGCGTGTGTGTTTTTATATATGTATGCTAATATGTATATACATATGTGCGTGTGAAAACATAAACTAGGTAGTGGCAGATTTTGATTTCCACTTCTTTATTAGTTATTTCCTTGCCTCTTGAGCATAGCTTTGTATTCACCAGTGTATTAACTATTGATTTGCAACAAGTAAAAAGTAGGTGTTATTATGTCAAAATATAATTGCTATTATAACTTTTTAATGTTTCAGTGTTACAAGTAGGTCTCTAAGGAATCGCATTACTTAATGATTTGGCACTATTTCCAAGAACTGCTGCAACAAAAGTATTCCAAAAGGATGTTGATGTGTATTTGCTTTATTATGGAAGGCTCTTAATAGATTTTTGAAATAAACCTTTCTTGTACATTTTTAGTCATTATTTACAGAAGCACACAGGTTGAAGTTTTTTTGGGGTGCTTAAATAACTGTTCAAAAAAAGTTGGATTTTTATTTTTCTTAAGAAAGAAATAAAACCCATAGCTTTCAATAAGTGTTGAGGAATGTACATATACGTGTATGATAGACTGATAATATACATATAGAATGAACATTACTCATGAAAAATCTGACTGTCGGGAGTAGGCTATGACGGGCTAATAGGCGTCTATTGTACTCAGAAATAAATAAGATAGTCAAATTCTTGCAAATTTGTCTGTTATTAAATTTCACTTTAAATAGTGGTTTGGATTGGATGACCTCTGAAGGTCATCCTAAATTATGATTTCATTAAGCATAGTGAATATCGTTCCGTTTCTATTTTTTAAAAAGATGAGGGTCATCCTGAGTTGCAAAGAATTTTGCCTTGCTCTTCTCTAGTTTCCTTAAGTTGAAACTATTTCAGGTTCTACCTATTCCTAAATGCTCTTAAAGGATTGTGTCTGACTGCAAACAATTCAGGGCGGTAGGGTTTGATGTAGAACAAAGCAACTGGTGCTGCGGATCTGACATTTACATTACATGTATTTTATTTTAGCATAGATGCAGTCCAGCACCTTGAATTGAACTTGTGGTGATGGTGGTCAGAGAACATTAAGTGTGATCTTGGACCAATCTTTCAGTTTTTGTTTTTTTTCTTCTGAAAAAGCCTGGTTTGTACACCCTGAGACAGCAATTGGCATGATCAAGAAGTTATCTTTGAAACTGCACTTTTTGATCCAAGTTAAAATGCTAATGGAGGTGCGCAGCTCTTCTCCTTCCCTCATCTCTGTGGCTCCTTTTCCTCATTTGGATGTTAACGGTGTGACCTATCTTAAGGCCTTCTGAAATACCGCTGCTGCGAGTTTATTGTCTTGATGGCACCACCACATACTTGCCTTTTCTTCCTCTAAAAAATATACCACTTCTCCTTCTTGGACCTTGTACTTTTTAGTCATGTTGTATCCATCACATCTGCTATTAATTGAGCCATCAGTTCTGTCCTGGAGTATCTGCTTACCTGTACTTGTTCATGGGAACACACTCATTCAAAATTTCCCCCCTCACCCCAAAACCCTATCAAAATTCATGTCTCTAGAAATGCATACTGTAACTTGCAGCTTAATGATAGATAGATAAATTCCAAACTAGGATAACTTAACAGTTTAAAATATGGTTTTGTGAGAGCAATATGATGTTCGGAGTGAAAATATGCTATTTTTAATTATTTATGTGTGCCACTGTAAAACTTACAATTTTTAATTATTTATTGCTGCAGCTGAGATTGCAGCTGCACATAGGACAATTTTCCTTGACACCTTTTCACAGGATAGTTTCAGCTGAACTGAATTCAGCAATGTATTTGAGAAGCTCAAGTTTTTCTTTGAGCATGTGTTTTTTCACATGGCTGACAATGTTTGATACTGTTTTCAGACAGAGGAGCAGTCAGTTTATATAATAAGTTCAGTAAGAAATGGTTTTGTCCTGTGGCAAAAGGAAGAGATTTTATTTAACCTCTACTGGCTGGGTTATTACTCAAGTTTAACTTGTTGGCATGTTTTAAAATAAGTCAGTTTGTTAAGATGAGATAAATTCTGAAGTATTTAGCTCTTCTTTTATTCTCATTTTCATGTTAATGTATTTTCTTCCATTTTACTTAATGGTTATTCTTTAGTAATACAAGTAACCCAAGTAATCTGCTGTGGCAGCTGACATAGTTTTCTACTGACAGAGTTTCATTGATTATTTTATTTCTGTTTGTATTTTTGCCCTATTAGAGGAAACAGAAATTTATAGCTGTGATAGTCCTGAGCTGTAATTCTCATTGAGCCTACATCTGGGTGATTGCAGACAAGCCACTTGACCTCAATATGACTCAATTAACCCAGCAGCAAAATTGGGTAAACATCAAAATCTCATTGAAAAGCAGCTGCTGCATCTAAATTGAATTGTCTAAAATTGCATTGTGACAGCATTGCTATTGGATCTCTGAAGACCTGAATTTTAATTGTTTTTCAGTCATAATGCTACATGAAAATGGTTCTAAAAAGCATGCAAATAGTGGTGTCTCCATAGTTTTGCAATGACATTGCGTGTATAGTCAGTGGAGGCATTTAGAGCAAATCTATAAAGTGACTATGATAAGTTCTTCTTACATTTTTCAGATTTTGTCATAACCATTTACATGTATATTTACTTGCAAGGGGGGTGTGTTTTTGTAATTTTGGATCAGATAGCGGCAATTTCATCTTTAATTCATCAGACAACCTTAAGAAATTGATTGATCTTGAGGGCAACCTAGAAAACATGAAGCTTAAAAAAGGTTTTATGAGTTTTTGAAAAATGAATGGCTTAATCTTGAGAAATGTTCCATGACAGTTATTGCTTTTTCCCATGATTTGAACATGCTTCTTTTCCAGTTTGCAATATCTGCTCCTTCAAGTATTTTTTAGGCAAGGTGAGATGTTCTTCACTTGAGCTGTGCAATGAAACCTAAAATAAAAAGCTGTAGCTGGGGTATGAGTGTGCTGTTTTTCTAGTAATGGTGGAGCCCACACTTCTGAAGTCACAGATGGCCTGGGTGTTGTCTCTCCTCGCACAAGCAGTAATAATGTATTTACAGGACCTGAATTAACAACTTAATGAAAATTTTTTCATCATAATGAATTTTAAATTCTGAAATATTTTTCTTTTTTAATATGTATTCAGGTTTATCTTTCTCATGCAGCCCTTTTATAAGATCGTAATTTAGGATTTTGGCTGCTACTTCTCTCAGCATAGTGAAGATCCTGCGCTACTCTCAGATCTTTCAGGATCAGCCACTTGGAAAATAATTACTGTCAATACTGATCACTCCAGTATTCTGCTCTGCCATTAAAAAAATATCCTAAGCTTACTCGGTAAACCTTAAAGACAGGTTTAAATCTGGACTTGTCACACAGGGCACCTTATTCAGACACAATGGCTAGTAGCAAACATACATACTATCTTTTTTTCTCATGATGAAATTGGTAGTGATCAGTGAAGTCAAACTATACAACAGCCGGGATTCAGACCTGGAATCCTCCTTTTTTCTATTATTTGCATACTCTTCCTTAGGCATTGCATCATGATTTTTACCTCCTAATTATCTTTTATTGTGAATCACTCATTATAATGAATGCACTCGTTATTTTTTATCTATATGCAATACACATGCTCAAACTGTCCACCAGTACAGTAGCAGCTGCATAGGCAATACAAATTTAATACCATACTTGGCTATTTCTCAGTCTACATATTTTCTTTGAATTATGACCAGGCCCCTTTTGAAAGGGATACTTTTGTAAGTCACTTGATAACCTAAAGAAAATTTTATTTCATACAATCAAAAATGTTTTCACCATAGTGCACAGAGCTTCTGAGGTATCAGTCAATTATTACCACTCAATGTATTTTGTAAAAGCAATTACATGAGGGAAATCTGATCTTTCTTTCAGCATGGAACGAGCTTTATACTGTGGAACTGCCTGTGTGTGAAGAACAATTTTATCATTGTTTACTATCGATGATTTGCCTACCTATGTAGCAGCAGAGAGATCAAATATCTTTTTATGTTCTAAAAGGTAAATAAAATTTCTAATTACGAAAATCAAAGGTACAGCATACACTTCTCTGTGTGCAATTCAATTATTCAATGCTATATTCTGTTCTACTATATTTACTAATCACTAAGGTAGTCATAGTCATATGATATTAACAAAAATAAAAATATATTCCTGATAGGTCTTACTAAGCAGCCTTAGGTAACTGTAAAAAAAGTTAAATATTTGGAATTTGGTCTCTTCTCATGCAAAAAAACCCTCACCATGCTTTAAAAAAATAATAATAAAAAAAAAACCAAAAACAAAAAACCCAGAATCCTCTATATAATGGGTAAGTAGAAAAAAGATTTCTGAAATCTCAGTACAGGAATCTTAAAAATAATTTTTATTTAGTAATGTAGAAAAACCATAATCATTACTAAATTTAGAATCAATTACCACATATTGTGAATAGGACAGAAGAGCAATATAATCCTTGGGCAACAAAAAGTTCAAGAATATACTCTCCTGTGTCTGGCAAAACAGATTTAATGCTTTAGGTAATCTGATGAAATAGGAAACTCTGGTTACAAAATAGTTAAAAAATTAAGCTTAATTTGGCATGAACTAATTTCTTATGTGAAGCCACTTATGTAGAGCCAAAACCATACAGCAGTTCCAAAGGGACACACAATATAGAAAATCAGTACAGCTGTGAATCCATACTCTGAATGGACACTTCCTGTAACCTTTCACTTTTGACTATTTTTCCCTCCTGTATAATGGAAATTATTGTAAGAAGCTACAGAATTATCCAGAATCCAACCCTCTTGCACTGAGAATTGTGTGCAAGGGTGGGTGAGAATGAATGTTTCAGTGGATGGTTATACCAAAGATGGAATAGGAAATTTAGTTTATTCCCCACCAGTTTAAAGACTGACTTGATGACTTGCAGTTGAGGTAATGGTGCCTTAAAAAGACTTAGTTGGTCATGATATATCTATGATCTATCTATCTATCTGTCTATCTATCCATCCTTCCTTTCTCTTCCTCCCTATCCATAAATGAAGTCGGACAACTAAGAATGAATGAGAAGAAAAATGTGAAGATTTGCTTCATTTCCCATATGAGTTTCAGATTGTGTTTCTCTTTCTCTTATTGCAAACAAACCTGGCCAGAAGCAGCCACAGAGCATGCTTTTTCTAGATTTTTCCACCACAGATGAAGGCTGTGGGCACTGAAGACACTGACAAGCCCCCCACCCTTTACTCTGGGATGTGGGGACCCCCTTGAATTTGCAGTCCTCCCCTGTGCCTGGGGTTTTCTGGGGTAGAGCATCCCACACACACTCCCATGGGGCATCTGAGTGAGGCCACACCTGGAGTACTGTGTCCAGTTCTGGGCTCCCCAGCTCAAGAAGGACAGGGAACTGCTGGAGAGGGTGCAGCATAGGGCTACCAAGATGATTAGGGGACTGGAACACCTCTCTTATGAAGAAAGACTGAGGGAATTGGGTCTATTTAGTCTGGAGAAAAGACGACTGAGGGGTGACCTTATTAATGCTTACAAATACTTAAAGGATGGGTGTCAGGAGGATGGGGCCAGGCTCTTTTCAGTGGTGCCCAGTGACAGGACAAGAGGTAATGGGCACAAACTTGAGCATAGGAAGTTCCACCTAAACACGAGGAGGAACTTCTTTACTTTGAGGGTGGTAGAGCACTGGAACAGGCTGCCCAGAGAGGTGGTGGAGTCTCCGTCTCTGGCGACATTCAAAACCCGCCTGGACGTGTTCCTGTGCAACCTGCTCTAGATGACCCTGCTCTGGCAGGGGGGTTGGACTAGATGATCTCCAGAGTTCCTATGATTCTGTGATTCTGTGATCTGTTTGGGGCCCCAAAGCCCACAGACTACCTTAGCTGGTGGTGTGACACCGACTTGGTCAGATCCCAAATGGCCCTTTGGAAACCTTTCTGCACACCTGTGTGTGATAGGTTGTGTTTTCTCACTCCCGTGTCTTGCCCCTCTCCTCAAAGAGGGGCACTTTGTTGGGCAAGCTTCTGCTGCCTATGAATACCGTGACTTGGGGAATGGCCTAATTAGCTCAGGAGTATAAAATACAAAATCTTCTTGGAGCAGTAGGTGTAAACTCATGGCATTGCTCACAGGATCTTCTGACTCACGCTTGTCCTACAGGAAGAAGACAACCCTGGTGCACACAGTTATTGAGTACCCTGCTTTGTATTTCCTTACTGTTTTCTCTAGGACCTATTGTTGAGTTGCTGGCTTGCTTTCCTTCTCCTTTTTTTTTAATTTTTCATTTCCCTTTGAAAGCCCATCATGTCTTGCATTTCCTCCTTGCCTTAAAAAGCTGGCTCTCAATAGGACAAAAGGGAAGAAGCTTGAGGGTTGGAGCAGGGAGCAGGAGTGAGGAGATCCCATAGTCTCACTTCTGCTCTTTTCTTATGTCAGATCCTTGGGCATACCTAACATTTGACTTTTCACCTTCACCCTTCTTCCTTTTTTCACATTTTACCTCCAACAATAATTTGATTTCCCCGAGTTGCTTTCCCTTTCCCTATTTGAGGAATGAGGGAAGATAATACAGTACTTCTGTGTACAGCCTGATTCCTGTCCCTAACTGGGAAAATCAATAGGAGCTGCAGTCACAAATGTATGTTCAGGGAAGAATAATGACAGAAGAAACAGTTTTTGTGGAGCAAAATACACCAGCACACAGTTTGATATATATAGTAAGCATAGACTTCTGCAAAAGTAGACAGCAGCCCCGTCAGCAAAGCGTTTTCTGGTGCTGATGACATTCGCTTGCTTTGCAGGGTATCTTTCAGGGTTTTAGTTGACTCTAACTGGTACTTTCTCCTGTCCTAATGGAAAGGACCAGCATGTAGTTCTCAAGTTTTTGTAATTATTATTTAAGAAAAAGAAACAAAGAAAAAGAAACAGACAGAAGTATGTACTGGACAAAAATTATTTAGATGCTAGTGATTTTGTTGCTTAGTTTTCTAGGTAGTCTGACACAATATATTACCAAATTTTTATTTAAAAAAAAAAACAAAACAAAACCAACATATTCTCTCCATCTAAGCCATCTTTGAAGCTTTTAGTTCAAAAAATCAAAGTGAAAAGGGTGCTCGGAACTGCCCACATTTTGTATTTAGCAGTTGAAGAAGCCTAAATTGCTAATGGTTTAAATAAGATAGCCAAACTTTCTCAAGAATTTTGTTTGTTAGTGCAGTGAATAAATACTGTCAGCAAAAATTATTGTCAGAAATAGTAATTTGTATTACACAGTACCTTGCAGATAAAGATCTGCAAGCCTTTCACAGCCAAACTTGTGCATGAAGTAGATAAGCTGCATTAAACAGAGGCATATGATAATGTCTCCTTATTTTCCTAGAGATAATATACTGAAAAGTGAGAGCAGATGCCAAGTCTCCATTTTTCAATATCATGAAACATCAAAATACAATGTACAAAATAGTCTGATATCATTTGAGTTGAAGAATTAACAGAAATTTGTTAACATTTAAGTCTTTTCCGAGCTTTTTATGATTGTCCCTGATAGCTTAAAACCAAACAGACAAGAAAACAAACACAATTGAGATATTTTTCCTCTCAACATTATACATTTTCATGAACATAGTTTATTAGAATTGTATTCTCCAATAATTTTTTAAGATTAAGTATTTGTGTTTGCAAAAGATGGAAATTGCAAGTAGCAATATTCAAAAATAACAAAGAAATAAAATAGTGAGATGTATGATTCCCTTTTATAAAATATTCAAATTATCTGTTCTGATGACTGCAACATTCATGTATCCTTTAAATGGCAAAGAAATAGTACTCTCATTCACTATATTCTCCTTTGAGGTCTACATTTTGTGAAAGAGTTTCACTTTATGAAAGTTCACTGATTCTGATATCCAGCCTGGTGAACTTGGTGGCTTCTCTCTGATCAGGTCTTCTTTTCTTTTTAAGTCCATTTACAGTTTTTATCTATAAATTTAAAGAGTTTCTTTAACTACGTATGATTGTCCCCTTTGTACTCAGCACTGATGAAGCTGCACCTCGAATACTGTGTTCAGTTTTGGGCTCCTCACTACAAGAAAGACATTGAGGTGCTGGACCGGATCCAGAGAAGGGCAACGAAGCTGGTAAGGGGTCTGGAGAACAAGTCTTATGAGGAGCAGCTGAGGGAGCTGGGGTTGTTTAGTCTGGAGGAAAGGAGGCTGAGGGGAGACCTTATCGCTCTCTACAACTACCTGAAAGGAGGTTGTAGCAAGGTGGAGGTCGGTCTCTTCTCCCAAGTAACAGGCAAGAGGATAAGAGGAAATGGCCTCAAGTTGTGCCAGAGGAGGTTTAGATTGGATATTAGGAAAAATTTCTTCACCAAAAGGGTTGTCAAGCATTGGAACAGGCTGCCTGGCAAAGTGGTGGAATCACCATCCCTGGAGGTATTTAAAAGCCGTGTAGATGTGGTGCTTAGGGACATGGTTTAGTGGTGGACTTGGCAGTGTTAGGTTAATGGTTGGACTTGATGATCTTAAGAGTCTTTTCCAATGTAAACGATTCTATGATTCTGTGTTTGTGTGGTCATGTAAAACACCAGATGAATTTTTAATGGCTGTATGGAGTTGGTAACTATGATTCCGTATGTGGGTCATAACTTTCAATAAAGAACAGGTACCTGTTGGAAGTAAATCAAAAGTACTTATTCCACTGGTGCCAAACTAGGATACTTGATAAAGTTTTACGAACGAAAACTTTTGAAAGTGGCTAGAATAAGCAAGGCTAAAATTCACATGGGAAGTGACTTTCCTCAATCACTTTTACTGTATTTTGACTGACGGTATTAGTTATGCTTGTAAACATTAGAAACAGTGTATCTGAGTTCCTTTGGCAACTTTTTTCTGCAACACAGTATTTAGATATTTATTTTTTTCCACTAGTGGTTTGAAAAACCTTGTTATTTTCTGAAATACCATTCAAAATAGATCCTGACACAAGTCTATTGATTTTAAGTACTTTTAATGTAGTGTATGGTCTTGTACATTATCTGAACAGCTTTTGATCTTTCACGTTTGCAACAAGCCTTTGAGGCAGAGGGAGTGAAGAGGGCCCTGACCCACAGAGAGGGCAGACTGCAATTAGATACTTAGGATCCTAAATTCCGTTGCTTTGTATGAACCTCAAGTGCTTAAACATTTAAAAGTATCTAACTGAACTATCTCAAAATTGCACAGAAAATGTATGGTGGCAGAGGAAGTTGAAACTGCCTCTACTAAATCTCCAGACCAGCACCTTGATTAACTGTGTGGTTTTCCTCCCTCTCAAAAAATATTACTGAAAAGCTTAACTTTTAGGACAAGACTATGAAACATACAGAGATGTAATTTTTCCTACTAAAATCCAGATCTTCAAGAGACCTTTATGTATCTAATAATACGGTTAATTATATTTTGCAAAAATAACACTCAGTTTTCCAGAGAAGATTTCACTGAGGAGAGAGGAATTACCTGTGAGTGGGTCATGTTTAGTAAGACATCTTCTGCTGTGTGCAGACTCTGCATACGGTATACGCACAAGTTAAGAGTACAGAGAAGTTCGGCAGTTATTTATTGACCAAGGCGTACAGCAGACAACTGGCTAGGTTGTAATATGCTAAGCTTTAATATAGCTGCACCCTGAATGAGACCCCTGATGCATGTGAGATACTGATGGCGAGACAGCCATGGGTTAGGGAAGAGTTGGCCTCTGTTGGTCCTTGAGGTGGGCTGATCTTCAGGCATACAGAGTTGCTCTGTTCCTGGGTTTTCTGTTGTTTGGTTGGGGTTTTTTTGTTTGTTTGTTTTTTTTTTTTTTGTTTTTTTTTTTGTTTTTTTTTTTGTTTTTTTTTTTGTTTTTTTTTTTGTTTTTTTTTTTGTTTTTTTTTTTGTTTTTTTTTTTGTTTTTTCCCCCCCAGATATCACAACTTTCATGGTAGTTTGTTTCCTCTGGAAATCTTTAGCTATTGTTTTCTCAACAATTACAGTTATTTTTCCAATCTTGTATGTAAAATTCAGACTATACTAATGAAGTATTGCGTAACATTATCCGTATACCCAATTTCCCCTGGAAGGGATTCAGATGTCAATGGGGAAATAGGGAATATTCATAGCTGGGAAAATACTGTGTTTCAACTGCCTTTGAGGATTCCTAGTATACCATTCCTTCTGAAAAACTGAGTTACTTTATTCAGATAGCTTTTCTTAAACTCTTTAACCATAAGACTAAGTAATTTGAATCAAACAATACTAAAATCTAAACTTCACAAATTACAAAGCTGTGACTTCTGCTTTGAACAGACTGACAATATTTAAATATTTTTGTTACAGAAGAAAATGGAGGAATATTTTTCAAAAATTTCCTCTGAAAGGGAAAAAAAAAAGTTTGCAATAAGAAGCTGTGTCTGAAATTTCTCCACCTAATAATAACAACACTCAAAAAGCTACTAAAGGGATTTTCAGCTCCCCAATACAGACTTTAAAAGAGAATTTGCTTTATAGGCACTCTTTTGCTTTGGTTTCTTTCTGGGAGGGGAATAAGCATCTCATGGTTCAAAAGGGTATTTAATCCATAGTTCAGCTGTTTTAGTTTTGACATTCTAAAATCCATATGCACAGAAATGTTCATGAAAGGCCAAACAAGCCTTATTGTTAACTCACCTTTGGTCAACTTATCCAAGTCCCTCACCTCTCAAATGCTCACTCATCATTCTACTGATTTTAACATATTCTATATATATTAACTACGGACATTAATTTCATTTTTATGCTTATAAAATGTCAGTTTCCTTCTTTATGCAAAAAATCAAATTAAATTTTGAAAGGCTTCAGAGTGAGTTTTTGATATTGCCTTGATGAGAATGTCAGTCTTTCCTCTTTAATGATTTTTTAGTAGTCTCCAAGCTGTGCCATTTATCCTTACTATTCTCTGACCAGTTAATAGTTGCACATTGTCATATAAAAGCGTGCTGACTTCTAAAGCTAGAATGAGCAGATAACATTCTATCTACAGGTAGAAATTTCTGGTTATAAAGTTAAAGAGCAGGCAACTTGATATAGAAAACTACAGATCTAGTATCTGAGGAACCTTAAAGGTTAATTTAGGCTTTGGAAAGCTGTATTTATCTGAAAAATAGACATTATTAATGAGAGTAACATGAAGATAGTGGACTGTTGAACAACAGTCTTCTCAGAGAAGATACTAGGAAGCATTTCTTCCTAGATTGTCAGCTGAACAGGTAAAAAGTGAAAGGATTGTTTGGAACTTATGTAAGTACAAGCTAGATCTATGTCTAATTGTCTTTTCAGTCCTTTAAATCTCTCTGTTAATAGTATTTTCTGAATATATTTCTCTTTTATATCTTACAAAGAAATATTATTTGTTTTTAGCTTAACCTGGCTTGAAGGAAGCATGATTTCAGAATCAGTGATATAACCTTCAAGTGCTACATCCCCAACGGCAGGATGATCCTTAAGTATTGAAATACTCTGAGTGTCATTTACCAGCTGCAATTTAACAATTTCTGAAATGTTTGTCAAGATTCAAAATGTCACTAAAACATATTGATTTCTAGGATGGGGGTGGGGTGGTGGATATTTAGATGTTAATACATTTCTCTTACACTTAAAAGAATTACAGAAGTATAGTTCTTTAGTCATACATGTGGGTATTATTTAATAACAAGATAATTTGATCTCCTTTATTGTTCAGGTAGATGCTCATACAAATGGAAGCCTTCTGTTCATTCAAGGACTTGCCAATCTGAGGTGCATGGTTATGGCTTAGAAAGGCTAGTGTTCTTCTTCAGAAAAATTACTGATTTTTTAGAAAAATGCATGTAAACATTGAAAATGCTTTATTGCTTATTCCATAAACTACAATGATGCTATGCATCATGTAAATTATATGCCCATACCCCTTTTTAAAGTCTATGTTGTATTGTCTCATCCATTATGGTTCATTACATCAGATTAGTCCTATGTCATATAGGCATCATGATGCTATACCACTGTACTATTAGACATGTGTTGAAAAAATTGGTGTGCTCGTCACTTTGAGCATGAGCAAAGTTGCTATTACACTGAAAGGTATTAAACTTCACATTTATTATTAAACTGCGCAAGATGCGACAGACATTGCTAATAAATGATGGTGCAAGACTCCGAGTACTCTCAGATTAAGTGGCAATAGTTGTAATGAGTCCTTTCCACTTCAAAGTGAAGGGCAGTTGAGACAATGAGAAAACATAGCAATACAAAACAAGGAAATGTGTATTGGCAGATGAGGTGTCTTTCCCCAACTATGGCTCAGCAGCAGTGACCCTGCTCATATCATTGTAGTGGAGTGTGTTTTTCAGTGTTTCTACTCATGGAAATGTATTTTAAGGACATCCACCCTGCTTCTCCGTGGAAAATTTTGGAGATTATGAAGTCTGGTTATGAAAGGAATAAGATGCATTGGCAAACCAGTATTTTCTGTCTCATACATTACAGACAAAAAAAGAAAGAATCTAATAATTTCCTTTTAAGCATTTATTTGAAAGAAAAATAAATGAAATGTTATTTACAATTAGTATTTCCTATCAGTAGGGTGTAACGGCAATACCCTGAGTTTACAGCCTGAAAAATGTAGAAGATAGTTAAAATCTTAAATTCAATTTTTCAATAAACTCAAAGCATGTATTACAACTTAATCTACTGAAATTGACTATAAATAGTCAATTTTTTACATTTCTGTCTCTAACATATTCGAGAACTATATTTAATTGCTATAATTACCAAAGAGGTCTATGAGACCGTATGAGACTATAACTTGGTATCTTTGAAAACCACCTATTAAGTGGCTTTAAGAAACATTAGTCACAGAGACTCACAAAGTGCTTGGGTTGTATATATTTGAATACTAGTAATGCATTTCTATCTGATGATTAATACTGCATTCCCAGTACCCTAGATTTTTGACACAATAGGTCTGTCAAAGAAAATAGACCTCTAATAACTACTGATCGTTTTTCTTTGTAGTTTTCATCATTTCTGACTACTGTACTTAAGACACAGCAAAGCCTAGGAATCTTATTTCATTTTAAAAATAGGAATATTTAAGTTAAGTTTTGCAAAAGAAGTTTTGTAACCAAAGAAAATGCTTTGGTGCATTTTTTTTTTAAACTATCATTGTATTCTTAGCTGATCAAGTAATTGCTAAAGCTAAAAAGTTTCCTTTTCCTTCTGCATTTGGCAAGGTTGTAAGTTGTTTTTCTTTCAGTATAAACTGAAGAAGGTTAAGACTGAACAGTCACAACTATTGTATAAGTCTTTTTATTATCTTAAATATGTAAGCGTTAATATTAATCATCTATTCATGAGAAAACTGAAAAGCAGTTTACCATAGGACAGACCAGCAAAAGTAGTGGAGGAAAAAATATATAAAAAAAACAGGTCTCATGAGTCTGTACCTTATCACCTAAAGCCATAGTGCTTCCTTCACCAGTTGTCTGGTTGGTTGCACTTTGAATTTTTATTCCACAGTCTGTATTGATTTCTGAGTAGTTCCATAGCTAAGCTTCATGATCCTTGCAAATGCTCTAATCCCAGGTTACTGAAATTATTCACCTTCCCTTAGAGGGTACCTTCTGCTGCAAATCATAGGAATGGTCTTCACTAAAGCGTACTCAAATGTACTACTGGCACAGCAGTCTGGGTTGGTTTTTTGTATTACTGGAAATAGTTTTCATCAGAGTAATTGCAGATAATTTTTTTCGTATGAAAAAGTAGTATTCTTTTTAATCCTTGATTTTTCCATGGAAGAGTGTCTGCCTGCAGTCATTCAAGACATGTTTTTCGTAGTATGGCCTGTATGATTTTGTGTCTGTGTACACAACTGCTATTTTTGGGGGCGTGGTTGTATATTGGCATATGGGTCTTTACTCTGTTCGCTTTGACTGTTTTAAATAACTTTAAATTCTGCTCAGCTTTGGTATATGTACTCTTCTAAACAGAATTCAAGAAATAAATATCTCTCAGACTGTCAAAATTACACAATGATGCAATGTACTATAATATGTCTGAAGAAGCATATTTTTTCCTGGCACCATATGTAAGAAATGTAACAGCTGCTGACACAGGCAATAATTCTCAAAGTGAGTTTTTTCTCTCTGCTTTCAAAGCTGTTTGTTTCATTTCTCTGAAAACAAGAAATCGTATAGTCACAGTATTTTTACTAATGTGATACAGAAAGGTATTTAAAAATGTATTCCACATAACAAGCTATCTTAGGATATCTTTGCCATCTTTGTATTCTCTTTCCCATATTATAAATATACTATCTGGAAGTGTAAATCTCTCTTTAACTTGTGTCTCATGAGATGCTGACTTAATTATAACTTAAACACCCAGACAAACACATATTGTCCTCCTTGTTTCTGGAACACATTGTCTGCTCCATGTTGCAGCTGATCATGTTCCTATCTACTTAAAATATGTGAGTAGTATATTGGTCTTCACACTCTGCAACCACTTTTCATGGAGTTATTTTATAAGTGAATTTAATATTATTTTAAGGGTTTTCATTTTTCTGTCCTCAGCTCTTCAGGCAGAAATGCTGTTGGAAATGAGGATATTACGCACCAGCTTCTCCTGACTCCTTGAGTTAGAAAAATATTTTTCTTAAGAATCCAATTCCCTACCACTGTACCAATTGTAACAAGATTTATTTCACTTCGGGATATTGAAAGCCTCAGAAAGGCAACCTGAGAAATAGCCTCGAACAAGCCTAGGTCTTGTTTACATGAGGCAGAGTGCCGGCTCCTCTGCGCGGTGCGTGCCAGCAGGAGCCTGGTCTCAGAGCAGCCCCGGTGCACCTACGTTATGGCATCTGCAGGGCGAGTTGCACAGAGATGACTCAGGAGACTTTATACTCCTGTTTTGGATGTCAGCTCTTGCAGGGTGAGCTGAGGACACATGAAGTCTAATTAAGCCCTTGTGAAGGCACATGGTTGTGAGCTGACTGACTTCTTAAAGAATTTATTCCACCTTTTCTTCCTCCTCAGACAGGAAAGAAACTTACCGAAAAACCGCGCTGCTCCAAGTCCGTTGAACTAAGTGGAAAAGTTCCTGTTCACTGCAAACCGACTTTAGGTCAGGAACAAAGTGGCCTTAATCCTTTCCTGTGTTGCTTAAGAGATCACTCAGCTCAGTGCCGGGCTTCCTCCAGGCCTCCCTTCCTGCCAGCCTTTCTGCCTGGCCTGCCTACATTCTGCTTCTCCTCGAAATACAAACAGTTTCAAACACTTTAAAAGTTCAGTTTTTTTCTCAGTGATCTACCTGTCACCAGTTATAATCTGCACAGTCATCCTTATTTATTTTTCAGCTTCAGGAAAAAAGAAGTATAGTTTCAGAAACAAGACGTAAAAAACATGTAACTTTGTATCTTAAACACTCTTCCTCCTCTTTTTGAAAGGTCAATTCTTTTCTAATGTAAAATTTTCAGTCATGGGCTTTCTTCTTGAGTGTTTATACACAACACCTAAAACAGGGAGGCATTCATTTTGACCAGAGCATTTTAACACTACTAGAATACAAATAATATGTTACAATACTAAGACTTGAACTACAGGAAAAACATATGGGATTTCAGTTTATTTTCAGTATAAAGGCATTTGTAAGTGTGGGTTTAAAATTGGTGTGTAAAGAGAGATACAGATTTGTAAAATCTATGTTCCGTTGTAAACATTTATATGCCTCTACCGTTGAGGGTCTAACTGTGACCTATTAAAGAGATCATAAAGGCCAGCCTGCTTAGTAAATAGCAGCTGCATTCATGTTGCTTCAATTGGTGAGACAATGAAAGCATCCAGATCCTTGGTTCAACCTTTTAGAAATACTGAACGATATATCCCATTCAGTCTTCTTCTCTCAGGATTGTTTGCATGCAGTGTAACACTGCTGCCCCTCGGGACCTAAAGCAGTAACCGTTCTGTGCTAGTTCTGCTGCACAGTAATCCCGCTTGGCCTCCTTTTCAGTTATTCTTGTGTGTTACTTAGAATATAAGATGAAATAGAAGTTTCACGGACAGATGCAATGTGTTTGAATAACAACATTGAAGTATGGCTAAGGAGGATTGCTCCATTTTTTGGAAGTGATTTATTTTGGATGAGGCATTGATTAGAATTATTTCTGTGCCTTTTAGTTGTTTATTATTATTATTATTATATTATTTACTGATTACAGAAGTGAAGGTTGAAATCTTTTATGAGAAACACCAAACATTCTGTCAAAACACCATGTTTTTTTTACTGCATCTGTTAATGAGCTATTATTGTTTGTTGCATACTGGAGACTTGGCTTTGTACCTCCAGCTACACCACTACCTCAAGACACAGAGTCTTCGAGGTTGTGCCACCAGTGCTTTTGAAAGCATTTGAAAAGTACTCTTGAAAACATGTGGGGTGCTGCATTTATTTTTCTGTTCATTGCATTATATGACAGATTAGGATTACATTCAAAATGTTTTTGCTGTTGATGCAGTGTAGTTTTAAAAAAAGAGAAAAAAGTGAGAGCAAAGCAGAGAAGACTAGCTTTTTATGAAGACAAAGTTAAAATGTCGTGTCAGAGTCAAGATGAAGAGAAAGTAGCAAACACACATTTAAAACTTAATAGACAAAATAAATTACTTTGAATTTAGAAAAAATGAACTCTGGCTTGGTCTGGCTGTAGGTAATGTATTTTATAGTCCTTTCTCAGTTCATAGTGGCCCCCACAATTTATTCAAACCATTTCTTTTGCAATGCAGTGTTATTCTGATCTTTTTAAAGACAGCTTTTCAGTCATGGTACGTTTTATGGTCTTTTTCTGCTTTTTAGTATTCAAAATTATAATATAATACTTGTATGGTACATCAAAGTGATGTTCTTGTCTAGTCTCCAAAAGTGATGCTTAAACAAGTGCTGCTCCTGCCTACCATGTCATCTTTGTGCTGGTTCTGTCTTCTTTTTCTGTAACTGCAGAAAATCATACAACTCATGTCTAATGAATATACTTTTTGAAGATTACAATATATAATAGCCTATCTAAAACAAAGCCATTTTTTAATGTATGAAGATATTGCTGAGGCGGATAGTAAGATTAATAAAATATCATTAGAGAATAAACGGCAGTAAAAATTAAAACCAAACTTTTTCTCATACCTTTGGGATTCAAAACTACTTTGAGTGCCAGTAGGAACTTAATGATTTGCCTTTGTGGAAGGTTAACCTTGGCTGGCTGTCAGATGCCCACCCGGCTTCTCTCTCACTCGCTCTTCTCAAGAGGATGGGGGGAAAAAATAAGATTAAAAAGCTCGGGGGTCAAGATAAAGAGGGAGATCACTTACCAATTACCTTCATGGGCAAAACAGACTTGACTTGGGGAAAATTAATTTAATTTATTGCAAATTAAAAAAAAAAAAGAGTAGGATTGTAAGAAACAAAGACAAAACTAAGAACAGCTTCCCGCAGTCTCCTCCTTCTCCCCAGGCTCAACTTCACTCTTCCATTCTCAACTCTACCTCCTCCCCCCGCAACCTGGTGTGTCACAGGGGAATGGGGAATGAGGGTTGCAGCCAATTCGTAAAAGTTTGTCTGTGACGCTCCTTCCTCCTCACAATTTTGCCCTTCGCCAGTGTGGGGTCCCTCCTGTGGGATACAGTCCTTCACGAGCTACTCCAGTTTCGCTCCTTCCCATGGGCTGCAGTTCTTCAAGATTTGCTCTACCATGGGTTCTTTCCACAGGGTATAGTCCTTCAGAAACAGACTGCTATAGCATGGGTCCCCCATGGGGTGCAGCTCCTACCAGAAAACCTGCTCCTGTGCAGGATCTCCACAGGCTGCAGCTTCCTTCGTGGCATGGCCGCCTTCTGCAGCA
Organism: Dromas ardeola; assembly: GCA_013398915.1. Classification (NCBI taxonomy): domain Eukaryota; kingdom Metazoa; phylum Chordata; class Aves; order Charadriiformes; family Dromadidae; genus Dromas; species Dromas ardeola. The sequence continues at coordinate 231,879 of VYZM01020731.1, read as the reverse complement.
TGGGGTCCTCCACGGGCTGCAGTGTGGGTATCTGCTCCAGCATGATACTCCGTGGGCTACAGGGGGCCAACCTGCATCACCATGGTTTTCTCCATGCAGGGGGATCTCTGCTCCAGCACCTGGAGCACCTTTTTCCCCTCCTTCTTCACCAAGCTTAGTGTCTACAGGGCTCTTTCTCACAGTTTTTTTTTTCTCAGTCCTCTCTCTCATAGCTGCTGCACAGTGCTTTTTCTTAAATGTGTTCCCAAATATACTTTCCCAGGTGCATGGCCAGCTTGGCTGCTGGGCTCAGCTGTGTCCTGAGGTAGATCTGTTGGAGCCAGCTGGAACAGTGATGGTCTGGCATGGTGCAGCCCCTGGCCTCTTACACAGACCACCTCTGCAGCCCTCCGCTGCCAACACCTTGCCGTGTAAACCCAATACTGCCCTTCATTTTGCCTGGTTCTGATACGTTACTGTTTGACACAGGCTTAGTCACTGATATTTAGGCTACTTGCATCTTGATTTCACTCCTGCCATTTTCCTGATGTTACCACCCTGCTGTTACACATGCCTGTGAATAGTCTGTGTAAAGGCTGAACAAGTGGAGGTAAAAATGATAGAGTCACAAGGAAGGGTTGTATTTATATGCTACAAATAAAATAGGAATGTAGCTTTTTCTTTTATATGTTCTTTCTGGCTGCTGCTCCTTCATCCTGTAACATGCTAATTCAGAAAGGGAGTTGATTACAGAGAGTAAGTGTGCAGAATTGGATTTAAATTGTTTTTGTGGTATTTCGTCATATTACTGTTTGGGAGGAGTGAGGACGTAGTCTTTCCATGTCGGTTCCTCCTCTGCAAAATAACACTTTTAAAATTCACGGATGATGAGGCAAATGTATTTCAGTGTGAAACACTTGGCTGCCTTCAGTTGAGGTCACAGGCAAACACCTGAGCTGGAGACGGATGGGGTTTTGTGTCAGAATACGTCCAGCGGCAAAGCACACTCCTCGTACTTTGGGTGAGGTCTTTTCTACTGCTGTTAGTGACCAGCTGGTCATCACTGTGACAGCATGTAGTTCATTATTCAAGATAGATGATCAATGCATTATTTTGTGTGCTATACTCTGTTTCTTGATTGGATTTCTAAATTCGTTTCAGAGAAAAACAGAAAAAAAAAACCCTGAAATCTCTTATTTGTTCTATGATGAGGCTTCCCTTTAAAGGGGGAAGAGGGTTGTATGAAAACACGTCTGAATTAAAGTAGCTACCAGATATTTGTGTGAATGCAATCTCACTTTACTGGATGTTTGCATATAGTAAATAAAAAAGGGGTAATTTTTTTTAATGGTCAAATAGAACAGCTGTTTTGAAATCCAGGCTGAATATTCATAAACTCCCTTCCTGCCTTATTTAACTGATTTGTGCTTTCAAAGTCTAATGCTTCCTTGGAAGTTGTGCTAGAATTGTAACTAATAATCTTCCCGTGTTGATACAACACGCAAACACACATATGGTGCATATACAGGCATTATCTTTATATTAGCTGGATCTTGTTGACAAAAAGACGACAGATCATTTAACAAATATATCATTTACTTGACTTTATTGCAGTTTTATAAGAGGCACAGTTATAAAAATGGGCATGACATTTGCATTTCTGTTTAATTGCTGTGGAGTGAACATAAAAAGATAAGAGAGCCAAGAGAGCTTATTAAAACTGAAATGAGGGCAAGTGATAAAAGAATGATATTTTCGTGGTGCTGCAGTCAGATATGTCACTCTCCCCACAAAAACAATCTTATTCTTATTCTTATTTTTTGGTGGGGAGAGAGGATATAAGGTTTATATAAACACTCTCTTTCCTTTTGAGCTACACTTGATATATAAGGTCTCTCCATGCCTGTATTTTAACTTGAGGGCCTCAGTAGCCCAGGGGACCTTCTGGAGAATAATGTGACTTTTTCTCTGCTCTGAAGTAGCTTCCTGTTGCCTTTTCTCTTTCGCTTTTCCTTTTTCCTTTTTCCCTTTTCCCTTCTTCCTTTTCCTTTTTCCCTTTTCCCTTTTCCCTTTTCCTTTTTCTTTTCCCCCACAGAATAAACCAAGCTATATGTAGGGGCTCCTGAGATTCACCATGGCATTTCTGATAGCCACATCTCTGAATTCCAACAAGTCCGATGGGAATGTTAAGCATTAGAAAGTTAGGAAATGTTAGTCTATACTGGGCACGTAAATGAGCTAAGTTAACAGTGAAAAAAAATGTATAATCATATAACTAATAACTGATTCATACTGTAAGTATGCAGAAAGGAAGAGCTAAAAGCATATAGAATCATAGAATGGTTTGGGTTGGAAGGGACCTTAAAGATCATCTGGTTCCAACCCCCTGCCCTGGGCAGGGACACCTCCCACTAGACCAGGCTGATCAAAGCCCCATCCAGCCTGGCCTTGAACACCTCCAGGGATGGGGCATCCACAACTTCCCTGGGCAGCCTGTTCCACTGCCTCATCACCATCACAGTAAAGAGTTTCTTCCTATGTAGTAATCATTTAAGTCAGGGCCTTCCTATTTTTTGCATTAAAGACATCATAATGAAGGCAATGCTTTTACAAATAATTTTATAAAAATTCTCCTAGATTTAAAACATTAAATACCTGTATATATAAATGTGCCTATGCTGCATGACACTGTAGGGACTCTCCCCTGCTTCTGAATACCACATACCATGTTGCTGTTTGAAAACACCACAGATGATATTTTTCTTTACGCCACAGGTCTAACTGTCCAGGGAAACTACAGCAGGAAGCTGTCTTAGAGGAACCTGTGTGTGGGAAGAGGTGGCCTATCCCTCCTCTGTTTAGGCATTTCAGCAGATTGAGGCAAAATTCTGCTTTGTCAACAGAATAAGCCCAGTTCTGCCGAGTGCTCAGCGCAGCCTTCAGTCACAAAGTAATGATGAGCTGTCACTGAAATGATACAGGAAACAGAACTCCGTTACACAGCTTTTCCCACCAAAAAAAAATATTCAGTTCTGTTCTCTGCAGGGAGATTCGTAAGTCCTGATATGAAGCTGCAGTAGCTTTCACCAAAATTGAGAAAATCTGCTCAAATAAGGAAAATCTACCCAAAAAAGATGTCCTTTTTTTGTGCTCAGTCTTGCTTCTCTGGCACTGATAGCTTACACTTAATTTAAGGAGGAGGGACAGTTGCCTGATATTCAAGAGCTTTCTGGGACTAGGTTATAAATACTGACAGCTAAGACAGCCTCAACTATTTCTAACCAAAGTATAACCATGGGATATGGCTTTTCCTTCAAACATACATATTGTTTGAATAATTGTGTATAATGATGCTCTGTAGGAACATCTTCTGAAAACCACAATTTGTGGAATTAAGTCATCCTAGTATTTTGGTTTAGCTGGGTAGTCTGCAATGAGAAGCTGCAGGAGTAAGGAATAATCAAATATTCAATTTCTATTGAACCTCCATCTTGCTGTAACAAATAATACTCGTGTGCTAATAGTACTTATAGGTGCAGTTTTGTTTTGGTTTATTATGTTTTTTGCAGTTTCCCATGTTTATTGTGAAAGAGTAATATCATTAACACTCATTGAAAAATAGCTGTAGAAACTAAAAAACACCTATGACGCCACAAAAGTTATTCTCATGCATTTTTCCTATGAGTGCTTTTTGTCGTGTGAAAACAACTTTGGTTTTATAAGTATTTTCTTTTCATAATATTAGGCTGGGTTGGTGTCATGCTAAAGGGCTCTTGGGGTAATAATGATGTTTATCAGAGCTATCGTACGTTAAAATTGATTCTTTCTTTTATGCTGCAATATATTTGAACATATTTTTGAGTTCTGGCCTTCTTACATAAAGCTGCCATGTTTCAGATGTTTTGACTGTGTTATGAGGAATGAGGTTATTCATTTCTTGACTCAAACATATATAAAATGTAGAAAACTTCCATTTACTGTTCCACTTTTGATAACAAATCCTTCATTTCTGAGGTAATTTATATTTCAATATACATATATTTATGCATTTGATTAATAGCTGTACTACAGCCATTGGCATTTTGTAATAACTGAGATTCAAAAATTAGCTATTTCAAATATGATATAATATAATAACAGAAAAAGTCTGTAATTTTATGTGGATACTTGAAGAAGCTACAAATAAATTCTTAAGGGCCAAATGTTCTGTTGTCAACACATTTTACAATAATATACGATATTCTTGTCACTAACACCAATGCATACACATAAAAAGGAAAAATCTCCTTCTGTAGACTGAAGACTGTAGGACTTCTGCTATTGATCTCAATAGCAGCAAGAGTTTCTCAGAAATTTCAACCAGCAAAAGAAGGAAGCAGAATATAATATGAGGGCTTCAAAATCATGTTCCTCAAAACACTTGTGTTGCATCAGTGCTTTGCACAGTTCCCCAAAACCCTTTCCTTGCATATTTTGTTTGGTGTACTACAATTTGTGTTCTTATTCAAGATCTCACTATTTCAGTGTTGCTCTTTATCTTTCAGTAATTGGAAACTGAAATATTTATGAGTTATTTTTCTCCTCTAAAAAAAGAGTAAGAGAAGAGGGAAATTCTACAGAAAACTTCAGTATTATGGAGTACCAGTTGCTGATCCATAATTGTAATGGAAGATTTCCCATAAAAAGCCCTGTTAAAAAACAAAGAACCCCTAAATTGCTCGGAAAGAAACATATTTTTCTGATTTTTTTTTATATGTTCTCTCTCTCTCTCTCTCTCCTCACAGTACAATTTTTTTTGGTGATGTTTATAATTATTCTATCCTGAAATGTTATCTGGCATTTTTGCTTCTGTTTTATATTTGTTTTGTTTGTAGTAGCTCCAAACCTGATTATCTGAGAAGATAAATATTTCTGTCATTTTCTTGGCCACTAGGAAATAAATGTTTTGAGAATATTTAGGACTTCAGGAAGTTATATTGATACTTTATCTATATATTTATAATGAGAGTCATAGTGTAAACAGACCTATTTTTGAATTAGATTAGAGTGGGGGTAAAAAGGGTAGGTAAAAAGAAAATCATAACTTTCAGAGAAAAATCAGGTAGAAGAAATACTACTGTCAAACTGAACATTAAGAGAACAGAAGTTGTATTGCACATTTTCTAGGAAGAGCAAAAACTGGTTAGATGTTTGCTTTAGATTTTAGAAAGTTTCAGAAAATCATTAGATAACAGGATTACCAGAATATGATGATTCAAACATAGTTATGATTACACACACACACTGTGACTACTTTAATCACAAAATACCATGACTTGAAAGTCTTTAGATTAAATGGCACGGATGGGACAGTGAAAAATTTATAGAAAAAGAGTCTGAGAGAGAAACCTGACGGGAGTTTTGTCCAGGAGGGTGGCCAAGTGAGCAGAAGAGACCAGTTAGAAAGAGAGGCAGGGAAAAACCCAGCTGGAAAAACAAAGGAGACCTGGAAGATATCTGTGGCCTGTCAAGAATGTCACCCTGTCTCGTCTCTGAGAACTGGTTGATGGCCTTGAGTTTTAACATAAATCTACTGATATCTTGTCTGCTATCATACGTGTAGCATCAAGTTAGTCAGGCTGTTTAGTGCCTAAAGATGATAGGAGAAAACACAAAGGCTCAAATAGGATCAGAGGACCAGTGATGGGTAAGAAACCCCTGTCACCTGTGAGTGGAAAACCACCCAGAGAAATCACTTGGAGAGGCTCCTTCCTGGAAAGACCTTCAGGCTGAAAGGCATATGGGACTTACTATAGGATGCAGGAAGGAAAAACATATAGGATGCAGGAAGGAAAAACATTTTCTGTTTATGTAAAAAATATTGCTGAATGATGTTCTGAAGGAATTCTGGGGACACATGGAACTTATTTTGGGATGTTTAGGGGAAGGATCATAGGTAGGAAAGAGACTAAGGTATATTGAGAACAAGTGTGGGAAATAGATGGAGTAGAGGATAAATGGCAAAGGGATAGGGGGAAAAGGAAATACAAGGCTTTGCGGTGTAAATAAGCTGATGGTGAGTACTCTCATCTGAGCCCTGTAGTCTGTCCCATCTTCTCATTAAAGGGCATTTCTGTTTTCCACGTGGCTATGTTGCCTATGCTAAGCAGGTGTTGGTGCATGCTAGTGGATTTCAGGCTGGCCTGGATGGTGAGTAGGATAAGATGTCTGAGCTCCAGCAGCTGGTGGGGGCTGCGAGCCTCATTTGCCAGTGCCAGCAGCTGGGGAGAGTGGTGGACCTGGGGCCAGCTCCTGGGCTGCGTGCCCAAGACCAGCTGCTGGAGGCACTCATGTTGTGTGCATGTGTATGTATGTATTCCACTAGCTGACTTCAACTTGACCAAGTGGAGGGGAGCAACTGGGTTGGGCCAGCTCTGCAGTTCATGTTTCTGCGAGCACTGGGCGTCTGTGGAGGTGTCTGTCTGTGTGACCAGCCGTGTAGTTGTGTGTGTGTACGCTGGCCCGCAGAGCTGCAGCATCTTCTCATCTACCTGGTTACTGGATTGAGCTACCTCTAAGAAAGACATCAAGAGTGCAAGCAGAAGTCATGTTTCTGAGCAAAGGGCAAGGAAATAGCTATCTAAACCAAATTGTTCTGGATATTAAAATACTTGCAAATAGATATGAATTCATCCATGAAAAATGTGACAAAATGTTTAATCAATACAGGAATTTACAGTTTCTCTTTGTTCTTTCCCATCCTGAAGAAAGAAATTGTGACTGAAATAGATTACAGAAACAAAAATATGGAACAGAACATATGGTACGTAAATGACAATATAGGTTAAATTTTCTATTCAGAAGGAGTTTATATATTCAGTCAATTCTCTACCGATTATACAAATTGATGGCAGGGTTTTGAGCCATAGTGTATTTATAAACTGAACTAAACTGTGTTACACAGCTATTCCTATATTTAGGTAGTGGAGAATTTGGGGGTGAAGCTAGGTTACAAGAAACAGCAGATGATTAAGTTGGCAGCACCAGCCCAGCTGGAAGCTGTGTCCTGCTACAGGAGGAAGCAGCCAGACAAGCCAAAATAGAGATTCTGCATTTCTGACAAATGAAGTGGACTTTTCTATGAGACCACCAAGAAGAAACAATATGTGAGAGGTCTTTGCTACTGTCCCTCACATATCTGTGCTGAAAGGCACTGTACAAAGGCACTGACACAAAAAGGTTGGACTAGGGTCCAAGTGACAAAGAAGAGCCAGTGACTTTCAGTTTTCTGAAATGTATTTAGACTTGTTCAGTTTACCTTTTAAATTTGAGATGTGAATTAAAATGTGTAAAGCAAAACTCATTTTTGTCAAACTAAAATAGCTTACATAGGCACGCTTGAATTTGGTAAAATTATTCAAAGCTGTCTGTGCAGAAATGCTTTCATACATTCATATTGCCACTGTTCACATGAGTTTGGATTTTCATGTCTGGATGATTCATGCTTCTGAGGATGAGAGCTAGCAGCAAGCTTGAAAACTAAAACGTGAAATGAAAATATATAGTTATGGTGTCTGGCACCTGTCTTTGCCTTATCCCCATACCTCTCTGTTTGTTGGGGCAGCCGAAACCTCTGTAACCTTCTCATTTTTCACCTCAGAGTTATTTGCCTTGGTGGCTGATAATAACATGGGACAAAGAGTAACATGGTTTCATATATTTGAAACTTGAGGCTCTGCTGAATTGTCAAAAGCATCACGTTCTGCTTGGGGCTGGCCACTGGAGGTGAAAACCAGACATTGAGAGGGGTGGAGGTGCACAGCTGTTGGTTTTTTACATTTTTCAAGAAGATCAGGAAAACAAGAATGAATTTATTTGGGGATGCCACAGAAGAAGGGAATTACTCATTCTTTAACACAGAGTCTTAAGTCACTTGTGCTTTGAGAGCCTTGCAACAAAAAGTGTGCCCCTCTGGCACAGTTCTGGCTGCTTCAAGAAATTAGTTCCAAGGGATCCCTGAGTAATGCTTACCTAAAGTGGCTCACTGGGCTCTGTTTTCTTCTCTGTGATGTTGAGTATTTTTATGATTACGACCATGGACAATGTGCAGATACATGTATCGCATTTTCAGGAGGTGCTCCACAGGGCAACAGTTCCTCTTGGTGTCAGAAGAAATAATGACACTCTGTCTCTTTGGCAAAAGAGATTTTATGACTTTGACTATGGAGAGAGTGCTTTGGTGGTGGCTAAAGCTTGCATTGCTACACTTTCTTTTGAAATTGTGGACATAAAGGTAGCTTTTAGTACATTTAAGGGCAGACAGGCAGAAGCTCTGGAGGCTGGAGTGAGAACTAACACTTTCAACACTGGGCAGAGTAGCTGGGGTGGGTGGAAGTGCTTGCTTGCCTATGTTTGGGTTCAGGGATGCTGTTGATAGGAACTTAGTATGAATACAATTTGAGTTTTGGTTTCTGTTTCCTGAGCTTGCATGACTCTGATCTTCAGCAACAGCCTGAAGTGGATCAGGATCAAATTTTAGGGCTCAAAATTGGAGTGAACTAAAAATATTTATTGTGTCGATACAGGTCACACTGAGGCAATTTTGGAAACTATTTTGTGGTAAAGCTGCTCATATGAATACAGCCAAAAATAGTTAATAGATATATTTCCCACGTACTTTATGGCCCTTGGATAAAAGACACATACAAATTGTATTATATTCCTTTTTTTATTAATCTGTTTCTTCAAATCCTGCACTCTTTTCAGCATGTAAATTTCTCATTTGGGAATTCAGGACTTCCTCTGAGGCATTCAGTTGTATAAATTTCATTAAGTTCTTGCACCTTTCTAATGTTGTTCTTTGGTAGAAAAATTAAGCGTTGCCAAAGACTGACTGTTCTGCAGAAATGTGTTACTTTCTTTTGAGTTCCAGTTCAATCTGCACAGAGCAATACTCTTACATTCATCTGTGGGATGTCATACTACTTGAGAGACTTCCTTCTCTCTAATTCTGCTTCTGGTAGAGAAGACTGACTGATTTCTGAATTGTTGTTTCTTCACAGGAAAGTAAGTGTAAAACAAGAATAACTAAAACTGTTTCTTAACAAATGTAGCAGTCATAAGTATTGTAATTATTTGCTTTTTGTATTGAGAGTTGCAATACAATTTAATCTGAGAATTTCCAGGAGTCTGGAGAGTGCCATGAGTATGCTAGGAAACAGTTTGCCTTTAAGCAGTAACCTAATAAATGTGATGATTTTTTTTTTCTTGTTTGGTGTCTGCTTTCAAAGCATGTCATACTTATTCCCATTTTACTGGGTAGATATCAGAAAGACTTACGGAGAGAATTTCAAAGGAGTCTTATTCATGTGCAAATGTCATTCTTCTACTATCTATAATAAATATTATACTTGTTAGATATCTCTGCCCATATCTACCTTTAATGAGTAACGCTGATAATGGAACATGAGAAATCTCCATTCAGAAAAGAACACACTCATGCAGAGTTATCAAGAGATAAATATCTAATTGTTCAGAAACAAGACAGAAACCTTGAAGGAATATTCTTTATGCAGCTGCTTTACAGCTGAACAGAAGAATCTAACAGCATTTGAGACTGAATGATAGGATCTGTCCTCCTCTGGCTTGAGTTAAGAACGTAGGTTGCACTTGAGCTAATTCATCAAGCAAAGAGAGGGAACAAGGGAGAAGCCATTCAGCATCTTTGTTTCCAACGATGCTTTCAGTTTTAGTACTATAAAAGAAGGCGGATTGCATTGGCAAAAGTGATGATTTTGTGGTAAAGATGTTCCAATATTTGATGACCTTCTGAGTCATTAGGATGTAGTAATACTCAGGTGTTCCTGAAAGCAGAACCCCGTGTAGGCACAGCTGCTTGGGCATGCACTGTTGCACCAAATGGTAGACATCATTTTAAGGGCCTCTGGCTTCAATAAGTAAGCATTTTTTCCATTCATTCTCATACCGTTATTTTTTTCTGTCCCTTTTATATAAATCCTTGGAGAAAGTATTTAACAGTTGCCCTCCACTCTCTGCCAGTAAAAAAAACCCTAGAAAACACATGTTCCATGAATAACAATCTATGCAGCTTTGCAGAAGAGGACCTGGGGGTCCTGGTGGAAACCAAGCTGAACATGAGCCAGCAATGTGCCCTTGCAGCAAGGGCGGCTAATGACAGCCTGAGCTGCATGACACAAAGTATTGCCGGCAGATGAAGGGAGGTGATCCTTCCCCTCTACTCAGTGCTGGTGAGGCCACACCTGGAGTACAGTGTCCAGTTCTGGGGTCCTCAATACAAGAGAGACATGGACACGCTGGAGAGACTCCAATGAAGACACATGAAGAAGATTAAGGAACTGGAGCATCCCTCCTATGAGCACAGGCTGAGAGAGCTGGGACTGTTTAGCCTAGAGAAGAGAAGGCTCAGGAGGGATCTCATCAATGTATACACATATCTGAAGGGAGGGTGCACAGACGACAGAGCCAGGCTCTTTTCCGTGTTGTGCTGGTGACAGGACCAGAGGCAATGGGCACAAACACAGAAGGTTCCGTCTGAAGATCAGGAAACACTTTTCCCTGTGAGGGTGACTGAGCCCTGGCACAGGTTGTGGAGTCTTCATCCTTGGTGATATTTAAAAGCTTTCTGGACATGTTCCTGGGCAAGCAGCTCTAGGTGGCCCTGCTTGAGCCGGGGTTTTGGACTGGATGACCTCCAGAGGTCCCTTCCAACCTCAACCATTTTGTGATTCTGTGATTCTATAAATGAAAGAAATGGGAGGAATAATAAAACCTGTTAACTTGTTATTTTCCAAAGAAGCCATAGTACTGCATTTCTGCTATCCTGGCATATGGTAAGGTATAAAATTTACTCTTCTTCATGATCGTTGGTTCTCAAGAAAAAGCAAGTGCCATCATCTGCTGAATTATGAGGAGACAGTCTACCTAGAGGCGTTTCATGCTAAGGTATTATTTATCTCCCTGCTGCAGTATGTAGAAAGCTAAAGGGATTTTCATCTATAAGGTATGCTCGCACAGCTCCTCATAATTCTCTCTCCTTTGGGAATATACATTGATCTGCTGCAGAGAAAATATTTAGTATCATTCTGACACATCTCCCTTTTAGCCCTTTATGACTCACTGGCCCAAAATTTCTTCAATAACAAACCTCGGAAGTCTCACTGAAATGGGTAACTAATTTAGCAATAAATTTTTAAGCAGAATTAAAATATTTACTGTACTATTAAATTCGGGGTAGTGGTAATCCATATGGTACCCACCCTATATACTCTGTGAAGTACAATGGTTTTTTGATTATTTCCATCCTTTTTAACCACCTCTAACAGTTTTACCTGCAATCCATATGTAAGTGCTATTCTCTGAAGGAGTTCACATACCAAACATTTTAATAGAAAGTTGTTTTAAAAAATTGGGCCTTACTCGCAGTAAATAACATATAGGTATAGTATTAATATGCTTTAAAAACCTTTATATGATAACTTTCTTAAATCACATACTGTCTCTGATTAGTTTTACAATTACTGGGATCCCTAATATACCCATATGACTGATTTATACATATATATGTATATACACATAGAGTATAGGAGTATGTGTTTTAAGAATATGAGAGTTTTCTTTTAAACTTACCTGAAAGAAAGCTTTAACTTCAAATAAAATGTGTTTAGATATATATTTCTATACTGTAGGAGTACTGAGTTACACTATAGGAACATTTAGATATTCCTGTTCTGTAAGAGTATGGAATTTTGGGGTTTTTAAATTTATCTAAAAGGAAGCTTTAATATTAAGGAAAATGTTTTATGGGTAAATTAGTTAATTTTATGCAATTTTGCCCTCCATTTAATTGCCAGTACAAGTTCTTAATTAAGATTGTTGTCATAATTGTGTTCAAGCATTTTGTACTAAGAAAGTGATGTTTTATTAAAACATGGAAATAAATTTCAGATTGATTCCAGCTCTCACAAAGGGATAGGTTTCACTTGGACTTTAAAAAAGGCAGAGACCATACAGAGAAGTCAAAAACATAAAAGTGTACACATATATATTTTTTCTAACTTACTCACAAAAGAAGCTTTAAGGTATTATATGGATGAGAAAATTCAATTCGCTTTCTAACGGCTAATTTGTATTTCATTTTTATTGTCCAGAACATCAATAAAAGGCCTTTCACATCAGTCAGTAGCTCTCTCTAACACAAGGAAAGCCTTATTCTAACGCAGTTAGACTTTGTACTTTGACATTCTCTTTTGGCATGGCTGGAGAAGAGAAGGGAAAACTTGGGATGGCAGCATATAACACTTGTGTCAGAAGAAGATAAAATGGTTGGGAGCGGGCACTAAAACCGAACAATATTTTCTGTTGTGACTAATTCTAACATATTAATACATGTATCTTGCAGAGCATTGATATTCAAATAGTCCTGGAGGCTCATGTGCAGTGGGTTATTTCATAGTATCATGCACATAATTAGGTGACCCTTGAGGGAAGAAATCAGTGCTTATGTAATTCAATTGAGGTCAAAAGCAGTTTTCAAATTGGGTTAGCCCCCCGGGGTAAGGAAGAAGGAGATAATTTCTAAGGCACAGAGGAAAATTCCACCCGGCTTCTGTCCGTCTCCCTCCACTTTTCTTCACTCTTCCCCCATTCCTGAAGCACTGTCCCAGCACTTGCAGCTCTGTTAGCTCTGGAAGCTTTGTGGAAAAGGTAATCTGTGACTTCAGCTCTCAGAGCCAGGGAGTGTGGGAACCATCCATTCCACAGTTTAGGGTGTGGGGGTCTAAAAACCAACAAAACAACACAAGGGAACCCTTCATAAAAAAGTTTGAAAACTGCTGTCCTGAACAAGTTGTCTGGAAGCCACAGACTGCTGAGGCTGTCAAACCCCGCCACCAAGGGGACCTCAGTGCACAGCAGCAATTCTGGCTGCAGTAGGGTACACTGTGGTGACCCTCATCCTGTGGTCCAAAGCTTCAGGCATGTCCTCAAAAAACCCCACTGCTATCTAAAGGCTTTAAAAAATTTTGTGCGAAAGTTTTAAAGCTCACAAAGAGCCTTTGGAGCCACTGGCCAAGAGCGCAAGTAGCTTATCAATAACGTGGTTTTGTTTTTCTCTTGAATGAATACTTTTCTCTCCAGCTTTCAGGAATCTGAATAGCTCTAACAGAAGTTATTTGGACTGAAAAAGGACCGAATTGTGTCTACAAAAACATGAAAAATCAAATTAATGAAGTCAACAAAAATTTTACCCTGAAATGAGATGGACCATTTTTAGAAAGTGGATATTGACATCGGTAGCCAAGTATTAAAATTTAAAATACTGTGAAGAAAAGACATTTCTCAGAATTTCTTGTTTAGCATCCAGTCCAGGAGGAGTTGGAAATAAAGCTACTTTCCTACTCAGCTTGTATGATGAGGGGGAAACAGAAAGATTTTTTTTGCTTCCTGTTTGCTCTCCAGTTCATTTAACGCGGTAAATAGCATAATACTATAGCATAACTCAGTACAAACAACTGATCTCTATTAATGCAAAGCTTGCAGTTTTTCCAGAAATGCTACTTAAAAGCTAAAGAATGAATTTGCTGTCATGATGTACACTGAAAGAACACGTCTGCTCTGCTGCCAGTTAACTTCTTGATTAGTCATCATGTTTACTACACCCTGCAAAAATCCGGTGTCATGATAGGCCGTGTACTACAAGAATTACATCCCTTTAAAATGAAGGAGAAATAAAGGGTATGCAGAGGAATGCAAAGACTTAAGGCTGCTGTCTTAAATGAAAACCATTATTAGAGGATCAGGCTGCATTCACAGGTATTGTTATTGTACTTTGTTTGATTACACTTTATTTGGAACTTCAGAAAGATGTTGCTGTGCCTGATGATCAATGCCAGGATCAACAGAGGTCTGTTTGCCCTGTTCATCCCTCCTTCGAATGCTGCCTTTGTGTACTAGATGAAGATAGTCTTATCCTGAACACCCCTGATGAGAGGTACTGCTTTTTTACACAGAAAGCAAGTTGGCTGCACTCTACAACAAAACAAAACAAAACAAAACAAAACAAAACAAAACAAAACAAAACAAAACAGGGGTTGGCTTAAAATTCCCTCTTCAGGAGAGTGGTGAGGACTTTTCAAAGAGCATTTATTTCTAGTCCCAAAGGCTGTGTGTCTTCAGTATAAGCTGTATGCTATACCCTCCTGAATTATTCTGCTGGTAAAGGGTACGCATGGCAAAGCATGAGAGTGGACAAGTCCCAGTTTCTCTCCTTCTGTCATGAATAGGAATGATGAGGGATGCTGGCTGGGGAGTACTGAGCTAAAAACCACCACCAAGTTCTCTCTGGTGAGGCTGAAAAGGAGATTGACTATGACAAGATTTTATTTAATGCAGGAAAAAAGCAGAGTTTCATAAGAGTAACCCATCTGGCCCATTTTAGAGATCTATTTTATAAAGAAATTATGCTTCAAGTGCCTAGTTCTCTAAGCAATTTCTTTAAATGCAGATGTCAATATTGTAAGTGCTAAAGTTTAGAGAAACTATTCTTGCTCTTTGTGTTTCTCTTGTCTGGTTTCCCCCTTGTGTTTCCTCTTCCTCCTCCTCCTGTTATTTTCTCTCTGACAAGTTACCTGCTGATTTAATTTCTTTTGCAGATAGATTTGATTTAAATGGATTTTTTGTCTTAAGTAAAAATCCCCAAGCAGGTTCTTGCTTCCTGTTTTTGTATTTTGTATGGTTTAGATCTCGTTTTCTTAGTGCTTGAAAATCTATTGAATAAAATAGGTAAATGAAAAGCTTCACTTATATGTAAGAAAAAGTTCTGGATAATTTTACACTTCCGAACATTTGTGACTGGACAGATTAGGAAACAATTAACTGACTAGCTTGTCAACTCTTCTTATTACACTGTTCGGGGGGAAAAAAAAAAAAAAGCAAGCAAGCAAACAAAAGAAACCTCCTAAAAGTATCATGTGAGTTAAAGCACAGTTAGTTTAGCCAATACAGGTTACCCAGTGCCATTTTTCCAAGGCAACCACATCATGGCAGGTAGACTGATTGAGAACAGACAAAATCTGAGATTAGACATCATGATGGGAAAAAAAATTTTTTAAAATATCAAGATTCGTATTTTCTGTCTTTGCCTGTCCCACAGGCTCTTTACTATTACAACACAAATCTGCAAATTAGTCGATGAGTTAGGATACATTTGTGTATGTATGGAAAACTTGTTAATAATATTGTAGCATTTGAATGTAACTGAATTCAGATGAAATGGATCTATTACTGCTTTAAATATAACTACATTTGGTAACGTGGTACAGGTATCACTAGGCAGTCGTAATTAATGGAAAAAAATTATTAGTAATAGGTTATTAGCAAGTACTAGTATTCTGTGATGATTGTCTTCATTATCTCTCTGATTCAAAAATGAAATAAATTTCATTCAGATTGATAGTTCTTTCTTCTGTTCCTAGGCACGGAAGTTAGCAACTTGGTTGAGTCTTTAGTGTATTAGCAACTGTTAAACATTGAACATTATGCTGACCGTGGGACTTGTAGTAATTTTGTCACCTCCCCTTTTTCTTTAGTTTGTTTTTACATAGACTTTACAATGGCTTTTAATTTTTTATGTGCTACATATTATAACACTATCATGCACAAAATTGAATATAACAGTAGAAAATTAAAAACGTGGGGTTTTTTTCTTTCCTAATGTAATCATTCATTGTATTTTCATGTTGTACAGATGGATTGATACTTTTATATTGGATTAACTGATACCACATTGGCCTATGTACAATAGTATTAAAAGAAAAGTCCGGAGTAACATGTTTTATCAAAGCCACCAAGCTTTTTGATGTTACTGCCTATGAATTTCTCATCTGTGCCTATGTGCATTTTTTATTTGCTTTTAATTTTGCTTACGATAATGACAGGGAAAGTAGAAACAGTTGTTTGCATGGTGGCAGGCCTATGAAGGTATTAACTTCAAAATGGTGTTGACACTACTGCAACCATCAGTGCTGACCAGTGTTTATTTTCAAGAGTATTTTTTAGACCTTACTTAAGCATATGTAAGTGTATGAAAATGTGATTGTGACACCTTATATGAAGGTCGAAAAGGTCTTGGAAATATTTGACATGGTAGAATTTAGAAATACTAGAATAATTTCATGGCCAGATTTTTCTGGTGATGATGCATAAGTTGCTGCCCCCAGATGATTTCCATAAGAGGGCAAGAAATACATACGTACATCCCACATCCAGTGTTGCAGGACTCTGTATCTTCCAGTGGCATGGAAAACTCAGCAGCTTGGCAAAAAGTAAAGTATGAAGGTGATATGCAGAATGTTCCTGATCACACAGAGTTCAGTGAACTCACACGCAATACAAAAAGGCAAGGCAAAGCCAAATGAAAAAAACACACATAGCTTTTATATACCACTCTCTTTTTAATTTTTTTTTTTTAACCTGGAAGTATAATGTTAATATTGTTTATTGCCTACATGACAAAGAATTTAATACAGTGACTTAATACATAATTTGTAAGAGATTTATTTCTACTATTTTGTTGGTTATCTACCTATTAAATTTTTATTAAAAAAATAGTTGAGAATGTTTTTTGATGGCTCAGAAGTTAATTTGTGGGGTTTTGTGTGTGTGTTTTTTCCTCCCTTCTACTGTTAAATGACAATTTGCTTGGTCAAATGCCATTTTTCAGAGATACGTTTTTTTTTCTCTGCAAAGTGATAAATCCATCCCTTTTTGTTCTCTTTTCTGCTTGGTGTTTCACCAAGTTTACAGGAGATGCTTTCCATGTAATCAATTATTTTTTACAGGTGAAATACAAGATAGAATGAAAAATGCAGGGGAAAAGATAGATGAAGCCTCCTGAGAACTACAAAAAGGAAAAAAAGAGTGTATATAAGCTATAAGAGATTTTTATGTACTTACCTTTAAAAAGAGAAGTGAGGTATATATTAATGCTGTAAATGTGAAGACAAGTTTCCTGTTTTTCTAGAAAAATACCGTTAATCCATATTCCTTGTATTCTTTCATATGGGGAAGAATGAGGCCAAGTTAATTTTCAGCTGTGTGTGAATTTTGCCTTCACAAGCTGTTGTGAAGAGTTTTCCAATGTCCTGTCTTATTTATGCATCAAGTTATTTTTCAATTCTTGCTTCTAAGAGTGAATTAATGTTATGTGTTACGTTGTTTCGTATTAGAAGATAAGATTGATAACCTGATTTTATCAAGTATAAAGACATTTTTGTCACGTCTTTGTAAATGCAAAGCTTTTGGAAAACCCTAAAGAAATTAAAACAACCAACAAAGGTAATCTAATCTTACTAAAGCAAACTCATTCTCAAGCTTTCTACTCCTAAAGTTCTACCTTCGTTAAGCATCTGAAAGCTATTCTTTGTATAGACTTTTGTCTGAAGTTTGACAAGTTGATCCATGTCCATTCATGGATATTTTGGATTACAGTGCAGACTTCTGCCTTTTTGCTTTAAAAGTCCATTGGAAATAAGGTTTTCATATGTATGCTTTTATCATTTGTACGCTTTTATCATTTGTGCTCAAGGAACCACTTCATAAGTATTTGAATAGACAAGATCTCAGCCTTATATTAATCAGTGGAAGTTACGTATTTGCAGGTCCATTCACTATTCATGATTCTTGTCAACAATGTCTTCTCTGCTACTTAACTGACTGATAGTGATCAAATGTATCCTCTGCGATATTCTCGTAAACACAATGCTTTAACAAAAGAAAAATACCTAGATGTGAAGTATGTACATCTTTGCCTTTCCAGATATGAAAAAAATGCTCAAAAGCTAAGAATTTGAAAACATTTGTAGAATTTTACCTATGCATCCTGGTAGTCTATAGGTCTTTGGACACTGTTGATTTCATAGGTATTTTGTTATAAGCTTCAAAACAGTCTTTGTTTTGCTAGACGTGAATAGCAATGGAGACAGATACTTTAGCAGAAGAGTCCCACATTTTTCCACAGTCTTTCCTTTATGTGTTTTTTACTTGTCTTTTTTTCCTTTGTGTAAAGTTCCACATGAATAAGGTTGGCCATAGTTCTAGACTAGATACCTAAAAAGCAAGATGCCTTCCTTTCTTTTTTTCTGCTTTGACCATCTTCTCTTCAATTAAGAAAAAAACATGAAATGCGTATGTGTATTTTCCAGACTACATCTCAAAGAAAAAAAACATTTAAGCAGAGAAAAGGAACAGAGAAAGGAAATGAATATTTTTCTTCAAAATGTCAGGAGGTTCTCAATAATGTTATTGTTAGTAATTATACTGATGTGAAAGCATGGCTTATGTAGGTAGATGAGAAGATTTACTCCACTGGCTCACTTTAATTTCTAATTGCATAATATGAAGAGTGAAGTTTTTAAATAGCAACAAGTACTGCAATTCCTTGAGCTGATGAATGTGTGATAGTCATAAAACTGTTTCAGATGCTAATAGTTATTTCAAGTTTTGTTTTGTAGAAATAGTTAATTGTAATCTTAAGGTTTTTGAAAAGCAGTCTGCCTAATGAATTTGGCTGTAACAGTAAAGTATTGCAGAGGCCCTTCTATTACAAATTGCTGTAATTCCATTTAATTCAAGGCAGATATAGCTGTATATAGTAATGAGAATCTCAGAAGACTGTAAATAAACATTGCTCTTATTTTAGAAACTACTAACTTGGGTCACGAATTAAGCAGAGTCTTCAGGGTGTTGCTATGACTTCTGGGTCGCTGTCTGGAGAAGGAAGAGAATTTATAATGTGGCTGTATTTGTGGCTGTTTAACCTACATTTTCCTGCTTTTCATCGCGATCTCCTCTTTACTCAACTGTACTTTCATTTTCTTTACAAAACTTTTCCATACTTCATGCTCTTCTGTAAACTTAACCATGTTCTTTTCGTTCTTTATGTAGAGCTTTTCTGCTGTACAACCAAGAGGTTAAATAATATCAGATAAGAAAAGATGAACCATTGATTCAAGGGAACTGTGGGAAGCTGGGCATTAGAGCAACTGCTCCTGGGATATAGAAGTCATTGAGAATTTAAGCCATTTATATACTTTTCTGTCCTATCATTATCACAGGATTCAATCACACATCCATTGCTATGGGGCCCTAAAATTTTAAGGATGATAAACGGCTACAAAAGTAAAAGACCAATAATGGAATCAATGTATTTAGTAGATATGATTGCTATATTGTTTTTACTTTAATAGACCAGTAGTTTATAAATGACATGTTAGGGGGAAGATGACCGCATGGGTCCATGTCAAATACTGGGACAGCCTCTGGCATACCATATGAAATAATTTTTGTTCATCAGTGTTAGCGGCTATATGAATATCTTCGTAGTCCTAATAAGCAACTTACTCTTGTGGACAAGGAAGAGAAAACACATAGAGTTCTAGTAAGCCCTCTACAAAATTTTCATAACCAATATATATTCAATATATTCATGAATATATGCAATATACACATTACCAAAATTCATTGCCTGAATTTTACTTAAGTAGCTGTTGCAGATTTGAGTTTTTGGAGTGGTATTGCTTTGAAGTGTATCTGCCTGGTGATAAAGATCCACAGTTTGGACCACAGTGGAGAACAACAGAAGAAAAACTGTTTGTAGCATTTGATTTTAATAATGAATGTAACATTGGGTTTCCATTGGGTTATAAAATTTCTTTAAACTCATGACATAGGTTTTGTTTGTTTGTTTGTTTGATCTGGTGCCTCCGGTAAGAGACATATGGAAAATTTTCTTAGTTTTAACACATGAACATTTTTTACCCTCTGCGGTATGTACATACTTGCTGGCGGGCTCTGCTGCCTGCTACTTTTTCTGCTGCCTGGGGGGCTCCTCAACTACTGTATCCATCACGCTCCAGCTATAATCAGCAAACTCACCTTCTCTTTCTTCTCCTTCATTCCCACTTGGGGACTGTTGAATTTTCTTTCTGTTTTTCTGTTCTGTGAGCTTATTAGCATGTTTTCCTTTGTTCATACTGCTTGTGTTGCTCTGCTGTTTATATCGTTCTTTTTGAGTTTTCTTTTCTCTCAACAGCCTTGATTTCTGACAGAGAGTACGAGATGAGTCAGATTGACAGTGCAGTTAGCGTTTAGAGTCGCAATAAGAAAGTCTGTGTCACTGGGGGGCATCTGGAGCTTTAGGTTCTTTTGATGATATTTTGGGTTGTTGAGAGAAAATTCTGTTAGGGAACGCAGCTGACAAAGTATCCACCCAAAATGTTTCAGTACCTTATATCTGACAGTTTGGAACATAATTGCCTTAAAGCCCAGTCAATTTGTGTTTCTGTCTGCAGGAGGCTTATATCCATATGACTCAAATCACAGACACACACAGCTTTGAGTCATTAAATACCAATATCCTGTTCAAACAATGGGTTTAAACATTCTGAGATATTTCCAAAATACCTCTCTTCTTATGGAGCAGGAAGCCTAAGCTGCATCTGGTAAAGGATCTGCTGTTGCGATGGAAACTTGGATGTGCCTCAGAAGGAGTTCTAGCTCTGGCAATTCACATTGCCACTGTTGCAGAACAAAGATCTTAGTAGACCAAAACAGAAATCAGAATTTTTATCCAATTTTTTCTGAATACTGAAGGAGGACAAAAAAACATATATGACAATTTTACTTAGCTTGCTTCTTCAGAGAATGGGATGACAGTTAAGTGGGTTTTTATGTTTTTTTTTTTCCCCTCCCAACTCTTTCTACAAGTTTTTAAATTGTGAGATTCAGTGACATGAACACAACATAATGCTCAAACACATGGAAAGGAACAAAAGAGAGTATCTAAATGTGCAAATAAATAGCCAGTACCTCCTTATTTATTGTTCCCTGTCATTCAATAACAGAATCCTCTCATCTTAGTGTACCCTTTACCTTCAGAGCTTGATGGATTGTTTACACCTTCTCCGTATTTCCAAGGTATAGGTCTTTCAAGAACAGAGAAAGAGAATTTTACCAGTTTGGAAAAACTGACTTAGATGACTTTTTATGATGTTTTAAAGCCACGTAATAAATAAGGATTCCAAGTAGCACCTTAACTGAGGAATAACATAATGTACAGTAATGAAAATGTGTTCTTTAAAATAACGAATGATTTTAAGTTGCATGTACAGGTAGGAATGGTGATTGGCTTTTAAACAGCTTAAAAGCAGCAAGAGTGACCCATATTCAGTAGATGCATTCTTTGCTTTGCATAAAGTTCAAACAACTTTATTTGCCTTATACAGCCAGATTCTTGAATGGGGTAATAAATTATACTTACAGTTTCATTATAAGGGAGTAATTTTGTGTTTAAGTCCATGAAATTGCTGGATAGCTAAGGGTCATTTTGTTCCAGAATTTACATTTCTAAGTATATTCTCTAATCTGATAGATACTTATATAGCTTCCTTTTCAGGTTTACATTTTCTCTAGAAAATCGGACAATGGAGTTCTTTGAATGAAGTTCCTCTTATTCTTTGTCCTTAAGCATTTCTGTCCCCTCTTCTTAAATAGAAAAATGAAACAGATATGAAGAAATCTAAAGACAATGAGAAAATGTAGCCATCTTTCAGAATCTGCCATGTCTGATACACACAAGACTGTTGTAAATCAGCAATCAGCTCACAGAGTCTGAGAATGGAGATAAGAAAATGAATGTTTCCTCAGTGCTCTCTGCAGGATCCTCTTTCAGCAGATCAGGGGTCAAATGCATTTACAAAACAGTAGGAGAGAAATCTTGCTTTGTCACAGTGTGTTCCTAGGGAGTACTCAACTTTACACACTCATTTGCTGCCCACCTGGAAACTCAAATGAAAAAAAAAAAAGTAATCATTTCAAGTAATTTTGTCTTTGAGCCTAATTAAAGTGCATAGTGAAATGTGGGAAGGAAGACAAGGTTCCCAAGTCTCTGGCTGCCTGGCATATCCACATCCGGCAGCAGAGGAAGTAACAAGTTTCAGGAGAGAGCCCAAGCTAATGAAGGCTTTAGGTAATGCAGAAGCAACGTTTTGGCCTGGGAGTATGGGGATTGAAGGCTAAGGTAAACAAGTTAGTGGTCCGTTAGGATAAAACATCCTTTATGCTATAATTGGAAGAGTCACAAGACTCATTTTAATTAAAGGCTGCAAAAAGTTTACCACTTCCACTTTAAAGCATGCTCAGATCTGATGAACAGGAGGTGTGATTCCAATTTGGCATTTGCCCGTGGTACTACAACATGATCTGTTCACCCCTGAGAGCTGTCGCAATGGTATCTGTCAGCAAGTTGGTTGTCTAGTGTCACTGTTGAATACATGGAGCTTTTATTGTGCATTTACTTTTGGTGAATTTTTTCTCAAATACGCAGTGATGTTAGAAGGAATTTGACAAAAGGGAGAGATGAGCCTTTAGTCATAGAGTAAGGCCAGCAAACACATTCTAAATATTGTAATTAGTGGCTGAGAAAGAAGAAAAATTGTCATGAGTAGCTATAAAATACACACGAAATACAATGTCTGATTATCTATCTTTTGCTTGCGATGAAAATAATGACTTAAAAACAATGTCATGTACATTGGCATTTATTATTTTTTTCATATTAGACTTTTATTTCTATTTTTATTGCATTACAGAAACTCAACTTACTGTATGAAAGTGTCCATTTCGCTGACGGTGGGTGAAAATGACACTGGACTCTGCTACAATTCAAAGATGAAATATTTTGAAAAAGCTGAACTTAGCAAAAGCAAGGAAATCTCATGCCCTGAAATTGAGGATTTTTTATTTCCATTTAGGGAGCCTGAAATTCTGTGGTATAAGGTAAGGAATGCAAGAGATTTTCACCTTCAACAAGATATTATGCAATGTTCTAATGATTTTCATGATCTAAATATGATATGAAGCTTAGATTGTTTTAAAATTTAAGAACAGGCAACAGAATCAAAGATAGAAAAGAATGAACTAAGTGGGAGAGAAATTAAAATGCTTCCTCTGGTAAACTTTAGTGCTGGTATTTTCTTAATATCCATTTATGGATGCCAGAAAGAATTGGCAGCTTTCTGCTAACAAGAGGGCTAAAAAGGAAAAGCGTTCCCAGTCGGGGCTGGTTTGGTGTGCTAAGGTAAAGCCATGTGAGCTGCTTATACAGCAACTGCTTGTGCTGTACCAGGCTAAAGAATGTGTTTCTAAAATCTGAGACGTAAAATCTATTTGGAAAAATATAAATGGGAGAGCTATGCATGCTACTATCTAAATGAATGACTTAATTTTGCAGCGTAAAATTCAGCATAGGCTTCCAAAACTTTGGTCTGTACATGTGAGCTTTTCTTGCAAATATAATTTCATTGTTTTTGTCAGTAACTTTATTTCACTATTGTGTACCAATTTCTAGATCATTATTTAAGGGCCAAGTTCTTGCAGAAGGTGCTGCCTGTGGGCAGTGCACTAGAGCTTCCATGAACAGCAGCTTGAGTTCTGGGTTTCTTACCATCTGCAGGAAATACTCAGTACTTGAGTACTGTAATGCACAAAATTTTAAGTCCCCAAACAGCTCAGTAAATGTAAAATTTAGATTCTGTGTATTTTGTCTACAAAATCTGTAGATGTCTGCATATATAGAAAGTCCCAGTTAAAGTATGTGCTGATATGCATTCTAATTATTTTTTAAAAGTCTGATAATTTACCTGATAACATAAATGCTTTCAAATATGGTACACAAGACCATGCTATCTAATAAGTTAAAACATGTGGCCTAGAAGGATTCTGGCCAAATTAACTGACAGCATGTCTAAGATAGGAGGTATGTAACCAATTATTTGTTTATACTTATCTTGGACTTTTTGTTTGTAATACAGTATATACCTGAAGTTTTATAAAATTTAAAGTTATGGCTGACTTCTTAAACAAATAGCTTGAAAGACTGGCTTTTTAAGAGTCGTAGACAGTATTTGTGTCATGAACTCCAACAACATCTTCAACATTTTAAAAAAGCCCTTACTGTATAAACAATGACTATGCTACGATGATCAAGTAAAATATTTTGTGACAGTCCATCACAAGACATTTTTCTTACGAAAAGCACCAATCCCACTTTCTAATAGCTTATATTGGTTTGCAATACAAAAAAATAAATTAGAAACCCTAGAAACACGAAAAATATTCAAAACTATTTCAAATAGTACCTAGGTTAATTAGATGAAAATAAGCTAATCATTTGAGGGACCTAAGAAACATGCATGGAAAAATGCATATTTTCTATTGTAGCATAAAATGTAATGTTTCGGTAGTAATAAATGAAATATTATTTTGTATATACCTTTTACTAAGAATTCAGAGAACTTTGATTCTAAGATGTTTTTACAGAGAGATATATAACTTATCCTCACTTCTCCTCATTCTCATATTTTCCCATTTCTCTCTGGTTTTAGTTATGATTTTTTTTAAATTAGATTAAAAATATCTCCCCTGCAACCTGTAGCTACTGGTAATATAACAGTCATGGATCACAGACATAAGTCTAATGGCAAATACGTAAAATAAATGGGAGCCCCTTAGCAAACTACTGTCAAAAGAAAACCACCAAAGGCATCAGCTCCTCTTCTTTTTCCTGTCAGAGGGCAAGTATTAAGTCAGGTGATAAAATTCTATAGCCTTTTTTCTTTTTAATCAGCACTTAACGGAACTGGATTTTTAGATATTTAGTGTATGCAAAGTTCATAACTAGCCTGGGCTCTTGCCTAGCTGCTTTGGCTTTGAGTAGCATTGTCAACAGTGGTCCAATTTAAGTGTAAGAACACAGTCACTGAAGTGTTATATTATTTTTAAACAGGAATGCAAGTCAAAGACGTGGAGATCAAGTATTGTGTTTAAAAAGGACACTCTTGTCATTCGGGAAGTTAGAGAGGATGACATTGGAAATTACACTTGTGAGTTAAAATATGGATTCTTTGTTGTCAGAAGAACTACGGAATTAACAGTTACAGGTAATTACAGGCTCTTACTATCTCTTATATTTAGAAAAAAACATTGAATATTGTGATTTGAGTTGTGCATATTTGAGTCGTACTTACATAAACCACTTTTGTGCAAAACTTGCCTCGGTATCAATGGTTGATAAATTAAAGCTGTCCTGAATACTTCACAGTAGTGTGTGTAACATTTTGAACAAGTCTGAGTTTTGGTCTATTGCAAAAGCTTGTGGGTGGGTCTTGTTTTTGAATGGAAAATGTGGCCAAGTAACAGGTAACTTCAGCAAGTACTACCTCTAACAGAAAATAGGGTCATTAAGTCTATCATATTTTTTCATGTGGTTAAATGCCTTGGGACATAAGAATAGCTGCAGCTATAGCTCAATAGCAGTAGCTCTAATTTCCTTTGGACATGAGAATAGCTGTAGTTAGAACCAATAGCAGTAGCTCTCACCCAGTGAGACAAGTGGGTGACAAGTATGCAAGGGTTAGTGTTTGAGCAGCGCATGAGTGTAGGACGGTAGCATTTCTTCCTCTGCTATTGTCTCCCAGCATTCTGTAATTTATAGTTCGAGAACTTCCTGATCTCAATCGTCACGCGCCATGGTTACAAATGAACATATTTTCCATTAATCTGATTATTTTTTTAATCCATTTATTCTTGGCTTCAAAAACCTTTTGAAGTATCAAGTTCCACAGAGTAATTGTGTAACATAAACTCTGTAATTTAGCAAACAGCAATTGAAGAAGATGCGTTTAATATAATCTGCATTTAAAACTACCATATCAATATGTAACATCCATCGTAGATGAAAACAAAATACATACTGTAATAGTAATATCTACAGTGTCAGAACAGTATGAAGATTGGTGCATTAAATTTTCAATTCCTCACCAGACCTCAAACCTCTGTTTTACAAGCATGTAAAGCATACAGCTGCATATATACCTAAGGCAGAAAATTAGCCTCTAGAATTATGATCTCTGTGATGCAGTGTAGTTCCACAGTATATTCCCTAAAAGAAGGCAGAAACAGTATTTTCCTGGCACACTGGAGGTGAAATAGATCCATATGATTGACAAAGATTCTTGCATGTATAAGTTCTCACACCTTCAAAATACCTAATAAACCAAGAAACAAATCTTAGAGAAGGAGTTTTGTGGGCTTTCTTGTTCCTTTTTAGTATCCAATATATAAATCTATTGCACACCGACAATTGGTAACAGCACTTATGTTGTGCATTAGGCTGAATTGCAAGTTTCCTTTTATGGTGAAAAGTTTGCTTTCTATTTTGATATATCGCATTTGCCCTCCACATTATCAGAAATTATAGTGAATTATGGTTTGTAATTTTCTTCTAGTAGATTAGTCTGGAAATCATATTGTTTATGTTGTTTTGAGAGAATTCAAGTAGTCAATCATATTTGTTTAAGCTCAATATCCACGATCACTTAATATTTTTTTTTTTTTTTTTGGGGGGTATTTTTTTTTTGTGTTTATAG